>CABPRJ010001894.1:1404406-1915047 GCA_902439185.1 Cinara cedri
ACAAAGCGATACTGACAATAAATAACTTCTAGAAAATATTATCATTAAAATAATTCGCATTTTATTTTTTAATACTATTATTATTATTTTTTTTTTTTAAAAAAACGCTGTAAAATCAATTACATTTCTCACTGCACTCAGAATCTATAATATTTAATTTATTTTATTATCATCTTCTACCAAAAAAACATGGTCACGTTAACGATATGACTAACGGAGAATTTAACAAAATACGCATTTTGAGATTTTTAGTTTATCGAAAGTATGGCACATTTAATCTTGAAATAAAATACATAATTTGTTTTAATTTATAGTTCGTGTTTATCCGGTCTTTTAACTTTTAAGTACTTTTACTATTACAATTATTTAATTTGCATAATCACCCCTGTTCTCCGATAAGAGAAGTTACCTCAGTGGAGAGCAGCGCTGGCAATTTGCCCTGCTAATTTATTGTTTTTATATATGTACTTTTACCTACTATTATTCTCTTAATTAGCTGGCCACAATAAAAAAATATTATTAATGTGATATAAAAATAATAATAAACAAATACAAACATTATGTATGTTATTTCGGGTTTTTCACATTTTCAACATAGTATCATTTAACATATAAAATAGTAATAATAGTATTATTATACAGGTTAGGTTTTTAAAAACTGAAACTAAATTAAAACTTTACGTAGTTTTAATGTCAAACTTGCATACACTTTATTTTCATTTTTGTAAACTATATTATATTATTATAGCTTCGATACCTATAATAATATTAACTATAATTGTATGCACAATATTTAAATTGCAGGTACCTATGGTGTATACGTGTAAAAAAAATACCGTAAAACACGTCTACGTATCTATACATTTTTTACACCACAACACTTACAGATCGTTTCGCCCTAAACACTACAATGCATAATTTTACATGTTGTTTTTTTTTTTTTTTTTTTAATTTAAATTTAATATTCACTTCGTGATTTCTAATATTTGTTTTTATACCTGTAGCATAGAAAAATAAAAATATGTCATTTACACATAAACGTTACCTATACAGTATACGGTTTTTAGTTGTTTTTTTTTTTGTTAATTATACAGTAGGTATATTTCTATTAGTGGGGATATCTGACTTGAAAAAATATACAAAACTTCATTACTTGTTGACACGCGTCTCTCTTTATAGTATAGTTTTCCTAAATCGTTTATTGTTTTTTGTGACCTCTCGAACATTAATGAATCGTGAGTCCATTTTGATTGTATTATATGATTGACGAAACGCGCTCGAATACCTATATTCAACGATCAATGTCCTATACCTACTGGGATTACTGGCTATTATTCGAGATATTGGTTGAAAAAATAAAACTCAATATAAATTATGTACGACCCAACTAGAAATAAGAAAACGATAATTAAATCGTTCATTTTCGAAATTATCATTCGAATTTTGTCGTTTTTCTACTATTTTAAATTTCAATTTTCAAAACAAAAAAAAAACTGGTTTTTAAAAAGGTTAATACATTCCGATATGATGAGTGTGACCACTTAAATTGATCATCCTGAATACTTCAGAAAAGATTTGGATTGGAAAATGATATTTAAAACAAAATAATTTACCTGTAAATTCCTGTTTTCATTTTTATTTTTAAAATTTGAAATACTATAAAGTTCATACGCTGGAAATTCGTTTTCAGACTCAACAGTTATAAAACTTATAACTATAACTATATAGTTTAATAGTTCAGTGGTTCTACCGTATTCAAATACCTTGTACATTTATAATAATAAATAAAATATTATCATGGTTTATTTTATGACGCAAAATAAAATCACCGACAGTGCTTAAGCAGTCCGTGGCCCCAGTTCAGCTGTTCAGCAAATTAGGCAGTCCCCCATGTTTTATTTTCACAGTCAACAAACAGTGGCTACTGTGTTACCTTCTGGTATTATTATCTCTATTGTTTGCCTTACTCTTAAACGGATTGAAACGAATGCTGCCCTATTGCCACTTTCTTGTGTTCACCGATTACCTTAAACTGTTCCAGAAAATTACTTCAATAAATGATTGTCATTTACTGCAATCTAGTTTAGACAATGTAATTTTCTACTTGAATTCACTGGGCCTAAGCCTTAATGTGTAGAAGTGTCAAATTATGTCGTTTGCTTAGGTTTTGATCTATTATTTTTTCGCAATACAAGATCTATGATTCTACTCTTGTATCAGTGAAGAGTATAAAAGACGGGGGTTTTATTCACACTCCTACACGATAGAGGAGTAAATGAAGCAATTGGTAAAATATAATAAGTAATATTTAATGATTCAAAGTATTTAAATTCCAATATCTTTGTTTTAAGTATATTAACAAATTTAAAAAGTGGAGGATTTATAGTTTATTTATTTATCTTACATAAAGTATTAATATTGTTTCTAACAAATTTCAAGAAAAAAATGCAACCTTAGGGGAATCTAAAAATATTATTGAAGGTGTGTTGATGACTTTTAAAAATTCTATAACAACAGAGTATTTTTCTAAGCTTTGGTGTGAAATAGAAATATTGCTAAAGACAATGAAATATCAATACAAACGCCATCTAAATGTAAGACTTAATAAACTATTATATTTATTTATAATTACAATAATTTTAAGTTAATATTTACTTAACTAAGATGCAAAAGAAAAAGACAAGAGCCACACAATCTTAAACATTTTGATACTACTGCAACCACAAGTGGTGAACAAAATATGAATGACAACATTTAAACCATTGAAGATTATTTTAGAAAAAATGCTTTCTTTCCTGTATTTGANTTCAATTAAACTTTGAGGAAAGTCTTTTCTTTGTAGATCATTATAAAGTAAGTATCGTATTGTTTGTGAAAATTAATTTTTACTTACCTATGCTCTAGTTTTCTAGTTTTATTAAAAGTGAACCTGTATTTTGTATATGTTTCAGGATTTGATGAATGTATCTAAAGATGTATTACAATCAGAAATAGAAGTGGCAAAGAATTGGGTATTGCAATCTACTAATGAAAATTATATAACTTTAAATCATGTGAAAAAGGTTTTAACAAAACAGACTTTCCCTAATTTATAACAACTATTTCAAGTTGCTTTAACAATTCCTATAAGTTCCTCCACTTGTGAAAGGAGTTTTTCAGCCATGTGTAGAATAAAAACTTGGCTTCGAACTTCTATGCTACAGGAAAGGTTCAATAACACCTCAATATTATATATTGAAAAAGAAATTTCTAAATTTATTAATACTGAAACAATTGTTAATATATTTTCACAAAAAAATAGATATATACAATTAAAATAAAAATAATTTAGTAGCTATTCAATAGTTTATTTTTTATGCTCTATTTTTTTATTACCTATATATATATATATATTTGGTGCCTCAGCTAGAATCCAGTAGGAGTAGCCACTACAGTTAGTAGGTAGAAGCGTCGAAAGCGACTAAAAATATTTGTTTCTGCTAATGAATAAGACAAAAATGTTAATCCCCCCACAGATGAAACCAAATATCCACCAATACTAATAAATAACCTACCTTTTTACCATAACCACTTTGTTATTGTGTTATTGTTATTTTTCTGTAAATTAAAAAATTATGATTATATGTAATATATAATTGGGCTTGCCTGTAATGTTTTAAATAAATAAATAAATAGTTTGTACCATATGCATGTGATGGTGCGAAAAAATTAAACCGGTATCTTTAATTTTAACACCCGTTACTCTGAAAAATATCTTAAATTCACACCGGTTTGATTTTCAAGGGAAAACTTACACCGGTTTATAGTGGTGGAGAATTATCGATAGTTTTGACTACCAGGTACCATTGATAGTGTGTAAGCCACTATCGATAGTTTTCGATAGTTTTTAAAATCATTAAAATTACTTTATTATCCAGGTTTTCATAATATATTTATCATGATTTAATAAAAAGTTATGTCAACATTAGTAGGTGTTTATAAAATTGTTGCACAACAACCATATTGCTTTTCTCCACATATGATTAGTCAGATTTCCCACCAATTTTATAACACTGCATGACCTCACGTTTGTACAAATATATAATATTGTTTTTGAATCTATTTGAATACGATTGGAATAATACATTTTTATTTTTTATTTTATTTTATTCCTCTGACACTTTTTTAAAATGCCTTGGTGTATATTTCTTGGTTGTGACAGTAGTAGTAGAAAAAAAGGAATTGGGAAAGATAGGACTATTCATCTGCACAAATTTCCAAAAAATCTGATTATATGTGAAAAATGTGTAGCTCAAATTAAAATAGGGACGAATATTGAATAGATCAGTTGCCAAACAGGTAAAATATAAAAATTAAATTAACTAAACCTTTCAATATTGAATTTGAATCGTCATGAAAATTATTGAAGTTAATGTTTACTGGTATGAATTTAAGATAAAATCTCCAACATTATTAATAAAAAATTTCATAATTTATATACTATTATAATTTAACTTCGTGCAGCTGTTGTTTGTTCAAAGCATTTTAGTAAAAATGATATCATTTTAAAAACTGAAATACAAAAAATTGCTAGGTATTCACCTAAACAGACAAGGAGACTTAAAGTTAATGCAATACCCTTGAAGTAAATACATATTGTTATATTATGTATTAAGTAGTACTAGTATATAAGTAAGCGAAGAGGGACTAAATTTGATTTATTAGTTGCTCTTGGAAAATATACTCATAATATATTCTATATGAACCTACTATAATAATTATAAATAGATAATTAATAATGTATTATCCTAATCTTGTAGCATACATGCATTACCAAACAAATCTCCATCAACTCTCACCCCCAATAAACCCAATACTTCAGGTATAATCTATACACCAAGTGGTATATTTTCAATACATAAAGATGATAATGAAAATAAAAGATAATGTTATTTATTATATAGGTAATTGTCATGATTTTCAATTATAATACCCAGGTCAGCTAAAGGTATACTCCACGAAAAATGTTTTTGAAATTTATTTACCTTAACACTAACAATTTACTTAATTTTAATAATATTAAAACTATTACCACAATGATTTTCAATTATAATAGACGAGCTTATGTTGTACTTCAAAAAAAATTTCATCAAAATCTATTTGATGTTGGCATAAATGAATCGCTTAATTTCAATAATAATAACAATGATTTTATACCTTTTCCTAATGAAATTTTAGAAAAATCTGATGTTAAACAAGATTATATTCAAAACTTGGAGGAATCTAATAAAAAGTAAGAACAGTGTATAATTAATAATATTATTCAAAAAGCAATATTTTTTGAATGGTAATATTCAAAAATATAACAATGAATAAAGAATAGAAATAAATCTGGAATATGCTTCCTTTATTTTGTCTCCTAATAACATTACTTCTATACAACACTTAGAATCATTACAAAGGTTAAGAATTTTTAATATTATTTAATAATATGCTTGTTAATGTAATTGATTGTTACACCAATATGTGGATTATTTATGTACATGTATTTTTTTTTTGTGTTATGTTTTATTTGTATTTATATATTAATTACTATGTAGATTTAATTTAGTATACTGTTGTATTACATACATTTTGCTGTTGTACTTGTTTTAATAAATGGAATTTACTCCATATTAAATATATAAATAATTATGAAGAAAAAATGTAGCTGGAATATTATAATTGGTGGTGTATAATTTACCACTTATGCTGTACAAAAATATATAAAGTTAAATGTTTTCATTATTTTTCTGTGACTACATTTCAAAATATGTAACACCATAGATATTACTTGGAGAAAAATTATGGGGTAACAAGCATATTTAGCAATTTTGATTCATTTTTGGTCTAATAAAACAAAGAAGTAGTTTCAGTGGCTCCTAATTTGGGTGTTTAATTAGTATTATTTTGTAAAGTCTTCAAACCCTCCCAAAACAAACAATGTATATTCTTCTTTGTTCTACTATATTTTAAATTTTCTAATATCTGTTTTTGTATTGTGTAATTTTACTTGTTACAAAATATATATTTTATAATTGTATTAAATTTTAATTAAATATATAATATTTACATAATATAATATATTTATTTTATATGATTTTATGTCTAATAAGGATAATATATATATAAATCAAATAATGTGTTTGTGCTATTTTTAATTATTAAATTTCATACATTAAAATTATTTGGTGTATATAAAATACACTAAGGACTAAATAACAAAACTACGAAAATATTACAATTATACATCATATTTGTAATTATTATTTATTGAATTTTTTACCTATAGTAAACATATAAAAAAATGAATTACAGTTTTCCAGATTAAAAACATATTGAGCTATTGTAATATATTCAAAAGTTAGTAAATTTAGTAAAGTTAAACAATACGTTAGCAAAGAGGAGAAACATTTCAAACATACATTTTCAAAAACATTAATAAATGTTTTTAGTCAGATCCAAATAAATTTATTATTAAATCCCTTTAAAAAAGTTTTAATGGTCTCATGAAGATATTTCATCAGCAATTGCACTGAGAAGTATTTCGCTAAAACCATATCGGTTTTTACATGATGAGAAAAATTTCTTCTACCTTGTTTGAAAAATAATAATTATTTAACTTAAAACGAGTAATTCAGTTAAATAAACTTTTTTAATCTGGCTTCAGGCTTATCAACTCTACAAATATGGTCAAATTTTATAGTTGATCTTGGTATACTGTCAAGTGTAATTTCATTAATGAAAGCTGAAGGTAGGATGATTGTTATTTTGTTTTTTTTGTGTTTTTTTTTTTTTGTCATTAATTTAAATAATTATTTCCTAAAATTGTATTCTTAATTTTAGGACATACAATGTCTATCTTTGAAAAACTTTCAGTCCTATCTATTGATAAATAGATAAAGTGCAAAGATAAAGTGGCAAAGATAAAGTGCTGACATATCTCTATATTTTATCATGATATTAATATAAATTTAGAGTCATATACCTGACTTACTGTCTATCTAGTACAATCATATCAAATATGTATTATTAATCATTTATAAAACATATAACCAAACGTAGCAAGTATAATACTAAAAACAAAATACTACCGGGACCAAACGTCCTATAGATAATAACTCCGGGGACCAAATGTCCTATCTTAAAAATTTTCGTTATCAGTGATGTCATTACAGATGAATTAAGAAACATATGGTATATCTTAAATTGTGTGTTATATACAAAACGAGTATAATCCTTGTCCTCCTATCCTTGTATATGACCCAAAGGTCTATATTTTATATGGTCTATAATTTATAATAGTGATTATAATATATAATAATTAAATATATTATAATCATGTTTTGTACTCGGAAGTGAAAGTATATTCATGGAATAAAAAAAAAACATATTAGGTCAGCCGTGTTTTCGAGAACATATGATAAAGCTACATAGCCTATCGATTCTTTATTATCTATCATAGTGTTGAGTTATAATTTATAAATCACGTTTTCCGCGTTCCGCCCATCAGGAAATATAACCTCTCTTACAATTGTGAATACGCTCCACTCACAAACGATAAATTTCTTACTTATCTCCGTCGCAATAATTTTGTGCTTTGTCGTGGAAGTAAATAATTTGTTTTTCGTTCCTCGTACGCGTCGTACGCAGTGTAACTAATTTGGTTTTTTGTTGTCCGATGTCCGGTGCTGAAGTACTAGTCACCACCTGTGAATTTCCGGCCAAGAAGCGTAAACTGACTTCCGGTGAATCGTCTGCAGTGGTATCTTCTGACTCTATGGCAGACAAACAGGTAATAATGTCTAAGAACGGTGTAAACGAATTCGACGGTAGCTTCTATTCGCGTCAGCTATACGTTTTAGGTCACGATGCAATGCGTAAAATGGCCTCATCCGACGTGTTAATCAGCGGGCTTGGCGGATTGGGCGTTGAAATTGCCAAGAATGTCATACTCGGTGGTGTTAAATCCGTCACATTGCATGATTCTGTTGTTTGTACTTACAGAGATTTGTCGTCTCAGTTCTACTTGTCGGAGGAAGATATTGGAAAGAATAGAGCGTTAGTCAGTTACTCAAAGTTGGCAGAACTTAATTCCTATGTACCAGTTAAAGCGTACATTGGAGTTTTGTCCGATTCTTTTATCAAGCAGTTCAAAGTAGTCGTTTTAACAGAAGCCACATTAGATGAACAGTTACGCGTATCGGATATTACACATCCAAATGGAATTGCTCTTATAATTGCTGACACAAGAGGTGTATTTTCACAAGTGTTCTGTGATTTTGGTGAGGATTTTGTTGTAACAGACTCTACTGGTGAAAACCCAATTTCTGTAATGGTGGCTGGAATTTCAAAGAAAGAACAAGGAGTAGTTACATGCATGGAAGACTTTCGTCATGGTTTCGAAGATGGAGATTATGTAACCTTTAGAGAAGTTAAAGGTATGACTGAAATAAATGGTTGTGAACCGAAAAAAATTACAGTGTTGGGACCGTATAAATTTAGTATTGGTGATACTACGTCTTATTCAGATTATATTGAAGGTGGTATTGCTACACAAGTAAAAATGCCGAAAAAGTTAAATTTCAAATCACTAAAAGATTCATTAGACGAACCAGAATATCTAATTTCAGATTTCGGTAAATTTGATAGACCAACTCAATTGCATTTAGCATTTACAGCTTTACACAAGTTTGTTTCAGCCAACGGTCGATTACCTACTCCCTGGAGCTCAGAAGATGCTAATGCGTTTTTAAAATTAACTGAGAGTGTCAATACAACTTCTGTTGAACTTGATGTCGATTTAATAAAAACTTTTTCTAACGTTTGTGCTGGTAATATTAATCCTATGACATCTTTTATTGGTGGTATTGTAGCACAAGAAGTCATGAAATCGTGTTCTGGCAAATTTAGCCCAATATTTCAATGGTTTTATTTTGATGCCACTGAAACTTTGCCTGAAAAAGTCACAGAAGAAGATGCTAAACCTGTTGGTAATCGTTATGACGGTCAAGTAGCTGTTTATGGACAAAAGTTCCAAACCATTTTAGGTAATCTGAAGTATTTTGTTGTTGGAGCTGGAGCTATCGGTTGTGAATTGTTAAAAAATTTTGCAATTATGGGTGTTGGATGTGGTAATGGTAAAATTATTGTCACCGATATGGATTTAGTTAAAAAGTCTAATTTAAATACACAGTTTTTGTTTAGCAATGATGATATTCAAACCTCAAAATCAGAAACCGCTGCCAAAGCTATAAAACAAATGAATCCTAATGTAAACGTGGATCCACATACAAATAAAGTTTGTCATGGCATAGAACCGACATATAATGATACTTTTTTCGATAATTTGGATGGTGTGGCTCTTGCTTTGGATAATGTTGATGCTCGCGTATACATGGATTCGCGTTGTATTTTCCATAAAAAACCACTCTTAGAGTCAGGAACTTGGGGTACAAAGGGTAATACTCAGATTGTTTTACCAATGTTAACTGAATCATATAACTCATCTCAAGATACTAAAGAAAAAGAGTTCCCAATTTGTATTTTGCATAATTTCCCATATACTATTGAACACACATTACAATGGGCAAAAGATTCATTTAAAGAAATGTTTACAGAAGTTCTTGGAAGAGATAAACAATTTATAGAATATGTAAATCAAAACGAACGCACAAATCATTTTCCCAACATACCAGCAAAAACTATAGATATGGCTAGAAAGTTACTGAAAAAAGCTCCTAAAAATTTTGACGATTGTATTGAATGGGCAAGATTGCATTTTGAAGATCAATTTTCTAATCAGATCAAACAACTTTTGATAAATTTTCCACCAGATGAAACAACATCTAGTGGACAGCCATTTTGGTCAGGACTCAAACGTTGTCCTAAACCAATTAGTTTTGATGTAAACAACATGTTACATTTGGACTTTATTTTTGCAGCGTCCAATTTAAAAGCAGAGGCATATAACATTAACCAGATTAGAGATCGTATCTATATAGCTAAGGTTGTATCTCTGGTAAAAGTTCCTGAATTTGTTCCAAAGTCTGGTATAAGGATTGCTGAAAATAATACGCAGGTCACTGTTGTGTCATCAATAGTTAATCTAAATGAACTAAATAACACGCAAGAAGATTTACCACCAGCAGCCTCTCTAAAAAAATTTAAAATTGTTCCTTTAGAATTTGAAGAAGATGATGATAATAATTTACATATTGATTTTATTTTGGCTGCATCTAATATAAGAGCTGTTAATTATGAAATTCAACTTGCTAGTAGAGATCAAGCCAAACTTATTGGTGGTAAAATTATTCCAGCAATTGTTACAACATCTTCAGTCGTTGCTGGTCTGGCTTGCCAAGAGTTTATTAAATTGGCTTGGGGATTTAAGGAATTGAAAAAGTACAAAAATGGTTTCATTAATTTAGCCCTACCATTCTTTGGTTTTTCTGAGCCATTAACTGCACCAAAGTCTAAATATAATGATATTGAATGGACTTTATGGGACCGTTTTGAAATAGAAGGTGAACTTACACTTGGGGAATTTATAAACTACTTTAGAGAAAAACATGCACTGGAAATTACTATGCTTAGCGAAGGATATTGGTTGTTATACTCCTCTAGTATGTCCGATGAAAAGATAAAAAAGCGGATCAATACTAAAATATCTGAAATTTTATACAACAAATCGCAATACAAAATTAAACCTAATGTCAAATCATTAGCTTTAGATATATGCTGCACCAACTTCAATGGCGCAAGTGTGACAGTACCATTTATAAAGTACAACTTGCCATCAGATTTCAAATATTAAAATGTAAGTATATACACAATGTATAAGTTCTCTATTTTTATTAATAATGTCAATAAAAAAATGTTAATTAAAATTAAAAAAATTTTTTTCAGGTAACTTGGCAAACCATTCATTTTTGAAAGGAATATTCACATCGGATTTTTCTAATATTTTACTATAAATTGGAATTGAATGATATTTTTTCTTTTTTTTATTCTATTATAACATATTTATAATTTGTGTATTCACCAATAATGAAGAATTTACAAGAAAATAATTTATACCTACTTTTTTTCCCATTTGTATTTGTATTGACAATATTAGTAAAAATGTGAATTACCTTTTTATTTATCAAACATTAGTTAATAAAAAAAAGTTCTTTATAAAGGTTCATATTCTTGCAATAAAATGTAGTACCTATGTCATTGGATTTCATATTAATACATATTAAAAGTGAAAATTGAATGTCTTTATATTTTGCTAATATGTAATACGTTTACATACACAATCTCAGAAATAGATCTTTATATTATCATATGATTTTTGTAATTTTCAAATAAATATTCATTTTGTAATATTTAGATATAAAAGTTATCAGTTGAAGATTGTGTCTTGTACTATATTTGTGGCTTATAATAAAAAATTAAATTAAAAATAATAGGTCTACTTTTTTGATCTTCATTTCCAGTCCTGCATATCTATCCTAGTTTGTGGGTTAAACCTAGATTAGTTAACCTCAGAATAAAAATAATTGATAAAATCATTATTTTTTTTTATCTATTGACTCCAGTTTTAATTTGATATTTGTTAACTGGACATTTAACTGACTATTGTTAAATGTCCCTAAGTGTATATGGTCGAAGGTACAGACATTCAACTCTGTATGGTCATTAAAAAAAA
Organism: Cinara cedri; assembly: GCA_902439185.1. Taxonomy (NCBI): domain Eukaryota; kingdom Metazoa; phylum Arthropoda; class Insecta; order Hemiptera; family Aphididae; genus Cinara; species Cinara cedri. The sequence continues at coordinate 1,416,120 of CABPRJ010001894.1, forward strand.
AAAAAAAGGGAAAAAATTTAAAAATTAAGCGTAATGGAAAATATACTAAAAAAAAATAGCAGATATTGAGGATGGATGTACCACTGTTGTAGATGGGAAAAGGTAAAATACATAAACTTTTTTAATTAAAAAATCTAAGCAACGATAAACCTTTTCGAAAAATGATTCAGAGTGAAATTGAGATACATGGAATTGAAGGCCATAATATTTATGATTTTTGTAAAAATTTGATATTAAAACACACAAAAAATATCACATTAATCAATTTTTTTACCAAGTACAATTTATAATGGACTTCTTGTTAAATAACTTTATTCATAAAGTAGGTACCCTCAAAATGTTTACTCTATGAATACTTTTAACTGAATTACAATTAAAAACAATAAACAAATTACTTTTGGTTTTACTTAATTATCAAAAAACTAATTTTTTACTCACTAACTAGATATCTGACCAGTAACATTTTATTTGAAATATTTATCGAATTTTTCAGCAGCAGTTCGCCTTTTAGGTTCTATTTTGTTTTTGTTGATATCTAGATTCCCTTAACAATAACTTTTTAATTGTGAAAAACAATTGTTTACCAATGGAAATACCTGTATTTGTCATCATGTTTGTGTTATCATTTGTGCTGGAGAATATTTCAATAACACTTATTTGAATATTATTTGATTAATCCGTATTTGCGTAGAAGTTAGACTGTCAAAACATAAAATATGTGCAATTTAACATTTTATTTAGGTACCATATAAAACCAGTATAAGAAAATACCCCATGTTAGGTACAAGATGTTAGAGTATTCTCTCAAAGCAAATTAATAGGTTCACCACAATGGAAAGTGTTTAATTATTATTATTTGGCATAAACAATAAATGATGAATCATTTTTATATTATTTTGATAACCATTGAAATTCAATATAAATACAAGAGATAGTTATTTGAACTTTGAAGTGAAAAATGTTAAAAGAATTTTCCTACAATGAATATAAGTCATTTGACTATTCACTTAAGTTTGGTTTCATCAACAGTCAATGTATAAATAATAATATAGGTAGTCCACAATTCAATTGTAAGATATCTTTAGTTAATTTTTAGAAGATTAAAGTATGCATAAGACAGTTATAATCTAATATTGTTAAATTACTTTATTCTATTATTTTTACTTATTAAATTTGATCAGAATATAATATAATATATATACTCATATAATATATGAGTATAACTGAGGCTAAACGAGTATTAAATTAATTATGCTATTCAAATTGATTGTAATTTTATCAATTCAATAAATAAAAAATTATTTTGTCTCTTCCATTTTATTGATTATCAATTGTTATTAAAACAACTTTAATAAAATTGATGTTGTAAGAAAAAAATGTAAAAGTTTAACAAAATTAGTAAAATAATAAATAATGCAAATTGATGTTTGGATCATACATTATCTTTTATGGACAAAATAGTAAATAAAATAAAATTAATGTCAAATATCAAAACTTATAACTAATTAGAACATTTACCTAACTAAACATTTTAATATTCTTTTTTTTTTAAAATCACGCATTAACACGTTTACCAATCTGAGGAACTGTATCTTTAAAAATGATTAGCTTTTTTATATAATGATAATGATAAAAATATATATATATATATATATATATATTTTATGATGTTTAAATATAACGATATATTTTGGATTCAGATTAATGAATAGTAAACAAAAAAATGATTTTACTTACCTACATATTCCAATGTAATGTATTCCATTAAACAAACAACGCTCATCAACATGAGCACAATATTGTCTTAATATAGCCCATAGATATAATTTCAATTTAAATACTATTGAAAAAATCTATAAACACATTAAAATAAAATTTAACACAACTCACCAAATAATATTGTTAACTATTGTCTATTGTAGTATGAAATATCAAAATAATTTGTCTAATAAATTTGCTAAAATTCTGAACAAAATAATGTAAAAATCTCTTTTAAGACTAATAGTAATTTAATTAAACATGTAAACAATTGTACTAAAAACTTCACAAAAAATCTTCTTCTTTTAAAAATGATGGTATATATAAACTTAAATTTAACTGTCATAAATTGTATACAGGTAAGACAAATAGACATTTTAAAATAAGATATATAGAAACCATTTCTGAAATAGAATTGAAAAAGACTGCCTCAATGCAAATTTTGCTAAAAATGTTTTAGAAAATAAACATAATATAAGTTTTGATATCAATACAGACTTAGAAATATTATATACCAAAAATAACTTTTACATTAATTATTTTTATTCTCATTAAATTTTTTTTTTAAAGTTTACTTTTTTAAATTGTTGAATCTTTAATCACTTATGAAACGATAATTTGTTAAGTTACTGGGAACTTCACTATAATTTCCAGTTTCTAAACTGTCAATCAAGAATTCTATAAAAGACACCCAGTTAACACTATTATAATTATTCAACACCAATAATCTAATCATCATACCAGGGTATGCCAATAATCAAAAGTGGCCCAAAAGATAAGCTCGAGATTAATATTTCACGCATTAGTTTACATACATATTTTGATGACCAGTCAAGGGTCTTTCTTGTATACTATTTATAAAACATTCCTCCAGATTATCACTTTCCTTTTCTTCGTCATCATCTCTATCATTGATCAAAAAAAAAAAATAGTTGGCGCCTATTACAGAAGAATCATCAGAGGTGGAATTTTCTATGTCTCATAAATTAACTGGTTCTTCTTAATATTCTCCACAAACCAATATGCATTATTATTTAAACTGACACATAATGTGTATTTTTAATTCGGTGTTTTTTTTTTTTTTTTTGCAGGTTAAATTGCGCATAAATGAATGAATAGTATATCTACATAACTCTTACAAAGTTAACGGTTTAACAGGAAATACAAAATAATAAAATTTTGAAATTAAATCAAAATTCATAATATTTTAATATTCAATTTAAGTAAAGTCACGATTTTAAACTATTAACTTCAGGTACAATGAAATTTGGATATTCATATTCTGGTAAAGAATTATCAAATATTTCATTTGTACACCATAAAGGCTCATCTTGTCTAATTACGTTTAACGAAGACTTTTTTAATGGCAAAACTAATATCCCACCAATTTAAAAAATAGTCAAAATAATTTTGAATACATACATTTTATAGCTTATAGAGCACCGTGTAAGACATTCCAAAAAAAAGATGTAAATGCATTAAAATTCAAGTCTTAATAATATATAGGTATATATTCAATGTACCCTGGATAAAAATTGGTTCACAAAAATCATGATGATTTATTGCTGCAGAATTTAATTGAAATTCTTCTGCTTTTTCTCATGCCAAATCAATTAATTTTTCATCAACTTCAATTCCATGGTTAATACTATTTCTACCTAAATAGATAAAATAAAATCTATGATCTCACTTAATAAAAGAAAATTTTTAATATAAATTTGTCTGCTAAAAAATAAAACCAATTTGAAGATTTTACATAAATACATAATTATACAATTTCAAAATTACCCAATAATAGACTAACCACTGTTCTAAAATAACCCATTCCAGAGTCGATGTTCAAAAATATGTGTCTAGAACATAGCTGTAAAGAGTAGAGTAATAGCATTTTAAAATAAGTCAGCTATATTTAAAGTTTCCAACTCCCAGTCTTCTAGACTCTGATAATTTCTTCCCTCAGCGTCAAAATAATATCCACAATTAACAGATCTAATAGCTTTTTCTTCATTTATAATATTTATGACGTATTTTATCAATGTATTTATAATTAAATCATTGCTGTTCACAAGGGGATACAAACTTCCTAATCAATCCATTTCAATTCATTGTTTACAGTTTAAATTGAAAATCTAAGTATTAAACAGTAAATTTTATTAGTGTTATTTTTCATAATTAGCTGAAAAGCAAAATTATATAAAATAAATTAGTATGCTTTTACTTGTTTTTAATTTGGTGTAACTCTATAAAAATTAGTAAATAACATTTTGTGATTATGTTGTATGTTTCAGAGTAGATAGGAAAATATAACAGAACATGAGTGTAGCAGAGATGAGAATGGTTAGATGGATCAATGGATGAGTGGAGTGACGAGACAGGATACAATAAGGGATGAGTAAATAAAAGGTCGCTTATGCATATCTTTGATAATAGACAAAATGGACAGAGATGATTTGGGCAAATCATGGGGAGAGAATTCTGAAGTTAGTAGTAAGAGGTAGAAGATTATGTCAAATGGAAGTTTAGCGATTCCAAATATTTGGGATGAAAGCGAAGAAGAAGCTTTTGTAAGATAAAGAATCTTTATGTAATAAGTGGCTTAGTACCTACTTATATTGAGTTTCAGAACTCTGGTAACTTAAATAATAATTGATTATTAATTTTACATTATTAGAGTTTAAAGGTATCCTCACAACTTTCTGTGAAACGTTAAACGTGAAATATTCTAGAACTGTGATTGGTTGAACCGTGTGGTTATTATGTATTGGTTAACCAATAGTCAATCATCATTTTTGATTTTAATACCTTAAAAAACATAGGTAGGAGGTTTGCTATTGGGTCAATAAATTATTATATAAATTATAAATATCTTCCATACAATAATCGTTAATATAAACGTTCAGAACTTTTTTTCCAGAGTGACGGCTGTCGCCAGACTCGTTCAGTAAGTATTTGGGACGTTTTCGGGGAATTCATCGACAAGTCGCTTTCGCGTTCAGAAACCAGGTTAGTTCGCCTCTTTTAACGCACTCCTGTAGGCCGTGAAACGACAGTGATATGTATGGTTCAAACTACTTCTTACTTTGCACCAATTATTTGATATAGTTTTACCTACTATCATGCTTATTAAATAACAAAGTGTATAACAGTTTATTATTAACGTCTGATTGGATTTAAGGTTTCCTCAAGTTGTAGTTGTAAGTGTATGAACTATACTATTAGGTGCTAATTACAAAAACTAATAAAATACACTAATTAAAAAATATTACTAATTTTAACCTAAGTTACCTAATCTTTGAAAAATATTATTAGAAGAATGTATAACAACATTTTCTATGTACTTTTTAATTCAACTTAGAGATTCTTTCCAATTAAAAAACCAACAATTTTCGCAAGAAATATTTTTATAATACTATATTTTTTATATTTCAATATTTTTAATTATATTAAATACAATTTTTTTTAGTTTTTATAATCAATATATATATTTAAAATTTTTAAATTATTGTTCTTTTTTCCTTGGTCCTTTTTACCGATTACTATTACAATTTCGTTTTATAATAATTAATGATAATATTAACTGGGTGGTATCCTTATCTATTGCCATATGGCCGCCAAAACCTAATTTATTTCTGATAAAACTATTTACAGGTTACATAACTTAGGTAACTTGGTTGATGACTTGTTGGTTCATTGAAATGGGCGTTGCTAAATCTTTCTCTGGCGAATTCCCCAAAAATCGTAGATAACGTTTCTGAATGCACCTCAGTAGTGTTGCGTAAAATGTTCAACATAAATATAATTATTTGATAACACCCTGGTCGTAGTAGTGTGGTATATTCAATAAATGATAAATCGGTCATTATTTGTTATCATCTTTTTGAAATGATAAATTTTGATTCATTATTAAATTAATACAAAATTTAAAAAAGACTAATAAAATGTATAACCACAAAATAAATTAAGTCAATAACCAATAAATGTAAGCGTATTATCAGTTCAATAAATAGTTATGAGACTGGTTTTATTACTTATCGAACCAAAATTGAGCCTCTAACTTATCGATTCGATAAGACATTATTTGTCGAATAGATAAAAGATAAAAGTCGTTTTTGCAACAGCTTAGATCATATACTTTGGATAGAGCTACTGCATGATAAACGCGTAGTACGTGTTGAAGACATCATTATTAACGAATGCTAAGGGGACTGATGTCTGTTGTGCATGCGTATCAGTACTCGTCGCATATTTATTTTATGATCATTATAATGCCACTAGGTAATGGTGGTAGATATGTCATACGTAATTACGTGAATTCGACCATTATGCACATGCAAATTTGTTCCAACTCCCCTTAGTTGTGTTTGTATCAAATATTTAGTCGATAGCTCTATCCATAGTATATGATTTAAGTGCAACAGCCAGTTGTAAGTACAACTGAAGGTTTTTATCAAGCATCGTGTTTTTTCTGCCCGAACTGGATTGCCTATTGATTTAGAAGAAAATGTTTAAGAAAATATATTTTTTTTATGAGAGTATTAAAATCAAACTTTGACAAAACTCTTAAATATTACAGCTTTTCAAAATATGTATTGCCGAACTTTGCACCGAATCGGTTTTCGTTAACAATGATTTATCGTTGGTAACAGATAAAAATTAAATACCTCCAGTTGTAGCTTCCCGTTTCAAGATGGATGGGTACAGTTACTATCACGAATTAAAATATATATAAAGTAGGTAATATAATTAATAAATATATATACTCGTATTAGTATATAATTAATGTATATTTTAATTCGTGGTTACTAAACTATTTTATAAAGTGAGGCATTTTATTTTTATAGTGATGAATGACCTTACCGCCCCTGCGAAAATACGAGCGTTTAGAGACAGCTCAAGGAACAAATTATCAGGGGCTAATATGGCCGTAGGACAGTTCTTCCGAATTGGAGCTTATAGCAGTTCTCTTAAAACTGGTAACAAAAAAAAATTTTTATCAGATTCGATTGACCAACACTTAAATTTAAAATCCCTAAACCATTACCATAATGATAATTATATTTTATGCTACTATTTTTATGTATTTTTCGATTTTAAATCTTAATTCGTGAGTTGAACGATTACAAATTGCAATTATTTAAATTTCACAACGATTATTTTAAGAATATTAAATACGATATTATAATGGTTCATCGTTATGTTGTGTTATTTGGAAGGCAAAAATGGGTAGCATGACTGTAATTTTGTTAATTGTAAGTATTATACGAATTTTCATTTATATACAATTATATAAAATATAAAATTCCATTTGTTATAATAGTTCTGTTACAAATATCATTAAAATTAAACTTAAATTCAGGATCTTTTGTTAAATTCATTTGAATATTACTTAGTTTTAATAATTGCAGTTTTTTAAAATGAGTGGAATCAGAACTCAGAAGAAAAAGTGTATTCATGTAGTAAAAAAATAAGGTAACTCAAGTGAGCGTTTTCGGGGTATACCTGTTAATTGTTGTCTACTGAGGTGCTGTACATTGTTTGAATATCAAATATTTGAAACTACTATTTTTGAAAAGTTGTTTTTTAAATCTATATAATTTGGAAACGATTTATTTGGAATGAACAAACCTCGAATCTACATTATTTGAAAAATAAAAAACTTTGAAAAAATATTAGTTTGGATTGATCCACCTTGATACCCAGCTACGACCACTAGCAATATTTGATCAGGAAATACAGTGGTTCTCAATATTGTATATAATGTTGCCTATTCAACTCCTTTGATTGTACTGTATATAATAAACTTGCCTACTCAGCACCTAAAAATTATTAAGTAATTTCAACAGTAGGTGTATACAAATTTAGGAACTACTATCTTCCTTATAAAATATTGCTAGTGGATTTAACATAACTTGATATATTATTTTCAGATTTATAATTTCAAAATTATATCGAATCGAAATTTATATTTTCACAATAATGTCGATTCATAGTTTATATTTTTCAAAATAGGATCAATACAAGGTTTATATTTACAATATAATGTCTATTCAAATTACCTGGTTAATATTTAACGATTCTTAGTTTCAAATAATTTTACATTCAAAGTGATATTGTTCAAAGTTTTTACATACATCCTTATCAACCCAGAGATTTTTAGTACGTCGAACCTGCGTACCAACAGATTTTTTTTGCACTTTATTCCATTGTTTTAAATGTGTGGATTGGTAGGTGCCCCACACAATAATAATTGTTAAAAATAATTTTCCTTGCAAAATTTTTCTCCTGTTATTTACATGACATAGTTTTGCACAACAAATCGAGAGTTTTTATTGCTGAAAACAGACCTACTTAATTACATTTTTTCGTTACCTATCTCAATATTTTAACTTAACGTTATTTTATAAATACACAAAACTGTATACTATTTCACTGTAATTAACAGAGAAAATATACTGCAAAAATTGGTAAATTGATCTCTGGGTTGATAACGGGTACATACCACCACTAAACTACGACAGACGAAGTATTATATTGACATTATTAAATTATTTAACATAACACATTATAATATTCGCATAATATCTGCAAACCTTCAAAAAGCTTTAATTTCAAAACTAAGTTAGTCCGCCCAATTCTGAATTCCCCATCAATCTTAAATTTGAAATATAAAATATACATATTATGTTCAAAACAAATCCATTTGGAAAATTTGCACGGACCAGTAACTAGATTTGTTCCACATGATTTTTTATTCAAACGATTTTCATCAAAATTTGAAATTAAAATTCCTTTATAAAAAAAAATACTATATAAGCTCAAATTTTTTTTAATCACGAAATACGAAATTTAAGGAATCTCCTGTTAAATTGTCAAGCATTTCTATTTAGTCTAACAATTTTATCCATAGATTACCAATCGAATAAAAATTACGTACAAACTCGCAGAATTTAAATGTCCATAATTAGCTCAAAAGTGGATCAAATATTTTGAAAGTTTTACTACGTCTAGAAAAATCAAATATAAGTTTTCTGTCTACATTTTAAGTCTCTAGGATTATTTAAACTGAATTATAAAAACACACATCATAGTAAAACGAATAGATCCTTCGCTATGCTCTGAATCTAAAATGGCGATGCGTCACGACGAATAAAAAAAAAAACAGAAAAAATAAGTGCAGCAATTAATAGTAGAGGTACGTGAGAGAAGAATTGCTGGGCCGTGAATGTAAGTACACTATGGGTGACTCGGAGGAAAATAATAAAATTCCGTGTTATCGAAATATTTAAAAATATCGTGTTTTTAAAAAATAAATACGAATTCGTGTTTACTTTTGGTTAGTTCAGTACTATTCTACAACTCTATTTTCATTTAAAACGATTTTTTATAGACAATGTACAAAATAATATCGGTCGACGGAGCATTTTATGTGTTCGAATGTTGTTTGTTCGAGCGTGTCCGTTTGAAAAATTCATAAGTTCGTATATATTCGAGGTAAAAAACGTGAATCGCAGTTTCGTAATATAATTGAAAAAAAAAAATTCAGTATTATTTCGTTGAAAACCCAAACGACAGTATACAATAAAGTTTCAAAATGGAACATCATACAATTTTAGTTTTTATTAAGTAGCATTTGCGTTTACGATTTTTTTTATACATATTTTATTAAATTTGTAAAAAAAAATCCGCTATTAGGTATTTGTTTTTCAAAAATTTCGAATGTAAAATTATTCGGACGGATGCCTTTCGGGACACTTGACGTTCGACCGTACGGCATTAGAACACACACGATTTTTAAACGGAAAACTGCGGGAGTTTGAGCGCAGTTAGCTCAGTCTCATAATAATGAAAAAAAAAAAAAAAAAAACAGCAACAGAACAAAACGTTCATGTGGCCGAAACAACGGGTTTTGCAAATGTTCGGGAACCGGATTTGCGAAATATCGGCAACGGGTCGATGGAAATCGAACGAAGCGGCGGGGCCAGGCTTCTCGGAAATCTGAAATATTTTTACTCCGGCGGCGGCGGCGACGACCGTAAAACTTTTTGCGGCGGTCTCTCGGGGAACGAAGACCCGCACATGTATACGGTCTGCGCCGCCAGACGTATCGTTGTTATTACTGCATTGCGCACCGCACACTGTCGTCGTAAGAAAAAAAAAAAAATGTTTTTTTCTCGCATGTGCACATGCATCCGATTAGGTGCCGGCCGACAGTCTTGCGGGAAACCGCCAGAACACCCGGTCGGTTCCGATCGGATCGGATCGGTTCGCGCGGTCGGGCGCGTCTCGGCGGTGCCGGTCGACACGCGCGAATTTACTGCGAAAGTTAAAGCCAATTTTCTACGTGTATGCACATCATTATACGCGGTGGTGTTTCCCCCCTCCCCTCGTGATTCACAGATTGTCTAAAACTACGGAGCTATGGACTCGACAACCATCAAATGATCGAAACATGTGTACGCATTATTATAATAGCACTCGAAACATGAAGAATAACAAGCTGTTAAAATAATATGTATTAAATTTGTACGCGTTATTGCAGTAAAAAATTGAAAAAAAGAACATATTATTACATACTTCATAAAATTCTTTCATTTCGTTCATAGATATAATAGGTACTGTAATGTTATCCGCGTGATGACCAAAATAATAATCTTGCAGGCAGTTCAAAATTTCAATTATAAATCTATACGTATAGCATATTGTAGGAAATTTCTATGTTTTGTTTTACCAATTTTAAAGACAAATTAAATACTATTTCAGTGTAATTTTGTCAAATACGCTATACAAATTCAATAACTATCAAAATGTGCACTATAACGTGTGAAAAAAAGCTAAATATTAGCGATGGGGGGGGGGGCAACGATATAATTTTGGGTATCGATATCGTTCCGATTTTCCCGATATTGTATCGCGATATCGTAAGGTTGTACGAAAATATCGAAAGTATTTTAAAACTATTTCAAATATTACTATTTTATCAGCGAAAAAAATATAATATTGAACACAACAATATAAGCAAACCGAAAAAAAAAAGTATTTTTGAACTATAAGAAACTACGTAATACCTAACTTTACAGATAACATTATAACTTATAATATAAGTTATTATTATATTATAATAATATTATAACGTTATCGTCCGACAGATATTATTTAATATTTATCGTAGCTACAAATAATACCCGATATTGGATGTAATATCGATTTTTTTTTTTTATCGATTTAACGACATTTTGTCACGACATCGATATTGTTGCCCATCACTACTAAATATGCAAAATATGCTTACAAAAAAAAACTTGAAATAGATTTCTTTGTCCCTTTAAGCTATGTTTTGAATGATGATTAAAAACTCTTATAATTCCCTAGTCCCGATCCATAACATGTATACTATTATAATATATATTATACAATGGTTTCGAGTAAAATTTGTTTTGGTTTTTTTCAGTCGTATTGTTGACAATATTTTCAACATTTTTCGTGCACACCATAAACACATATTTTTGAATTCGGAAACCATATGTACCCCTCCCCCTTTACATACCATTTGCAGGTAATAATAACATTTTCAAATAGAAAACCGAGGGAGCGGGAAAGGGCTATCGTCTAAACGTGGATATTACGGAATTCATCACTCTCCCCTATATTAAATGGCTATCAAAGGTCATGTAAATCAAAAGTAAATACAACCCTTTAAGATTCGATGAGGAGTGGTGATTGAAAATAGTGTTGGAATAAAGTTTAAACGATTCCATAATAATATAACGATTTAAAACAACAGAAATTAAATTCACTTAAAATCCACCGCGTGACGATCGCTGAATCGTCATAAAAAAAAAAAAGAAAGAAATCACTCTGTATACGCGATACATTAGCGATAATAATGCAATATTATAATATTCTAAACACGCGTGTCCGCGGCGTTTATCGACATTTCTATTTCACGACACCCATTTTGTATATACTCACCGATGCGTTCCTATAATACTTTATTCTATGTGTTCTAAACACAATATATTTGTAATTTTCTTAATAAGTTATTATACGGCGGTTAGAGTTAACAGAAATCGAACTAAATCAAAACACGTGTATATGGATAAAAAAAAAAATATAAATATTTAAAAAAATTGATCGATCATATAGAAAATATTCTTATTTGTGTAAAGTACAGGTCTAGTATTGGTCCTTTTGCCATAAATTAAACCATCAGAAAATCGCAATCGTTAAAGTGCAGAATGCCTTTGTAGTTGTATATTACGCGTGATAAGGCAGAGAAAACAAAATAATATGTCGGTGTGGTGGCTCCTTATGACTGTGTCTCGTGGCGTATCTCGTTGTCGTAAAATACCAAGGCTGGGCACCAACTAGTTAGAAAGTTAAAAGTTGCTTTTTCCAGCAACTAATTTCTAACTAAGTTAGAATTTATAGGAAATTTCAGAAACTTACTTCTATTCTAGCTTTATTGGTTTGTTTTTTTTATGAAAGTAATTAAATTTTAACTTGTTAAAAAAAACGACTAACTTGCCCAGCTTTGTAAAATACCGTGATCAAGGAGAATATTTTTTTACAGTTCAGTGTCGTGTATTCGAATAGCTATTAAAATACTAGCCTACCGCGATAATTGATCGGCGACAGGGGGCTGTTTTTATCGCGTTGTTTTTTCACTACTCCTTTTTGCGCATAAAAATTATAATACTGTATTCATAAATCATCGTATGACGAAATATTACGAAAACTGTTGTTTTTCGAAAATTCAAACGGTACTATATGTTACATCTATAATATTATAGAATTACCCAATAGGTACTTATTCGGTTCGAACGCCGATTATAGATGTACGTTTCAAATAAAAAACGCATTTCGCTCGCGTTTCACACCGCGTGTAATAATAATGCAATTGACAATACACAAAAGTATACAATATTATCATAATATACGAAACAGTCCCGCGTGTAACATCAGAGTTACATTTCGCAATATCCGGCTCGGAAAAAGACAAACATATCATTATGGCGTCGCACAGAGATGACATCGAAAGCCTACAAAAACAGCATTTATCAAATTAAACTGCAGTGTTATCATCAAATTATCATGCGCGATCGGTGTTCGTCCTGCGTTTAAAACCGGATTCAAGCACGCGGTACGGCTTAAATCGATCTAGTTACAGCAACCGTAACACACCGTGCCACCCCTTCCCCCCCCCCCCCGTGCACCTTAACAACAAGCAATAAAACCAACTTTTGTTTAAATTTGTTTGTTAAAACATTGCGATTTTGACGTTTACCAACTTCAAAATATCATTAGGTCATTATAGCAACATGTCAATTTTGTATTATGATTGTATGATTTTTAATTTTTTTTTTTTTTAATTTAATGAATCTACAATAATTAAACATGAGTGATGCCAATTTATCATTATTAATTTTATCATGACCATAATAATAATAATTCAAGTTCACTTTCGGGTCTTTCCGTGCTTAATATTCTGCGATGTCATATAATAATTTCACACGGACAGCAAACATTTTCAAATAGTTTTAAATAGCTCAAAAATCTGGGGAAAATGTTGAACATTTTACCAAGTATAGAAAAGGCTAATTATATAAGGCTAATTAATTTAATGAAAATGTCAGATTTTTTTGATTATTTTTAATTGGTTTACAACAAAAAATTTAATCGATCATTAACGCAGTAACCCTTAATTATTACGTAAATATTTCCGTTTTTCCGAAGCTTTTTCCCGGTTTTCTCCGACTATTAAGAAAACTACTCGGAAAATAACAAAGGGCCTCTTAAATTTGTCAACTAGATAATATTTTCAACCAATAACCACCCCTTAAGACTTAAGTTGATAATTGGATCAAGATTACTGGTCAACAAGTTGTTTACAGATAGAAAAAAATACAAAATACAAAATATAAAACTAATTTTTGCCAACTTTTGATGTCATCTTGCCACTATGCCATCGTTTCGTTGTTTTCGACCGACTATGTTAAGCATAAAAATCTTCTTCAGATTCCAAAATAGGTGACACGGCTCCTTAAAAACAAACAAAATTAAAACATTATTATTATATATATATGTGTGTAAAAAGAAGCTTACTAAAACCAATTATTGACGGAGTTGATGTTGAAGGATACTAAGGTTATATATCGTTAAAAATACAAGGATCTATAAAAATACTGAGGCTACAACAACAAACAATAGAGTATGGATAGTTATAACAAACTAATTTTAAGAATATTTACAAGAAGAAAAAAATATAGGAACCGAATAAGATTAAGGTAACGGCGGGTTCACATTAAAACTAAGGATGAGCCGGTACTACTGTTTACCAATATCCGATATATTCTACCGATACAAAACCGATACCGGATATCCGATATTTAAAATCGAAAACCATGAATTAATGTTTAAATTATTTAATATATACGAAATTTGACTGAAAATCCGATTTACTTTTTTCATAATCGAAAGACATATTGTTATGACAATAGACATTTTTAATCCAAAAAATATCAAAAATAAATAAATATCAAAGTTTTTTAAAAAAACCGTTGTCGACATCAAGTATCGGTTTATGTACTGCCCACCTTTGATTAAAACGCTATAATTATGTTCCAGTGTGAATCTCCACTTTAAATATTGTCATAATTATTATACAGCCATTTTTATGGACTTTTTTTATATCGTTCAGCCATACAAATAATATATACTCTCACCTATATTATAAAATCTTGTTTCTTTTTTTTTATAACATACCTCTGGAATTTTCTCTCGTCAATTTGACCGGTAATTCGTCTTTGCCTGTCGTCGTTACGCGTTGTATTACGTTGTCGATCAGAGTTCTTAAACTCATTACTAAGTGTGCCGGGTCGTCGTTTTGAACGTTTAACACGACTTCATTACCAACCATATAACTCAACGATTGCAAAACGATATCTTCCCAGTTCTAAACATCAGACACAAACGATTATCGATAATCAAAAAATAATAATTTGAGGTATCGAAATATCGTCGTAACTCGTAGGACATTTTTTTGGCGACTTTTCCCCGAAAGTAGAGATTACTGCGCAGTATTGTACATCGTTTTTCTCGCTACTTTTTGACACTTCATACTTGTGGCACCCTATGGGCCAACTAAACTCGTGACTTGAGAGTTTTTTTTTTTTATATAGACAGTGATAAAAGTTTGGTAAATTTGACTTTAATGAAGGATCTCTATTGCACGTAAATATTTTTTCTTTCCATTTTTAGATTTTAAAAAAATGCACAAAAAGAGCGTAGATTTCGATCAAAGTGTGAGAAACAACTATGCCGTTTACATAAAACGCCATAGTTATGGTTTCGTCGAATTCGTTCAAATATAAAATGGTATAATTGCTTTTAAAGTCCACATTTTGAGTTATTTTTCAATTTGATTACTTGGCATAGAAATTACTAAAAACTGTTTAATTCACGACAGTACACCTAATAAAATACGTTATCCGTTTGTTATATGATTTTAAAGTAACTGTATCATAATCAAAATGTTTTACGCGCATTTTTTAATGATTTCTAATCAAATTCATTTTCATAAATTTTAATTTCAATTTACTCGACTATCATTGCTCGGAGTCGCACGCTTTTAATTTGAAAACGTTACACAGAATGTACTGCGCATACCAATGAGATGATTTCAACAAGCGAATTTCAGTTACAATAAAAAGCATTTTCTAATATATGTGAAAAAGTACTGTCACTACGATATTTATTTATAAAAAAAAAAAAAAAAAAAGCGATTTGATTAAAATTCACCAATTCAATTCAGTCTGTTCGGATTTTAATACATTTACAATAGCGTGACAATAATATTTCGGTAACATTGAAAATTCGATATTTTAATAACTATATTGCGATATAGTTTACGAGGAAAAAATCATAATAATTTACTTGATTATCGGTAAAGTGAACAATACACTCTTTAAAATCGTTGAGAATTTTGTCGTTATTCGAACATAGTCTGAGCATTGTGACCAAAACTCTCGCCAGAGACATCAAATCGGAAAATTTCACTTTTAATTCCTGTAACCAAAACAATATAATAACGAAAACAATAATAAATATAACTTGATAGTTGGACTTAGAAACTCACTCGTTTGACAATTAGAATTTCTGACATTTTCTCCGACAATGTTTCATGAGTGTCGTCTATCAATACGCTCAATCCGGATATCGAATGCACGGTGTTTTCTTTTAGTTTATTAAATAAGCATTTTTGTACGATTCGGTACTGCGAAGACAACGATTCGATTTCTTCCTAAAACAAAAGTAAATTGATCTCATACGCATTGAGGAAAAGCTCGTTCTCGGTTTATTAAAAAACGCACTGTTCAGACTTGACAACCGAATGTACCGTATAAAATAATAATGGTATCATTTATGTTCATAAACAACTCGAATTAAAAAAATACTTCGTAGACGGGCGGAAGGCCTTAAACAACGATGGATGGATATAGTTTAGACTGTTCAGAGAGATATGGTGGATTTGTGACCGAACTTGAATGGGGATTCAAGGGTTATGCGTAAAATAGAAAATAAGAAGAGAAGAAATTTGTTTTGGTAACAAAGGGTCTATATGTGGTCTGTAACGTTAAAAAGTCGTTTTGGTTTACGATAAAATGGAATACGAAACGGAATTTTTTCGGCCTTGAAAATAAAAAGCTGATACTAATTATGGGTATACCACTGTTGTTGGTTTGAAGTTGAGAAGATAAGATACATAGTTATTGACTAAATTCGGTTACACATTTGTTATTAAATTCGGTATTTATTTGCCGTTTTTTGATTGGAGCAAGATTTCAGTTTAAAATACTTGTTTACGGACAAAAAAAAAAAAATTACACATTATTGAAAACCCACATAAAATAAAATATACCTGTACGCTTTCGAGTCTTCCTTTGAGCACTACGTGTTCCTCGATAATCCGATAAAAATCCGCCACGGGAATATCATTTCGGTCACAGCGCACAACACATTTCTTCGTTTTGTAATATTCCCGATGTCTGCGGATAAAATTATTCTAATTGGATTATTATTGATGTACAAATTAATGATTCGAGTATTTAACGTTTACCTGAACAAAATCTCTTCAAAAATTACATTCACATACTCGGCTCCGGTCGATCGTATTTCATAGGAATTCAAAGCGGGCGATACGATAACCCAGACGTATTTTATTGCACTGCTAATAGTCCGGAAACACAGTTCTGGTAGCGACGGCGAAGAATCGACAAGTTCTGCGCAGCAATCGAATTTCGATAGATTATCGAGTTCGATAAATTAAATTTTAAAAAATGTACAAATTCGTATGATGGGTGGACCAGTGTTGTAAGTGAGAAACTGGGAAGATAGACGGGGAATTTATTATATATCTGCACGCAACGGTTAACCATTGTTGACGAAACACGATTCTGAGCGGAGTTCGGTTAATAGTGTTGCTTTGTCAACAATATATACGTCGTATTATGGTAAAATGGAGTCGCGTTTTTTTTTACTTTTGTGATTTTACCTGACGACACATTTTTAATTTGAAACCGGTAGTTCAATACGTATATCATAATACTCTAGACGACGCATTTATTTATTTATATATTTATTTACGAGTTGATAACCATTTAATCATTTTGTTTTTACTTTATTATTTTATTATGTAAAATAATTGTTATATATGCATTAAATATTTTCTTTGATAATATTTGTTTAATATTGAATATATTTTCCCGGTTTTTCCCATTAATTATGAAAACAGCTGGGACAATCAAAAAATGGCATTCTTATAGAATCATCCCAGTCAGATTTCCTTTTAGAATAAAAGCAACATTTGAAAACCGGAGCGAAATTTATGGTAGAAAAGTTGTTCGCAGATAAAAATAAAAATAATAAACATCATTGTACAACATTAACATACCTATTATACGTATAAGTATACTCGTATAACATTTTTCAAGTAGGTTGGTATTTTGGTTGGTATGTACCCAGATTTTTTAACAAGCCCCACATGATATTATTCGTATAGTATTCATTCGAATAACAACGAAACCATTATGTCAATATTATCCACAAGGATTGTAGGCAATTTAATTTTAGATTCTGAGTATAACAAAGAAGCTATTGGTTTTACGAAAATGTGTTTTCTTTTCTTGGAAAACACGGTTAGTGAAAATGCACAGATTTGTTCACAAAATACATCCGAAGATGCGAAATTTCCGGCCGGTGGTAATTTATTTGAGACGATTTATTGAAACAGGTCAACGTTCACACCCGGGTCCGTTGTTTGATTTTATTTTTTATTATTTTTGTTTTCTGGATTATCTCGGGAACAAAAGAAAAAACACGAATATAGTACTA
Organism: Cinara cedri; assembly: GCA_902439185.1. Taxonomy (NCBI): domain Eukaryota; kingdom Metazoa; phylum Arthropoda; class Insecta; order Hemiptera; family Aphididae; genus Cinara; species Cinara cedri. Next base: position 1,434,267 of record CABPRJ010001894.1, read on the forward strand.
CTCCACTCGAAGTAGTTTTCCGTTTGTATTGACTTACATACAGCTTATCAAATAAATTATCCTACATGCCGCCTATTTTCCGAACTACCCAACAGTTGTTCACCCATGGTTCGAAATACGTCCACCTTTTCTTTAGATACATGTGTTAGATACATTATTGTTGTTTTTTATTATTTGGGGGGGGGAGTAATATACAACACAGACTTCTTTAACCGAACAATATCGTTATGAAATCCCGTCGTCGACTTTGCGAAACAATATAATAAACCCTCGACGCGACGCTACACTTTTATTCATCTTTTTCCATTATCGTCTTTGACATTTTCTTACATTTATTATGCACTTTTATCGCGTGGTGTTTATCGTTTTGTCGTCGTTTATTGCAATATCAATAGTGCAGTAATCGTATTCCATAAATTATTGCTGTTTATACAACTACTACGATACCGTACATTTTAATCGAAAACATTAGACTATTTAAAAAGTCATTCTGAAGCGCTTTTCGGGCGTTTAATTCGTTGTGATGGACTAATGTCCAATGCATAATGATTCGTATACAAATTATTGAACATTTTTTGAAGACATCACAATAAATTTCAAGTGGAAAAAAAAAATAAAAAAATCTCAAATGGAAAAAACGCAATATTTATAGTAATTATTAGCTGTGCGATTAACTAGTATTTTCCCTTGGTGGTAATCAAGGAAATCAGACAGAGGTCAAAAAAAAAGAAAAAAAAAGTCCGAAATTCAAGTGTGAACCCCCATATAGACGCTGTTGGTAATCTAAAAAAATAATTTAAATGAAGGACTATCGGATAAAAAATTTGCACGTTTTTAGGCACGGTGTAAAACCACGTTTAACAAGGATCAAGGGAGATAATTTGCCCATGGATGGCAAATTGTATCACAAATTTTTGTGAACACCAACATAGTAATTCGACAACTGATGATATATATAGGGCGGTTTCCAAATTTTGTAAAAAAAAATCGGGTTTTAATTTTTTGCTCGGAGAGAAAAAAAATAAAAGTTCAATCTTGAAATAAATATTTGAATAATAACACTGATCATTTACTGATCATTAAATTACCAGAGCAATAATTTATCAAATGGTTATTTTGGTAAATATTATACGGTTCAATTTAGAAATCGAAAATAATATTCTCTTAAACACATTGAATTTTGTAACCAAATAGGAATTTGAAGAAATCACTTTGATGTATAAACATTTAAAATTTAAAAAAAAAAAACTGAAACACTTGGCGTTCAATTATTTTATCGGTTTAATAACAGCTTATTTATTTATCTAATTATGTAAGTAACTATTATTTGTTTACAGATGTCTATATTAAAAATCGATTTATTTATTGGAAATGTATAATATATTTATATATTAAATCACTTAAAATCTTCCGAGATAATTGCTGGTTCAAGCTAAAAGAAATCACCCTGTATATACACACAAGTGACAATATTTTATTTTAAGTGGTCTGAATTTGTCACTATGAAGCAATGAAGTCTGATATTGAATACGGATCACTAGGTTATTTTCAAACCAGGATAGGTTGGTTATTCTTTTTACAACTTTTGCTCGCTCTGTTTCTTGCTCTTTCCAATTACTTTTGAAGATATTCGAAGCCCTAACTGGACTGACGTACATGGTGACATAGAGAATGTATGTCCTATACCTTATTATAATATTATCTACCTTTAAATAGCGTTTTCAGTGGTACGGGACTCTCGCCGACCGATATTCTTGCGGACCAACCGAAGTCTGAAGACGGCACCGAATGGACTTCGTAAACCAACGATAACGGCAACCGTATCGTCTCCTGTATCGATCCCGGCACGTCCAAACTTCTCGAATAATACGCGCAAATCGTGCACTCCACCGAAGATACAACGGATTCGGAATCGTCGTTTTCTCTGTGTCCGATCACCCGGATTGTCACGGTTTCCGCTACAAACACAACGCATAACAGCAATGTAAAATAATTAGAAAAATATTCCATTCGGCCAGTGTAACGGTTGAAAAAAAATACGTGTGAATTACGAAGGATACAGGGGAAGTAGTAGTAGTCTATTTTTTTAAAAAAATAGACTACTAATTTTTTAAAAAAATTGTTTAATTGTGCAAAACTCCTTTACAGCTGCTCGATGGATCATATTATTTTTTAAGCAGTACGTCCAATCCTTTTCGTTCAATATCATCCACCAGAAACTTTTTCCATCAAATGGTATTTAACGCTCGTATATTATCTGAAAGTACCGTCGATTGGTAACCAATACGATTATCTCATAATTGGAAAAATGGATTATTATAGGTACCCATCTTTCCACGAACCTTCATATTATATATTAGGAAAATCTCGAACAAAAACACCGTTAATTTTTTTTTAAATAATTGATGTTAAATATAAATTATTAAGCGTATTTGTCGTTTAAAAATCTAAATTCGTGGTTGTAGATTTATCGTGAAAAACAAAAGAAGGGAGGAGAAATAATGTATGATATTAAACTTGAGAATTGTATGTGTCTAAAATTATTTCCCAAAGAGAAAATAATCGGTGTTTACTAAAAACGATAGTTGTTAATAATTTATTATACAGAGTGATCAATCTTCGATAAGACACTCATTGCCTCGGAAATTAATACTTTATTCGGATTTTTATTTTATTTTTACAATTGAAAAAAGTAGCAGCTCTAGAGAATTATACATTTCCGTTTTTTGTTTTTCATATATGTCATGGCGCGGTACGAGCCGTTTGAATAGTGCTCCGCTACTCCTCTCCCACTATCCCGACTTATAAGTAGAATATTTCGTCAACGCGTTGACGGGAATTGAATACGTCTAATTGAAAATCCAAAATATATTTCAACTAGAATTTTATTTTTAATGGAATTTTAAAATCGAAATTGGGTAATGATTTCACCCCCCCCCCCAGAAATAAGGGTGACAAAAAACAGTGGCGGCGTAACATTTTAAAGCATATTATTTCTTAAATTGTCAAAAAAAAAAAATTCCCAAAAAAGTAAACACATTCCTAGATAATGAACGTGTATTATCGAGGATTGATCACGCGCTGTATATTAAGTGAATAATATAGTTTTTGTGAAATTTAAAACTTAACCGATCGAACCGCTCGGCAGGGTATACTTACTTGAAACAATTCAAGCAACAAACAGTTAAAGCAGTTCAGAGATGATAGTCTCGAAATGTTATATTATTCCGGACGATATCGTGCTAACGGATATGATTGAAAACGTTTTAATACCAATCGAATGCGAATATTATATCAAATATAATATTTTGTATTATTTGCAATATTTACGCAAATATATTACGATTTATTTTCACTTACACCCCGTCAAACGTGAACGGATATAATTTTTTTTTCGTATACGGATTTCGTCAGTCAAACGTTCTGATCTAACGGTAAAGGTACGTAACGAATGTAATACGCATCGTATATTTATTTGATAATGATAATATATTGTGCATTTTCCGTTACCGTCGTTTGATTATTTGTGAAATATGTACAGACATTATAGTATTATGGCGTAGCAGTTCCGATTTTTAACGTTTATGATATTTATGACTTGTAAATACGTCAATACACGTCAACAAATATAGTATACACACTCAAGTCTTTCAGATGGATGACCGTGGGCGAAACGGCGAGCGGAGCGACCACTAGGAATGAAATTTGCACTGTAGACGTGGCCAGGGACGGCGTTACGTCGATTTCGATGTCGCAAAGTTTTCGCGAGTCCTCCGAACGAACGTTCAATACGCGTGAAGTCAATTTCAATAACGGCGGGGCGTCGGTCTCTTGAAACAAAACAATCAAAATTAATATGCTTATTGTATAAAACGACAGAGTTCGACAAAAATCGTTTAAAATAAAACATTGATTTAAGTATATATATTATGGCATTACTATTTGCATAGCATTGATCAAAACACTTCCGGAAAAAAAAAAAAAAAGTATTTACATTGCCGTCCAAACTATAAACGAGTATGTGGGAAATTCCGATTCGGTGTACTACACAGTTTCCAGAGAAATAATAAGATAATTGCACAACCACAGTGGCCTGTAGCAATACAAATGTCGAAAAAATAAAAACAAAATCCACCACGTTCAAATCTAACGCTGTTCCAAAAAAGTAGCAGGCGTGCTATTTTTCTTGGTAAAAACTGAAAAACATAAAACTAGTCGTTGAAAACCCGTGGCGTGCGGAAACAAAGGATTTATAATAAACGTAAGGCGTTTTAAAGCCAGTTTTATTGAAAAGTTGGTAAGGCAAGATGGATAGATTATAATTTTATTTGTATCAGTACAAAGAATCATTGATAACGAAAAATTGATCGCGAGCGAAGCTTGACTAAATATGTTTATGAAATACCGTGATGTTTGTTAAAATTTGAACTTTAAACCTTTTTTAAAAAAAATTATAAAATCATTGAACATTTTTTTTGATCTGATCACTAATTACAACTTATCATTTTCATTTACAGCATTTTTAATAAGCTAACAAAACGTTGTCGATATAAAACCAAATAAAAAATAAATATATGTCAAATGTAAATAGCTCAGTAAAAGCCACTTAAACTTTTGTACTACGTTTACGAACAGATATATCAGTATTCGGTAACAATTTCAAGTTTCGGGGTTATTTTTAACTGATTAAAACAAAAAAATCAAAAGTAACAAAAATCGTAATTGCGCACATTTTTTTTTTTTTTTTTTTTTTTTTTTTTTTATGATTTGTTCCCAATAGTTAAACACAATAACAAGGAAAACTAAAAAATAACCTTTTAAATGCATCAACATTCTGTTACCAGAAACCAACCGCGAAGTAGCAGATTATCGGAGCGAGATTTATGGTAAAAAATTTGTTTAAACCAATACGTTCTTAGTTTCGCTCAGAGTCTAAAATAGGCACATTTTATTTTCTGATTAAAACGAGAGATTGTATTTTAATTCTTAATGTTATAATATAAATATATTTACGATAATGGACATTTTATTTATTTGTTTTTAATTAGGGGATTCGTTAATAATTGAAGAATTAAATTATCTGACAACGTATAGCGAGAACAATGTATATGCTGCGTTTTAAACTACACCGACATTTTAAAATATATATTTATAAACGCTTGTAAAGTAAAAATCGTTTTCGTTTGGATATCAAAACTATATTATTGTAATCACGGCCGCGACGAGAACTTGAAGTTATTTATTTTTAACAGAGCCCCAGAGAAATCCGATTCAATTAACTCTGAATGTCTGAATAAATTTACCGAACAAACTTTCCGAAAGTACCGCTACCTATATACTAAATTATAACGTCTTGACGGAGATTAACCACAGCTAATGTATATTTACTTACCTATTTACCGCCCCGTGGCTCCGTTAATCTCCTTTTGTGTAAATTGTTTATCCATTGTAAAACGTTTCTCGTCAATTGTATATCAATGATTATTCGAATTTTTTTTTTCACGGTCAAATATTTTTATGAACAATTAGTCGAAAAAGTGATTAATCGTTTGATTGCGAATCGAATTTTTCATTATTATTTTATTTTTTATTATTTTTATCTTAAATAAGACCCCCCCCCTCCTATTATTATTATTATTAAAGTCTATTAAAGTCTATTAAAGATTAAAGACTATTAAAGTCCGCCCACTCCGCCGCCCCTCTTCGTTTCCCCACTTTATCCACTGGTCACTTACTGATTGTACAATACTAGTACAATATTACTAACAAAAGAGAACCGACGGAAAACACAGACAGATTGATACGCGAAAGTGAAACTCTTCTATTGTGCGTTGTATCCATAAGTAATAAAATAATGGATGACAGCTTATGAGTGAAGATGTAATAATGAAATTGAAGCCTTATAGGCCTAAATTACACTGCGTGCATTTCATCAGCCCCCTCCTCCCGAGTTGTAAAATCGTTGTTTTTTTCCATTAATTAGTGCGTGATTCATATGACTCAAACTTCAATTATCCGTTCAACGATTTTTTACATTTCTCCAGCTCCCACCCCTTTCTAGGGTGAAAACCCGGTTTTTCTACATTTTTCTTTTTTCAAAAATCAGTGCGTTATTAGTACGTACTCGTGCGACCCGAATGGAAATTTTTTCGCCACATCTTCACCATTTAGGCCTATTTCATTATTTTTTTCATCCAAGTTAATGTGCACTTTTGGGCTTTGGCCTTATTTATTGATTTGAATAAATTGTTATTATTATTATCAATATTCCGATCAACGCGTTCGTGTAAAAATATTCAACACACTTATAACTTTTATTTCTTTATTTAACTTTTTTTTACTATTACTTTTTGTATATTCAATAATGTTTCTAAATACAGGTTTTATAGAAAACAAAATAAAAAAGTTTCGTTATGTGGTACAGCGGAAATTCATATTATTTTCTTTAATATAACATTTCTTTGTTTAATTAAATTTGAAATATGAAATATATAAATATACTTTCAATAGTTCCTTTACGTGGATTTGTTTGAATAAAAACAAGATACAAATTAAAACATAAATATATAAGCCACTGATAAATAAAATAAAAACAATATTAGTATTTGATTACATTATAATGTCTTGTAAACGTTTGAAAAATGTAAATAGAATGATTTCCGAAAGTGTTTTCGCGATGTGCTTTCTAACGTTTTATTACTCTTTTCCAAATGTTATTATTACTTAAATATTTTCAGGTAAAATATCAGAAATTAAATAAAAGAAAACCATGGACTAGGATCTAATAAATAGCGATGAATTTTTATATCCAAAAATCGCACATTTTAAAATGATGAATTATCTATTATTTATTAATAATTAATCAAAAAATATAATTGTATCTTAATTAGTGTTGTTCGATATTAATATAAAATCAACTAAAAAAATTATCAAAATTTTAAGCGAAAAGCCGATGTTTTTTTAAAAAATTGAAAATATTTATATAATTATTAGTACGAATGTTTTTTAGAAATTTTAAACGATGTCAACCCTTCGAAAATTCTTCCCAACATTTAAACAAGTGTTTCTAAAATTAAACACAACATAATATAAAATGATGTATTGAAATATAATATTAAAATTAAAATGTGCCCATTAACTAACTTGTTTTTGTTTTTCAATTGGATGGACAATATTTTCATATAACAAAATATCATATAATTATTTTTATATAATAATATATTTTATAATTAGCGTACAGTTTTACCCCACTGTAGGTGTGCGGTATTTAGGTAAACAATGTACCTAACCTAACCTAATCTACTTGTCAACCGATGGAGTGTGCGGTTTTTGTCTACCGACATTTTTGGGATGGAAACCATATGTGTGCGGTTTTTGGATGCAACCAAAAATAGAATACCTAGCGTTATAGAAAGTACAATACAGTCTGAGGAAAGATTCAGTCCAGTGGACTGGAGTACTGCACTAGTTTGTCCCATCCATTAGAAAAATGGCCTACAGGTAATTGATAATTGTTAACGATGACAAAACAGAATACGTAATTGTTAGCCGAAAAAACGGAAACTATAAACCGGGACAGCACATTGATATAGAAAGACATAATTTCAGAAGATCGTTGTAATTTAAATACCTGAAAACGATAATAATTTTTTTTTTTTTTTGGTAATACGATATTTTAAACGGTTGTTTTGTACACTAAATATAGTAATATAATTATTGTGTGTACGATTATAATATAATCACCGTCGTTGAAGGATATATTTTGTAAGTCTTTCTTCAACTGAATCAATTGGTTCTTGTTGTCATTATAGTCTTTGGTCTTGGGCCTTTCAGGAGCCATAAATATCGCGGGTTCGGTGCCCAGATAACAGAATTGCAAATCGCCCGTTTCCGACAACAATACCAGACAACCTTGCAACGCCTGCGACGTCCGTCGATAAATAATAAAAATCGTGATAATAATAATCAGGATTATAGATTTTACGAAAATGAAAAAAACGTCGTACTTTAAACGAAGCTCTGGCGATAATACACGGACGGTAGGGCAATTTGGCGGACCATCGAAGTTTCGTCTGATCGTACAGTAAAACCGTGTCGGTATCGGATACGATCATGCACATGACCTTAGTGTCAGGATGTTCACCTGTGGACAAAAAAAAAAATCTATACTCTTCAACTTCATCAGCTTAACGGTCCATCGATCAGGACAAGCGTTACTATCACAAACACTGTTCCTTTGATTATGTGTTCACTGTTCCAGTTTATCATTTCTAAACCTCTTATAACCACGACTATATATCCGGTCCCGAGTCCCGGATCTCCAAATTTCGGGGTGTTTTTTGATAGATTTGTTTATCTTAAACAACATACAATTGGAAAAAAATTCAAGTTGTCAACCACAGAATCGTGGCGAGTAGTTTCAGTCTTCTCACAACGAGATGTATCGAGTTTGTGTAGTTTTACACGGTGATGACAACACGAAATAACACTTATCAGAAACGCTTATCGACAATAATCATCAATCGAAACAGATGTCAAATATCATAAAAAAAAAAAAATGTTCAGTATTTCATCTATCATTTATTTTTTTCTCATTTTGTGTCTTTAAATTAAAATTTGGTCCGTATACGGTCCGTAATAATTTTATTTCGACCGTGATAATTTCAAACTATTCTTTATCTTTGAAATCGGACGAATTATAAGTAATATAAGATGACCTTGCGCTAATAAACGCGCGGTTTCAAAAATCGGTATGGAATCGGCGGTAATGAATCTCGAACGGAGCGATGAAATAATTTTAGACGGTGGAGAATATTAAATTGCTATTAATAATATACCTATACGAGTATAATAATATTATAACATTTCCTATAGTCGGTAAAAGATTTCTCTTACCTGTATATAGGTAGGTACTTACCCAAAATATAAGGGTAAAAACAACAAGGAGCGTACTGGAGCCGTTTCATAAACCACAATACGCCGTCGCATCGAAAACAGTAGTAATTTCGTTCGCCGATCACGTGAATTGTAGTCGCAGTCGGTTGTGGTTGTGCCGTCTGAATGTCGTACACGATTTCGCCCAAATTACTCGACCAGACGGGCCATTTTTGCTTTTGACTTGAATTTGCTAGTTCCTGGTATCTAAAAAAAAAAAAACACAAAACAAAAAAAAAATATGTTTACGACTTCAGAGGACGCCGAACGTCGAAATGTTGTTTCTGTCTATCAACGGACACGAACTGTGTTTATGTACTTTCAATAATATAATAGTACCGAGTCGCTCGAGCCTCGTTCCTTGTATAAACTTGATATTGGTGCCGAAATAAACATTGTAAATTGTGCTAAATGTTTATGATAGGACGGTTTTTTCAATTGGTTTTTCTTTCAATTCGATTTTATTTTCATTTTGTTTAAAGGAATTCGAAAAAATCATAATACAGAAATAGCAGATTAAGATTTCATTCGAAAAACTGTACTAATACTGACATTGACATAGATATCGACATCATTGATGATATTGCCATCGACAGAGATGTCGAATTCTATACGTTAGGCGTCCTCTTAAGCGGTTTATCATTATTCGTAAACATCGAGAACGCGTTGCAGCATTCTAAAGTATCAGTCAAAGAGCATTATTTAGAAGTCAGATGTGTTCCACGAAATACCGACGAATCGTACGCAACAAAATGTTTATAATAACGAAAAATAAATCTATAGTCGACTATTTGCAGGAAAAAAAATGCATAATCAATTTCCCCGGATAGATGTTTTAATGTTATGGTTGTGTCGATTAAAACTCTATTAATATAATATGTCGAATGATCGACGCTATTTAAGAAAAATCGAAAAAGGACGTACAATGATTTTATTGCAAAACGCCCATAATAATATAATTCGTGACGATGAAAATACAAATTCAAAATAAATAATAATATTAAAACATTTTATGCAGGTACCTAGNAAAATTGAATAAAATACGAGAATAATTAACTGAAAATGATTGATAAACATAAAAAAAAAACAAGTACTTTAATAATGTAATAATCGTATAATATCATATAAACTTGAAAATAATACTTATGGTATTATATTTTACGCACAAAAACACACACGACTATTGACTATATTTGTTCTTAAAATATTATAAGGTTAAATAATTTTTTATCACAGTCGACTCTCGGTAATTCGAAGTTGGTGAAGTTTGGAAAAAATCAATTTAAATTACCGAGTTAAGAAAAAAATCGTTTATAACTATTAAATGTTTCGTCAAATTTGACCGTATTACAACTGTTCATCGTTTTTTAAAAATTGTATAATGCATTGAACGCATTGTGACTATACATATAATGTATAGCACACATATACAATGTATAATATTATGTATTCGTACCTATGATAATAATTCGGAAATAATGAGCAATAAATGTACACACAATTTTTATGGTAAATTATTAACGATGGGATATAAAGAAATACGTACATTTGGTGAATACACTTCGAATTGCCGAGCGTTGAACGGACGAAACTTCTAATTACTATTGTCGCGCGTTGGCGGCTGGTTTTCCACAAAATTTTCCTATCAATTGCCGAGTGTACTGTTTCCGTTCGAACCACTGTGAGATTTTTTCGGGACCGAAGGTTTCAATTATCGAGAGTCGACTGTACTGTATTTTTACCGCGTGGAATAATACCTCGGACGAGTTCACCTCCTACACATATTATCTCAATTAACGTGTAAATACCAATGTATTATGCGATAAAAAAAAATACGTTACTTTTCCAACTACCTACCCACTCATAACAGTGGCTTACGCGGGAGCGGTATATTAACTATTTTTTTTCATTAAAAAATATACACTTATTTCAAATGTATTAGACATAATACAAGTACACTGCACGTACATTATACGTCACAACAATCGTTTAATATTTTATTATTTATTGGAGTGCGTTTGAATGTGCATACGTCTCTATAATATAGCTAATTAAAATTCGCCAATGTTAATTAACCCTTAAAACGTACAGAAAAGTTAGTTTAAAATTACAAGGATAATCAAAAAATGACCTTTCCATTACATCGACTCGAGAAAATATATTGCCTGAATACACCCCTTAAATTGATTGCCAGAGCAATAAGAGTGCATAAACATTTTACATGTCAAAAACTCGTTTACAGAAAAAAAAAAAAAAAAAACAATGACATCACATTATAGTAAGACAAACACGTTCCTCGTTTCGCACAGAATATTATTATAAAACAAATCTCGGAACCGAGTTTAATATACGCGAACTCTTTTTTATTCGATTTGAAATCTCGACGTCTATACCTCGAACGAAACGTCGAGTATTTATCTAAACAGTGGATTAATAGGATTAGATTTTTAGGAAACGAGATAGGAAACGAGATTTTTCGTTCGCGAAAATTCGTCCGAATGAAAATTAATAATATGTACCGTGATTTTTTTTGGATTTTTCCGGAATTTAATTTTGTATCTCCCCCACCCCCCCCCACCTCGAACGAACTTATCAGGACGGCCAGTTATCGACGACGGGGGGAGGGAGGAGAAGTCTATTTGAAACGTGTATTGCGTTCCACCCTTCAGAGACACATATTGCATAATATCCTTTACATTTACATAAATAATACCGCACATGCAGCATATTGCCATCCGTGACTTCCTAGTATAATTATAATAATTATAATCTATTATTATTAATTCTCGTATAATTCGTAAATCCAAATTTGCAACGGGAATATTATAATATTATCACCGGATCAAAATACTAAACATACAGTACCGACCGATAACTGTTGTATAATTCAATACCTATAAACTACAGTACCTGTGGGCACCAGACGTAAAATGGACGGACATTTTGGGAGGATATTATCAAAATTTTTGAAAACCGTGTCCCGATTTCGAACCATTTTAGACTTTGAGCGTAGCGAAAACTGACGTGTTAGTTTTACTATAATGTGTGTTTTTTTTTTTTTTTTTAGATTCCGAGCGTGGCGGGGGAGCTATTGGTTTTACTAAGATGTTTATTTATTTTTTTTCTTCTTCTAGTCTGTGGACACATTTTTCCTGAGTAAACTTGCTCCGATTTTTACGTGCAGCAACTTTTCTTGATAGCTCAAGTTGTTTAAATTGTGTACTTTAAAAAAGTCATTTTTTTGATTTTCAACGTCATTTTTTTTAAATAAAAGCAATTAGGTGGGAAAAAACGTAAAATTTCACGATTTCATTATTTTAGAAAAACACGAAAAACGTTTTCTACCAGAAAAAATGATTTAAACGAAATATCACTAGACACATATTTTGTTGTCTTTTTGATTTAATTTCTTACGGTATCATCGCCACGACTTTTGAGGTATTTTTGAGATTTAAAAGATTTTTAATTTTTGTGAATTTATTTGCTGTAATTCAGTTATAAATATACGCAGAGACTAATTGTATAAAAAAATTCATTTTTTGATTTTTTGTGTAGGTAACTATTTTAATAAGTGGAAATAACTGGATAAGAATTTATGAAAAACCGGGAAAATGTTTGGCATTGCCGGTTTTATTCTCATCAATTTTGTTTTTTTGTAATTCGATTAAAATAATCGTGAAATTGGTAAAATGTTTAAATTATTCTGGAAATTGTTGAGCTATTTATAGATACTCAATATTTACGAAGCTTTTGTTTTTTTCAATGATGTTTATTTATTTATTTTTTATCTGTAAACAACTTTTTAACAGAAATATTGCTCTGATTCACTATGATAGCACTCTTTCTATAATAAAATCTGTCTGATGAGGTACCCTAAGGATATCGTTTTTTTAATTTTCTCAACGAATGGGAAAAATCAGGAAAATAGATACAATATTAAACAAATATAATTAAAGAATTAAAATTAAAGAAAATATATAATATGTATGTAATTATTTTACCATAATGTGACTTATATATTATTGACAAATCAACTTTATCAACTGAACTCCGCTTCGTTTTTTCGTTAACGATGGTTTATCGTTGCTTATACAGATATACATTCAATTTCCTGTCTACTACCTTCCTAAAATCTCACCTACAACAGTGGCCCACCCACGTGCAAAGTATGTCCGTTTTTTTTAGTTTTTATCTAGTGTATATTATGTGGATTAAATTGTTTGGCTGAATAAAAATGCTTGACAATTTAGTATAAGTTCATTACAAACTGTATATAAAAGAAATAATTTGATCGTATTATAGTACTTTTTTTTAGTAATCGTTTACATATATTATACGTTGACGAAAATCATACAAATCGCGACATGTTTTGAACATTTGTAACTGAGCTTCGCTCAAAATCTTTTATTGTCAGCAATTATTTATCGTTGTGTACAGATGTAAATTAAAACTTTGTGTATATTATTTTCCAAATTTTTTATAATTACATGAATATATTGGTGTAGTGGTTATTACATTCTTTAAAATAATAAAAAGTACCAAATTTCAATTTCAGAAAAAAGTTGGCTAGGTTATAGGATAGTATCTATATTTTGTTTTCGAATCTGGGTTTAAAATCGACGACGATACAAGGTATAAGGGTGGTTATTAAATTTTGAATGCATACCGTGAACCCAGATCGATTCTATATTATAATGGGGTTCAAAAAAACCAAAATAAAATTTATACTCAAAAGTTTACACAAAGGATATTATTATAATAGCCGGTTAGCGATAAAAGGATCACCTTGTATAATAAAGTACAAAAACGAAAAAGTTTTCAGAATTCAAAACGTTTTAAAAATATTGAATTCGTAATAACGTTATTGTTTTAAAATCTATTTAGCCACGTTCCGACGAATAAAATAAAAATGATTCGGTTTTAATTGACTTAATTTTTTAACTGACATCAAAAATAGAAGGTTATACTTTTGTGCATATTCAACGAATGTCTGTGATATACCTATGGTTTTCAGCATTTTTTTTTTTTTTTTTCAACATGACAGTTGTAGCTTTACAACTAGGGCATATATTAATATGTCCGGCAGAAAACTTTTAGATATATGTATGTGCACTATAAATATTAAAAATATGCTATGCAATAGAAATTAGTACTTTATATTAGTAGTAATTTTGAAATTTGTTTTTCTTTGTAAAATTTATAAATATTTTAAATTGTATTTACATAAAACTTGTTTTCATTAAAAGTGTAATTTAATATCATATGTAACTTAATTTTAGTACGCTGTCCCTATGTGTCCTACACTACTGCATGTCTCTGTGTGACATAAGCACACAGAGTTATTATCTATGCCTGAACACGGCAAATTTTTCCGGGGGGTTTAGGTACCGTACAAAACACGCCTCTCACTTGTAACAGACTATGCACAGGTCGGCGTTAACCGTGACGAACGCGTCCGAGGACAGGACGTATTTCACGGGGAACGGGTGCAGGTAGTTGGGCCACGCCGCGTGGAACCCTAACGTCTGTTGCTCGTACACCACGACGGTGCCGTCCAGCGAAGTGACGCACACGAAATCTCTGCTGCCCGAACCGCCGCCGAACGGGCCCACGATCATCTGGTAGGCGCTCCGCTCGAATTTGTGTTCGTACATCGTTTCCAGTACGTACTGGTCACCTGCGGACAAACAAAATGGGAAAAACGCTTTATTCTTTTGTTTTTTTGTTTTGTTTTTTTTTGAAATATTATTACGAGAGGCGACTCGAGACGCGTTTCAAATAGTAAAACACAATATCCATCCCGTGAAAATTTAGTTTTAACTTAATACTACACTAATTTCGTTTTTCATAGAAAAAAAAAACAATACTCATAAGTCACAATAAATATACAAATAAGATCTCAGGTAATATTATAATCTATAAGGTTGGGAACAATGTTATTTTATTGGTTATAATTTTTATTTGCTTTTTATAATTTTAGGATACAGAATTATCGATTATCGAATCATTCGAGTTTAAAATTTTACGTGAACTTACAGATCGTGAAATTTCGTCAATCCGATTTATCATGTCCAAGCCTCCTCTGCGTTTATTTGTTTGTTCGGTTAAAAACCAAAAAAAGTTTAAAATATTCACATTCATTCGGGGAAAAACCGAACTCAGCGCTAAACTGTGTTCTGTTCAAAAAAATTCAATCGTCACGACATATCCGACCACAAGTAATCCAATGTTTCACATACTCATAAAAGCCATCGTTCTTTTGTATAAAAGTTCTTAAGTTATTAAAACTCTCAACCTCGCTTATAACTGCTTATTATCGTTAGCTGTTTTATGATATTCTTCCAAACTCATACTCGGGTTTACTTTTACTTGTCCCTAGTCTCATTCCTTCAAGTGCTACTGTCCATACTTCAAGCCTATTATTAACTTATTCCAGATTTTTTCCTATCACAGATGTATCTGCGAAACACCGTGCACCATGATAACTCCTCTCATCCATTGTCCCGGCGCACATCAAAAATGCGATAGTATATATACCAAAGTCTTGTTTAGAACTCCTCATACTATTTGACAAAATTTTACACCGCCTGTCATCCTCGTACAATCCCATTTATCGCCTCTTACGACAGGTAGAGGTTCCGTGGGAGAATTCTGATCACCTACAACAGGTAAAATTGACCGTCTTAACTAGTAATTTATTATATTAATAAAAATAGGAAATCGTATATTTTTAATCTAAAATAGTATTTATTTTTTTTGGTGGAGAAATATGGGCGTAGGATCTGATTGGCTTGAAGTTCGAGTATTGCACTAATATTGCACGAGTATTGCAAAAATCACAAAAATACTAATTAATATTGCTGAGGTACATAATATTGTCAGGCAACATTTTTACAATGTTTAACTTAAAGTGAATAAGCACTCGAAGTTTTTTATCGGAATAAAAAAATGGCATAATAAAATGTCTTTGCCGTTTTTCGTACACGTAAAATTATTAATATTTATCTAAAATCGCATATTACGATACCTACCTAAGCTACCTTTTGAGAATTTATTTACACGGGAAAAATAATAATTCCTTGGGTCAACGCATCTTTTATCGTTTTTTACCTTCGTTATTTTGTCGAGAGAAAATGTTTTTTTTTTTTTTTTTATGCAAATGATAACAATAATATTATTATTATATTCACATAAATATTTATGTATATCTTAAGCGCTACTACAGAAATGAATTATGTAAACCTAATAATTTTATATTACATCGTTTATTGGCGTTCCAAACGTTTTTATGTATATAATTCTCGTCGTAAATTTGTGATGTATATTTTCTATGTAATATAATATAATAATATTATCAATATGTAACCATAGAATTACCAATTTGTCTAGGGCACATGACGTTAAGTTATACTGTGCATGTTTATAAGAGCATTAAATTATGCGGATAAAAGACCGTGAAATGCGTTTTATAAACGAGAATCTAAATATAAAAATAAATAATATCAGCGAAAGAAACGCCAACACACAATAGGGGTGCTCAAAAAGTTTCTGGACAAATGTCCAATCATCAAAACGGAAGACAAAATCATTACCAACCCCACACATCTGTAATCCAAACCCGGATTAAGAAAAGTGGTCCAGATAGGGCCATGGCTCCCGGGCCACCAGACTCACAGGACCTCAATTTTCGTCACAGTAATATGTTCTTTATGTATGCATTTAACCATTAACTTCGTACTTTGATATTTTAATGTTCTTTCGTTGCCTGATAATGACTCCGTGTTATGATTCGTAGTATTCTATATATTAGAAACTACTAGTAACTTTGTTAAAAACAATCTATTTATTAGTAGAATAAATAATAACACTTGTGGCTTTGGAATTGAGATCTATATGATGAACTATACTATTTATTATTTTTCTTTCGTTAAAACATATTGATTAGTAAACATTTTATTATTTTCACTATAAGTTTTTCAACGAGAGCCTGGTCGTAAAGTTTGTCCCCCGGGGCCTCTAAATGGCTTAATTCGGACTTGCTAAAATGCTTTTTATGGTATGCATTATAATACAAAATCGTCGAACAACTAAGAAAATATTTATGCAAAAACATCATCTGTTACATCAAAACAAAGAAGGTTGGTTATAGAATTTACGAAAACGGAGTTACTATCAGAAAAAGTTACAGAAAACCAGTGATTTCAAAACCGTATCACTGTCCAATGTTCTATTGAAGTATGCAACAGTCAAACAATCCTGGAACTTTTTGGTCATACCTCGTATAATCCACCAACATTTCCCTGATAACATTTTGTTAAAAACGTATACAGGTTGGCAATTTTGGCGAAAACCCCCGCAAATAGTGTTGGGTAAATAAACACGGCAAATATTTATTCGGGTAAACTGGGTAAATTTATTTTGAATATAATACGCATCAACAGCAACGAATTTTATATTAAAACTCGTTGTTTTTTTTTATATGTATAGAGTCGTACATTAGTACTTGATACCTACTAGATAAATGGACATGCACAATAATCAGTTTTCAATTTTCAATTAAACATTACTAACCAGTCTCGTTTAATCTTTTTAAATCTTTTTAACTAAAACATAACAATTAGTCTTTATTTTTCCAACTGAAGATTACAATTTAATAAATTATTGAGATCGTATTGTTTTGTTATACCCCCTATGATTGCAGCCATTCATAGATGCATGATTAATGGCCAAATAGAAAACAAAAATATTCACCCGAATTTCGGATAGGTAAATATAAGTGTAGGTAAATACTGAATACACTAAATAGTTACCTACCTACCCTTCAGGTTACATCACCAAAGTACATCATTGCCTGTAAATCATTTAAACTAAGTATATCGTTTTCTTTTGGGATGTTCTATTTTTTATTATTATTATTTCGTATGGCATTATATGAGCAATACATTTGTTTAAATATAATATAAAATTATAAAATTGCGATTTTTTACCGTGGTCTGTAGATCCGGCGATACAATTCACTCCGTACACAACAATTGAAAACGGATGAAGAACCGCGATGTACTTGTTTGACGAGCAACTATAGCAACACATCAAAATAACAAACGAAAATTAAATAATATTATTACTCGCTCTTACTTCTAAAATGGAAACAACGAATAACGAAGTACATATTACATAATGCGCATTAAGAAGTTTATTTTATTTGTTTATTATTTTAACCGTTTACAGCGATGTGTCTATCCTTTGAGACGAAATCCATCATAAAACTCTATATTGCAACGGCATTGCACGAAATTGTCGAAAATATAATAACAATAATACTATACTCGTTAACGTCATAATAATATTATGTATACCGAGTCGATCACTCCTCACCAGGGAATTGAAAACGGCCGTATATTTTACGCGAGATATAATGATAATATAAATATATATTTTTTTTATTAATTTTATCATTCGCCTTTGCGGCATACGCTGCAGAAAGTGAAAACAAATTTACGAAAAAACATTATAACACTGTAAATAATTCATCATCGTAACACTGTGCGTACATGTAATAATTTAATCGCTTTAATAATATAACGCGTTGAAAATAAAACGTATTTTTTTAACGACAACAGTCATCGCCATAGGTAAAATCCAGAAAATTCATAGGTATATGCAAATTAATATTCTTTACGCAACAATCGTAAACATTTTTAAAATTTTTAGATTTTGAATGTGGTGAAGAATTTATTGGTTTTACAAAGGTGTTTATTTTACTGTATACAAAAATTCTACCAGAATTGGCTCCGAAGTATCAAGTGTAGCACTTTTTCTGAAAGGAAATTTTGTTAGGAAGATACTTTAAAGAGGTCATTTTCCGATTTTCTCAGGCGTTTTCTCGTCAAATGTGAAAAGCCGAAAAAACGGAAGAAAAACTGTAAATGTGCGAAATGTAGTTATGTTAAAACAAATATATTACGGCATTTTATGCCATATTATTTATTGTTAACAAAGCATCACTATCAACTGAACTTCGCTCAGAATCGTTGTTTTCGTAAGCAACGATAAACCATTGCTTACGAAATACACATTAAATTCCCTTCTGTATCCTACGCTCCCAACTTCCCGCCAACAACAGTGGCTGCACCCGTCCTAATTATCCCATGCTAGCTTTTTCAAACATGCATTTATTTTCACCCACATTCACATCGCGTCCGGCCCAAACCTTAAACGGCCCACCGATATTTTCTCGGTAGCTCGCCTAACCAATCTGGCCCTGGCCCAGCCATGTGCGAAGTATGTCCGTCTTTCTTTTTTTTTTCTTTTTTTTTTTTGACAAAACAAACATGTTCTGCTCTGGAGTTTTCAACTAAAAACGCCGAATAGACTATGTTATTTTGGGTCAGCTACGTCTAAACAGGTTAACTTGCTAATTTGATTTGGCAAGGCGATACTTTGAGCCGGTTTAGCACATATTGTGGTTTGAAAACTTTTCGCTCGGCACCGTTAACACGCCTGTAGACGCGGTCTATTGTACCGACCAACTACTATTGGAGATGGGGATAAATTGACTATCATTGAAAATGTAAAAACATTTTATTTAAGCAAAGTATTTCCAATACACCGTTCCCTAGATCCAATGTAATGGAATGCAATGTCTACAGTAATTTGATGTTCGTGTTGATCCATTACTTAAATTTAGAAAAAGTATTTATAGACATTTTGTAGTAATTTGAAATCTTAGATATTTTTATATAACTGTATTATGCTACTATATTTTTTTTTTAGAAAATACTTGACTAATATGTAATTACTTTTGTATAAATCCTACCAGAGAATTCAAAGTAATATACTTGAGCGTAAAAACGCAATTTATACAATTCTTTAAAGCGATAATTTTTTTTTTTTTTTTTTTAATTTTGTAGTAGTTTAAAGGGACGTCTTTTTAGGAACTCTGAAAACAGCGATCGAGCGTATAAATTTAAACTCCGTGGACGCTTTTCGGGGCGGCGGTAATGTTGTCGGATTCAAATTTAAAATCATAATTCGCGCGCCGCAATAATTGGTTTACGCTTAAAGTGTAGAAAAAAGAAAGGACGAGGCGAACGCCCGGCGACAGACGTTAATATTTTTTTACATGTTAATCAAAACGCGTGAGAAACATTTGTCGAACGTACGGACGACCGACAGCGAAAGAACCCTAACCTGACCTTGCCGACTATCCAGCCACAACCAGTGGGCCAGCGACTCGCCCACAAACAGTGCGTTCATCCCTTCCTTATCATTATTATTGTTGTTATTGCGTTTATTATTGAAGACCACTGACCTGACGAGTTTTCCGGTGCCCGTCTGCAGGATGGGGCTTTCCGTTTGCGCCTCGACCAGCAAATCGGACGGCGAGTAACACATGTCGGGCGGCTGGGCCGCGTGTACCCCGTACACCCGGAGCACGCCGTCCAAACTGCCCAGGATGACGTTGTCTTCGCCCGCGCCGAACAGGTCGTCCACCGTCAGGGCGTCGCACCCGAACGTTTCGCCCCGGCCGCAAGCGGTCGACCAACAGTCTCGGGCTTTAAACAGCGACATCGTCTGTTGCGGCGCGGACGGGCGTCGCCGACGTATTTTTTTCTATCCGAACGATCGCGGCGTCCCCGGATTCCTACGGTCGCGAAACATTCGAATTAATAATATTGCGATTCGCAGACAATCCACATTGGTAACGCACCGGGAAATTCCCAATTCGTGTATAATTGAATTTTCGTTCAATTCGCCCGGGCAAATAAACCGCGAGACTTGTCCGCGGTACTTGGACGAAACGTCACCGTTCGGCTTTTGCCCGGGCACGAACCTTAGTTGTGACCAACCGCGTTCGGGCATACCGCTGACGCCCGGACATTCGTTTCACAAATGAATAAAAACGTATTAAACGGGGCCGAAACACGGGTTCCGTACGGTTCGTTTGCCAGCGAACGGTACGTTTAAAAACGATACGTATTTGACCTGAGGTTTTTAGTGCGATGTTTCGCCAGTTTTTTTTCCGGTAACGGGGCGGCTTGTTCTAAAGCGCACTTGTTGATAATCGATTTTCGTGAAATTAATTTTTTTTTTTTTTCAATTTATTGTTATATTAACAATATTAGATAGGGTAAAAACGGATAATTTATTGTAGTAAATAGTTAGTTACGTGTGGTGAACAATAAGGTATTACTAAACATGTTTAGATCGGACAATCGACGAATATTTGATTCACCGTAAAATACTTGTCGAACTTTTGTTAAAATATGGTCTTTTATTTTCTACGACTTTTTGAGTTTTTTTGCAAATGGGAATGTTATCTATTGTGGCTATTCGGTTATCAGTTATTAGTTAGGATTTATTTTCCATGAGTTAATATCACATTATAGTTATTAAGTAGTTTCGATCGATCAATAATAGTAATTTATGTTGATAAACAATAGTATTATGATTAAAAAAAAAAAAAATGTCCATGTATAAACTGTAGCGCTGAGGTATAGTTATTATTTAAAAAAAAAAATGATATCGAAAATATTGAACAGAACAAAAGTTATTGCATTTATCGAATCCTCGTGGGACACCTTGTATACATACTTGCGTTTGACTATCACGTTTAAATGGTTAGTTAACAGAAAAAAAAAACAAACACCATGAAAACGCCGCTCAGTTATTAGAGTTTTCCCTCGTCTATTTCGTATTATAGACATTTTCTTTGTCAAACATTAAACAACAACTATAATAATATACTATGCACTACAGTGTACTATCACTTCAATCACTCTATAAAACAAATCTAATTATCGAGTTCGTGCTCTTTGGTGTAAAGAGAGCCGTTAAAAGTGTTCAAAAGTGTAGAAGAAAAAAAGCTCTATATTTATGCGAAGTAATCGATTCTCGATAAAAAAAAAAAATAATAATAAAAAGTCATTATCTCGGAAAGTATTAACTTTTTTCGAAAATGCTTTTTGTTTTTTGGAAAATAATTTCAAATAGAATCAGCTTTAATTTGTTGCATTGTCGTTGGTTTTTTTTTTTTTCTTGTCACGCTTATTTTCGGGGGTGAAATCGCGCTTAAACACTTTTGATTTTCGGAAATTCCTCGCACCCGGACGGAGTTTTAGATTGAATACGTTTCGGTGTTAACGTTTTTAATTTCCGCGACAACTACCCGTCGTCGTCGTATATTCCGCTTTTAAACTACGTATAGAGTGGGGGGCAGGGAGGGAGAGTGTAGCGGAACGCTGTTC
Source organism: Cinara cedri (assembly GCA_902439185.1). Taxonomy (NCBI): domain Eukaryota; kingdom Metazoa; phylum Arthropoda; class Insecta; order Hemiptera; family Aphididae; genus Cinara; species Cinara cedri. Next base: position 1,456,448 of record CABPRJ010001894.1, read on the forward strand.
GTACGCCGCCGCACGAACGATAACGCTGCTTCTTCTGTTCTTTTTTTCTGTTTTTTTTTTTTTTTTCGACGTCGGTGGAATCGATAACGATAAAACCGCGTCGGCGACACACGAGTAGTGTAAGTTCGTGGGCGCGACACACGTTAATATCACCGATCAAATCTACGGCGATGACTGCGGCGGGCCGGACGGAACATCACGCGTAACTCGCGTAACTCGCGCGATAATAGTGCGCCGACGGTCCGGCCGATATCGCGGATATCGTACGCGGGCAGGGGCTGATCGGCGGACACGCCAAGCGGGCCTGGGGGCGCCGCAGTTTTAAATCGCGTGAACGGCGCGAATATTCGCCTTCCCCCGTTAAAAAACGAACAACGGGAACCCGTAATTCCGTTGAATCTCAGTGGGGTCGCGGTTTTCGCGGACGGCGTTCGAAGTCTGCGGCCGCCGGTCGCCTATGCGGACACCGTAAGAATGATTGTTCTTGTCGGTTCCGTCTGATCGTGTTCTACGATTGTGCGAGATCTACAACGACATCACATTGATCTCTATTAAATATAGAAAGTCAACTTCTTCGAAACGTGGATTATTCCGGTATAGTGACTGAATTCGTTGCCAGGAAATCCAGGGGGAACAAAAAACTAATTGAAAAAAGTATTGTACGTAAATGTAATTACGAAGCGATTAGTGTAATTCTTGGTTACAAAACAATTATTTTTATTGTTTTTTGTTTTGTTTTTATACAATTTCTTTTTCAATGTGAAATGCATGTTTGAAAAAAAGAATACAAGAGTTTTTGGATTCTGAGTGGAGCGAGCAATGTATTGATTTTACAATGGTGTTTATTTATTTATTTTTTTTTTTTCCTATAAACAGCTTTTCTACCAGCAATTTCACACCCGTTTACAATGGCAATAAATGCAATAAGGGCGCCAATCTGTACAAGGCCCGAGGGCGCTAAATTTCTTAATCCGCCACTGGATATGGGTATACGCCACCGTCGACGGTCGAAATCGATTGGTTATAATTATCGGGTAAACGAACACGCGCGTAATTATTTGTACAAACTCGAATCCCGATGATTGTGTACGGAGGTTATAGGTCAGGTTATCGTAATATAATAATATATGCCGCGTTTGTATGTACAGTTGTACAATCAGACTTCGCGAAGTTTACATCGCGGGTACCATAATATTATGGTCGCACGACAACCGATGTCGATTTGACAACAAGTCCCGCCGGCGCCCTTCCCAGTCGTCGTTGCATAACTCGTGTACCGTTTTAGATAACATAAGTATTTCGTGGACAACTTGACAAATTTGCGTCATGAAATTTTAATTTTAATTAGATTTATATTAACATCGTTTAAATAAGAAAAGTTCATTAAAAAAAAAAAATAAATAACATTTCCATTATTTTTTAAATATCACAACACACTAATTCCCCTTCACTTTCCCGTGCCTTTAATTACGGGATTTTTACAAACGGGGATTTTAAAAAAATAGTTTGATGTACGAGGGGTCGGTACATTGACCAAGTTTGAGAAACACTGCAGTCTAGGAACTATATATTTTTGAAAATTTAAGAGACGGGATTGGCCACGATTCATGACGGTCTAACGGCGCAAGAACGGTCGCTCTTAAAACCCCTAGAAACAACGAAGTTCACGATTTTAACTATTTTAACTTTAACCCTTCAGATGTGAATTTTGAAAAAATTCTTCTTATTAGCGAGTGTTTACACCATAAAATGAAACTGTACCGTGAAAATTGCACACATATAGCTTCACCGGTTTCGGCTCGGCACTGGTGAATCCGGCCAGTCAGTCAGGACAAACTATTTGATAGATATACAATACACACACTATACAATTAGATAGTACTACAGTAAACACAGTATTATAGTTTAGAATATTAATACTGTAGTCGCCCGCTATTGCAGCACATAAATCAATTATTGTCATAATTATAACGAATAATAATATTATACGACGATAAACACCGGAAATTACCAATAAACGGGGTTGGAATAGCAAAGCCCGAGGCTCAAATCACGGCAGCCGTTTCTACAAAGAGCTCTGACCATCGGTGAGGAGAGGAAAATCACCCCGACGAGTGGCAGTCTGTATTATTGAAATAGTGACCAGGAGGCATCCGCGTAGGTAACGTGCGAACTCCAATCTTAGGCATGTGCCTCCCTAGGAAAACCTGAGTTAGACTCAACCGAATACGCACGGGACAAGGAAGTATTGTAACGAACTCAAGTACAAATAGAAGTTTAGAGAGAACCCGGAGTCCCGGCTTGCGGCGCAAGTGTACAGTCGAAACAAAACTTACTTTTAGACTGTCAACTAAGAGGGTACAACGGCGGTTCGGAGGACTTCATCAAAGTAACGCTTACGGCCTGGTTGTATTCTCTGGACGTTAATATTTAACCTAATTTAATTTGACGTGATATTTTGTTTACACTCCTAAATGTTTATTTATGTTAGATATAATAAAAAATTTAATCTGTTATCTAATAAGGAAATGTAATTATTAGTACTATCGTTCATTGTAATGTCACACGAATAAATAAATGAATTAATAATTTATATTATACGACACTGCACTTTACTCGAAATCATCGATGACTCACGGCGAGGCCGCGGAAACCGCGAAAATTTTATCGAAACGTCGACAAAAATCGACATTTATCAACTCGGAAAATATTCAAATAAATGATCCCGTGTTATTATCGCAAGTTTATTGTGGCGGTGAAATGAACTAAAAAAAAAAAATACACATTTGTGGAAAAAGCCGTTTTGGACGAGACGACTATATGTACTAGTGTATACTCTTTTCGTATAGTTTTCAGTAGAGGTGCCAAAATTTCAGAATACAAATAGAGAAAAACTTTATCTATATTTCGTAGCTTGTTTATTTTTTCGGTAGCGTCGGTACGAGTTTTTATAAGCAAATGAAAAACCAAAGCACAAAAAAAAAAACAAATAAATAACTGGAAAGTTTACAAACATTATGAATTTATTTGTATTTATGTTGAAAAATAAAAAAAAAAGTAATCACGCTACGATAAACAACATAATGTTCATCTTTATGTGTCGTGTAATTTCGGTAGTTCTACTGTAAATACGAAAAGAGTTTTGTCCCAATGCAAAACCGCGCGTTTTCCGTAAATATTTCCGTGTATTTCACGATTACACAATAAACGAACGCGTATTGTAGTCAATTTTAATATTCCTGTGTTCATAGATTTTGATTTTTTTTTTTTTTGTTTTTTCAAACGCGTCGTCGTCAAAATTATTTATACCGCGACGATCGATACACGAGGTGTGTGCCGGCCAATTATTATTGGCAACACGGTGTTTATCGTTTGAACACGGTCGTCAAAATGAAAAATCCCGGCGTACACACCCCGATTAAAACGTAGTAAACCGAGTTTAAACTGCAAGATTGGCTAAACCGGTAGTAAAACATTGGCTGATCGGATCCAAGTGCTTATAGTTCAAGTACACCGGGTGGACCGCGAAATTCGGTCATATTTTATTCGACTTTTTCCGCGACTACGACTGCCCCTTGGTCCCGACGATTGTTATGCGGTTTAATAATTTAAACGTGTAAAAGTGTTTGAAGTTTTTACGACAACAAAAAATGCGTAATTACACAATCACATACGCGCTTTATTTTTATATTTCAAAGTCGACTCTGCGTGTTTTTTTTTTTCTTTCCAAACTACGTTTAATTAAACTTTAGGCTAAACTGCAACGTACAATAATTTTTCAAACGCGTTTAGTGTATTTTCACCCGAGTGTAGATTATCTGCCGCCGTCCAACCGCCGTACGAGCCCTTATTTTATATAATGTACCAACGCATAGTTATAAGTTTAAAACGGCGATAACTGCAGAGCTCGGTATTATATTTTTTACAGAATTTTTAATGTTTATATGGCGCGAAATTAAAAATAATAATAATAATTATATCTTTCACGCCGGCGCTTTTTCTTTTTGTTTTTTTTTTTTTTTTTTTCGTATTTTATTCGCAATATTCGTTTATTCAAACGCGCAGTTCTCATTTCGTATTCGTCCGGCTACATATTTTTTATTTTACACGTAACGAGCCGCCGCCGGTGTACGCATATACGATGAAAACAAAAAAAAAAAACATGAAATGTGCATTTTTCCCCGCGGTAACAGTTTTTAATATAATAGATAATTTATACATATATGTATTGGTGAAAATTGCAAATTCCTATATAGTATAATATATTCACGCGATATATTTATATATATAAAAATTTAAATATAAATGCGAAAAAATACAATAAAACGAAAAAAATAATAATGATAATAATAACAACGTATTAGGTATCTGCGTATAGTTTAATATGAAAAAAAAAAAATTGTGCGCGTTTTAAAATTTAAAATTCAAATTTCACCATCGTGTATTTTCTTCCACGCCACACCTATACGTACCTACGTTCTAATATGTGCTCTTAAAAACTCAATTCCATTATCAACTATAGTCAGGAGTCAGCACAAAATTTGAAAACTTTAATATATAATATTATATTTGTACATTGGTATATATTTTGCGTGTAATTAACCTATAAATAAAATAACGACTAAGTCGATACGTAATAACGATGTAAAGTTAAGTAGAATTTGAATAAGTGAACACTGAGTAAGTATCTAAAGAATTTCGGAGGACGACATATATAAATTGCGGCGTTAATGTTAAAATTGGACTTTAAACGCAAAATTTAAGGAGGCGAATATTTTTGAGGGGCAGTACGTATAGCTTTTCCTCAAAAATTGTCGTATAAAAATGTTACAGCCATGTTCGTTTTTGTTTTTTTTTTTTTTTTTTAGTAGCATAGGTATAATAGTTCATGTAACAATTTTTTGGGGATAAAGCAACGTACAACCTCTCTTGTGCACACGAGGAGAGGAGTGGATGTCATATCCCCCCTTCCCCGCCCTCTTTACAATTTGTTTGTGTTTTAAAAATTCCCTGTAATTATGGGGTAGTTTTTATTGATAAATAGATGAGTAAATATGAATTGCGTATTTGTAACGACAGCTGACGCGGGTACTATTTGCAGGAGTAGGAACACAGTATTGTGACGATTTCTACTTGAAAATCCGATTAACGGTTTTTGTACACTGGTTATATTCAGACATTCCCATATTAAAATGCTCATCGCTGAGCCCCTCGGAAATGTTCTTCTCTTCAAATTGTTTCATTAGTGTTTAAACACTAATTTCAATTAAAAGTTAGTTCTCAGTAATGTAATTTTTCTATTATGATGCATTATTTATACTGATACAGTAAATGCGGATATGACGTCGTCTCAAGTTTAAGTATACTAGGAATACCTAAAGGAAAAAAAAAACATTTTCCAAATATTTTGAAATGGTTGATAATTTATTTAGCTATGGACTTATGCTATAGTCAGTTATTCGTTTTTGATTTTAAAATTAGTAAAACGTGAAGTAAAACGAGCTTATTAAAATAAGTTTTATTTCTGCACCCCAACACCCTTTCCATAAACCAGCGGAAGTTTATTTACATCGGGAAACGGAAAATTAAGCGAACCGCTCTTATAAAAATTCCATCGCCTACGTCAATAATAATAATAATAATAATAATAATTCGAAATGTTCACCGATTTCGTTTTCAAATAAATATTTTAACTCGAATAAATATAACAAGTGTTAACCATTATCATAAGAAAAAATAAAATGTAATTGTAAATTATTATTTTTATACGATGACGTGTAAAGTGGGTCGGCAAAGTTTTTGAAGTTTTCGGTAAGGTATATTTGTGAAAAAAAAATGTAGGTACAACTTTTTACATTGTATATTATTGTACAAAAGGTGTATTTTTTCAAAAATATAAAAAATAGACAATATACCTCTCCAGCTCTTGCATAAATATATTATAACGCTTCACGGGGGCAGACTGCTGCAACGTAAAGCTATATAAAACGTCTACTTTTTGTTCGCGTAAATAATCTAAAAACTTTCGTGAAAAAAAGAAAATTAAACGATAACATTTTTGTAAAATCTCACGGTAACGCGCGTATAGTGTAGTTCATTAGTAATAATTTTTCCCAGCTTATATATTATCATGTCATTTTTTAAGATAGTATTACGTGTTATTGTTATAGTATAATACAATTGTCTTAATTATTATTATGATTACGCCGCCGCCGTACCGCGGCCTATGTATACGCTTTTTCGAAAACTTTCTCGAAAATTCTTATCGCCATATTCGAATTTAATTGCAACATCCCCTTTAGATAAAATTATATTTATATTTGAACAATACATTGCGTTCAAATAAAATTCGAATAACTCGAAAAATAATTTACGCGTATATTCTTCTTTCTCAGCTTTTACGACCCATGACTGGCCTTTGTTGCCTCTACCACGTCCCTCTGTTTACTTCTATCTTCACTGTCTTCTATTCTTGTTGCCCCGGAGATTTCGGCAAGATCCGATGTCGTACCCTGTTCAACCACCACTGTCTAGTGCGGCCTCCGGCCCTTTTCCCGTTCATTCACCAGTTAAAAATATTGTTTGCTGAACCTTCAGACCTCCTTATATGATCAGCCCATTTTTTTAATCTTATGCTCTTCGAATGCGCACTAATGACGGGTTTCGGGTATAGTTGGTAGACTTCGTGCAGATTAGTTGGTTGTCTACATTCTCCCCTGTCCATGACCAGCTTTCACACCCGTGTGTCAGGAATGGGAGTGTAGGAAACTGGTGTATAGGTATTCCTTTGATCTTTTTGTTAATAGTTTCGACTAGAACAACCGTATAATACCCGTTTTTTCCTGATATAATTATCAATATATCCATAGATTTAAAAAAGAAAATACTTTGTATATTATATTGCCTATAACAGCGGTTCCCAACCTGGGGGTAATTACCCCCAAGGGATAAAACACGATTCTTTTAGGGGTAAAGACTTTCTAACTAATTTTTTTTTTATTTTATGTACTTTATGCCTATTATTATTAATTCTGCATCAGTCATGCGTACTACGATTGAAATAGTTTTTTTTCTTACTTTTTTTTGGGGGGGAAGGTATTTGTTAATATCTAACCTGGTTTATGGGTAATTGTCTCAAAAAGGTTGGGAACCGCTAGCCTATAAGTACATATACGTATATAGTGATACGATTTAAAAATAAGATTAGTTTGTTTAATTTTTAAGAGTCTGGCCTACCCTCCAATCATCTACTGCAGAGTGTAGGTGTATAAAGTATACGCATTAAACAAAATTAAAATACAAGATGATAATGGTGATAATTTTCAGGGTTCAATTATCACAAGCCAGCGATTTTCTCGGCGGATTTTAAAAGAATTTGATTTCTATTTTTTTTTTTCAATCATTATATGTTTTCGGCTGAGCTTTATTTTAACTTTCTCTTCATCTTTTTACCTCTACGTCTTATACCTTAAATGAGTAAACATTACACTATAAATTTACACTATAAATTTACAAATAGGAAGCCTACTTTTTTTAATATAGATTGGAATAGAAAATTGTTTTTTTAAAAGTTTTATATTTATAATACTAATATCGGATTTACCATTTATGAGTAACTAATATAACATTTTAATTTTTCGGGCCGGAAAAGTATTATAAATTCATTTTAAATCCTTCAAGGAAATCGCTGCTTAATGGATCGCTCTGTATAGTGAGCTACTCTCTTCGATAGCCGCGGAGTTTTTCATAGTTTTATGGTAAAAATAGTATCAGATTATTTAATGATATAATTTGCAATTTAATATTATCTTTAAAAATGATCTTTGCAATTCGATAAACTTGTTTAACGAATCAATATAGAATGACAAATAGGTACGTATATTATAATTCAATTTTTTCGTATTTTTAAAAATGAGAAGTGGATACACGGAGTGTATTTCTCCAGTACAATATTCGTTTTACCATTTCTATTATGTATTGGTATACTGTATAGTGTACCTAGTACTAAGTAAATTTGTTGACTTTTCGGTTTGACCTAAAGGGACAGCGAATATTTCGGTCAAAAACGGATACGCCCAACGTTTTGTTTTACATGCACTACCCCCAACGAATCCATAATAATGTGCAGATATTTGGTGGAAATCGTTTCGTTTTTTTTCTACGACCAACTTTTCTCCAGCTACTTCCTAGTCGTTTTATAGATAGGTACATTAATTTTTAATAGCTCAAGTTCTATAGTATAACTTCTTATTCGTAGCACGAATATACCTTTCTGTATCTACCTATAACAGCGTTAACATGGAGGTAATAAGTTTTCAAATTTCACGATCATTGTGTAAGACTTCCATTATATCGACAAGTAATGTAATATCTTCCACGAGTCAATCATTTATGTTAAAATCGATCGAATTTTTTGAAATAGAGAGAAAGTGTACGATAATATATTTCTTTGGTCCCAGGGTAGAAGGACTCAAGTCAATGGTTATATTTTTGTTTTTTTTATATAATTTTGTCTTGTGGATTTGTTCCCATTTATTTTTGGTTTAAATAGCTACTTAGTGTGAGTAATGTACTGGTAATATATTTACAAATGTGTTACGGACTCTGTCCTTCACGTGTAAAGTTTGTTAATTATAAATTGAGAATTTCACGTGACAAGATATGAAATCGATCGTCACATTAAGTATACGCACGTTAGGGGATTATGAACAGCACTCTAACCCGCCTCCTCTGGTTTCACCACTGGCGATTAACAAAATACATTTCCATGTTTGGAGAGGAGAACAGATGTATAACAAACCTATATGACTGTATTATATTCGACGAGAGACACGTAGAAATTACATTTTTGAAATCGAAATCTACCTGCAAGAGTTAGAGGGGGAGGGTGTATAAACGGCGACTTCGCACGACACAATACCTACGCAGGCCGCGCTTAAAAACGCGTCCTCTTTACCGCAATATGCGTACTCCGCAGTTTGGGAACATCACTGCGCAAAATAGTTTATAGGAATCGCAGTACCCTTTGCCATTTCGGGTCGACTTGAACCCGGTAATAAATAGGCGCCCGATCTCGGGGCAAAAAAATAAAAAAATATATATAATATAATATTACATTAAACTCCGCGATACCGTCCCCGGGAAAACAAAATCTTTTCGAGTAAACACGACGTATATATTATTATTATATTGACGATATATTGGGCTATTTATTTTGTGTTTACGTCGTGATTGATATTATCGCGGCCGAACCGGCCGGGGCCGCGTATTATATTAATATTATATAAGACGGACAGTAATTTATATCGCGCGGTTTCAATGGAAATAACGAACGAAATACGTTTAACATACAATGTCATAATGCCGGTGCAACGTAAATACGTCCGTGCCGTACAACAATATACACCGCAATATGGGTATACGGCATTTATTTTATCGGACAAGCGCGTATACATAACGCGATACCATTACAACGTTATTATTTGCCCCGGACAAATATAATAAATAATTCGCAGGGACCGAAAGAAAAAGCGAAAACGTTGTTTTTTTTTTTTTTGTTTTTTTTTGTGTACAATACAGAGTCGTCCCCGTAGACCGAGCCCGTCCGTGATTTCAAAACATTATGTTCAACCGAACTTCGCTCAGAATCGTTAGTCTTAACTTCGTAAGCAATGATTTATCGCGGCGCGCAGATATGAACTAAACGAACACGGACATAGTTAGACATTTTTTCGGGGGGGGGGGTAGATCTACCATGAACTTTCTATTCACAGACAGAAACGGAGACTTCTCCCGATTTTTGTACAAGCCTCCCAATACAATAATGTCGAAGTTATCAATGATTATTTTAAATTAATAATTAATAACTTAATATAAATTGAACCAACAAATATGTAGATAATTTTAAAAGATACAATTTCTATTCATCTGGACACAAGAGAGATTCACAAAATAAAATTGCTCGTAACTTATATAAATATACGTGTTTTCCATTTATAAAATATTTTCAAAGTAAAAATTCCAATCATATTTGTTTATGATAGCAAACTCGTCAGTAACATTGTACTTGACAAAACAATTCAGAAAAACCAGAACCAGATGAAAATAATGTTTTGCCCAATTGATATTTTAATTTAATAAGAAAATTAACGAGTATGATAAAACCGAAAAGTTTTTGCAAAATTACATAACTATTCAATTTAAAAATGTATTCCTCTCCGGTTATTTACACATCTAATCTCTATCCTCTCTAAATACGAGTATAACAATCTACAAGTATATTATTTTATATAGGTACTATTGATTTTTTTTTTTTATATATAGAAAATGCGGATAGGCCCGGGCCTACAAGGCCTACCTACCGGCTACGCTCCTGAAATTAAACCTTACTAAAATTACTACCTTCCCGCCTACAACGGTGGCACACCCGTCAGCCGTTTCGGTTCTTTTGTTAATGTAATATTGTACATTTTTGTAAAGTCTGGTCGTTACCTAAAGACATCCGGGCTCGGCCCGTTTTATGTTTGAAATAAAAATATAAGAAATGCTTGTCCTCGAGGCGGTAGACGAGACCTGCAATTCTGGTTTTATTATCATTTTTCCTCTGCGGTTTTCGTATACAAATATTCAAATGTCTTTATTTGCAAAACCCTCGTGGGCGTTTGCTGGTCGATTAAATTCGAATGTGTTTCGCGTAATGTACGGTGAGTCGTAAGTATATAGAGAGAATAAAATAGATAAACTACTTTGTCGTGACTAATCTGAACAAAGCGCCCAGCCAGCCGATTTGGGTATGCGGCATTGTGACACGCCGACACTTCCAGCCGCGCCGGTGCTTCAAAAACATATTAAATCATGGTGAATAAACGATAGAATTAGAGAAAATTTACGAAATAACAGTAAAAACGTGATAATTATCTGATTAAAAAATATCAGACTGTAAAATGTTTCCGATATAAAAATTCAGTGCCGAGAATACGTATGTATATATATTTTTTGTTAAAAACGTTAAAGCCGTAAATATACGAAATGTGTTTCTCCACATGACAAAATGTATTTCACAGCGCTTGGCCGTCCGACGGGGTTGTTGAAATATGTCTGTAAACAACATTGCCATTAATTTTTTTGACGTGGTTAGTATAGCTTACAATTATTCGTATTCTAATACGCCATAAACAATGGGGAAATATTACTCAATTTTTATCCTTTGAAGCACACGTCAATTTTTTTTTTTTTTTTTTAATAATATTAAAATTTAGCACACTCATATTAGGTAAATAAAAAAAGATTTAAAATAATACGTTGTTTACATATAATACCACAATACCTCAAAGGGTTACGGCCTGGACCCATAAGTAAAGGACAGGTACCTACCCGTCTTTTATATTTACACGGTAAAATTCGATTTAAGTCTCGACGCGCGTAACTTATTAATATTGTATTATTCCTATACGCATAAATTTCGATTTTACGGTTCGAATTGTTTTTCTCGCGCAGTAGACTTGCTTATAGTAAGTATACACGATAAATGTAATATATATATATATATAGGTAAGTATACAGACTTCCTCGTAGTTTTCCTTAGCCCGACACCCCGGAGAACCGTTATCAGGCCCCTGGGTGGTTCGCACCGCTCCGGTCGCATCTATAATATCGTAAAATTCCCCCCTGCAAATGGTACGAGGTTTTTTTTTTTTCAATTTGCCAAAATGAAACATTATATTATCGTATACGGTCACGTGCGTTCGCGTCTTTCTCGGCCCCTCTGTATATTACATATACCTAGTAAATATATAACGTTCATCCCTTAATTCGCTGGATATCGCGTTCGGCATTTTATTTTATGATGTGCGGCGAAATTTGTACCGTATATTAATATTATTGTTTTCGTATATGAAATAAAAACACTTTACTCGTGTGACGAAAATATAATATTATACTCACCAAAACCGTTGTATGTTATTACTTGAGCCGAAAAGAAAAAAACCGCCGGTCGTCGAACTCGCTCGACTATATGACGAAATAAATAATAAATTACGATTTGTCTCGTTTTTAACGGACTGTGCGTCATACATTTAAACCCGAATTACGCTAAATTTTGCATTTTTAACCATTACGGACACTGAGTATACTTTACGATGAACCAACTGATTGCATCAAATTTCGGACCATTTGACTCACCAAAAACGTGTTAATAAAAAAAAAATTGAGAATTTCGAAATTACAAACTGCGGAAAATGTCATGCTCTAAACTCCTTTTGAATTCCGTGGATTTTCGTAAATTGATAGACATCTGATTCTGTTAAATCTTTAGCCGGTAAGATAATTTCTTTTGTGATACAGGCGGCTTGACCGAAAATATCTAATAATTGCTTCCCAGTCGGCCGCATTATGATGGCATGCAAAACTGCGGCTTCTGTACGTCCGGATCGTTTGTCTCTGTTGAAATTATTTACCGTCTTAAATGTGAACTTTGTTGGAGCCAGGGGCAACGGCAAGTGCGGTTTGTTTGGCTGCAGGCGTGGACAACGTAAACATGATCATCGTGTATACTACGATAACGACAAACGGTTCGACCATTTGATATTTGATAAGGCTCGATAAGGCACAATGACGTCGGATTTGTAGACGATATTCTCACTCCGATCGTAAGTAGACACAAATCGAGAGCTCGTCGAAAAATGTTTTCGTCTTCCGGCGGCAAGTCAACAACATGTGTGTAAATTTCTCCGCTACCGTCTCGTCGGTCACTGAAAATATTTCACCGAGTACTTAACTCCATTTCAGATTGTGAATCATTTTCGATATTTGTTCGGTTTCAAACTAAAAATATTACAAACATAGGTAATCAAAAATTTTAAAAACAAAACATTATAGTGGTCAATTATCGTTATGATCGCTAAGTACCAGTTTTGATAATGGCTCATGGTTTTTATAACTCGTACGGTTCGTCTCGATCCGGAACTCTAATCTCATTCGAGGAAAATACCCGTATTCGTCATGTCTCCGTTCCATTATCGTCTCGTCCATCGTCTTGATGTCACGGTTTTTATTTTTCGTCATTTTCCGGTTTTTTCACTTATCGTGAAAACTACAGGAAAATCGAAAAATCGACTTTCTTCGTGAAATCCAAAATTAAATAAAAGAGGTCTTTTGCGGTTTTTCTGGTAGGAAATGTAGTTTGTCAAAATTAAAACCAACGAATCGGCAACGCCGGGGCGCGCCGTAAATATTTACCGTTTTACCTAAATAATTTTGTTTCCGTTTTTTTCTAACTATTTTCAAAAACCCCTTGGAAAATCGACAACGTTCAATACTCTAAAGCACCGACTGCAGACGGAACTTCCTCCCTACGCTCCGACTCTAAAACAAATGGAAAATCGAATAAACAGGTGCCATATCGAAGTGTCAGAGACTCGTTATACGCGGAATTTCGAACTAAACGAATTCGATTGCGAAACGGGCACGGCGGGAAATTAAACGGTGACAGTATCTGACGTCGACTACGGTTACGGCCGCTACAACCAAGTTTCTGAACTGACGTCGGCGAAATTTGCGCGCGTTTGACGTTCGCAACGGTGTTTCGCTACACGGACACCCAGGGTGGTTCCTCTGTTGCCGAACGTTCGAAACGCCTGCCGCCCGTGATTTCCCCCCGAGACAGGCCCGCTGGTCTTGGTTCCGGTAACGTGTAGTCGGCGTATTCAACGTACTGACGCGACGCTCTGTTTGCGCTCAAAACGCGACATCGTTTTCGGCGTGATTTAATAATAAATTGCCTGCGCGTTACGGGAGATGACCTACCGAAACGAACTGACTTGTTCGGTGGCCGATAATCGTGTCTCCCGAGTGCGTATTAGCGCCGTAACCGCGGTTGGGAGTGGAAAGGGGTTTAAGAGCTCACTACCGTTTGAGTGTTTTTTTTTTCCCCCCGGTTTTGTTTTCACGCGCATTTTCAGGCCTTTTTCGACGTTTTTCCGTCGCTCTTTTACGGATTTCAAGTGCATAAAGTCCCGAGCGCTAACCGATGAATGACGGCGAACCGCGCGTTGCCATCATTCAATTTGAATAACACACCGATAAAACGCGCAACAATTATCACGTAACGCATTACGGGTGCTTCGCAGTTTTCCCGCCTTCAGTGTTTCTATACCGAGTTTTTTTTTTTTTTCTCGGCTATGCGGTATTTCCGCCATCCATTTATATTTTTATCAAATAAAATACGAAAATGCGTAATAATCATTGCGCACTACGTATCAAAACGTCAATATTATTCTTATCCGCGCATAAAACCGTATAAATTGTAAATATATTAGACACTGAATTGACGTTCATGTACGCCTGGGGAAAAAATCATAAACTGTTGCAGAGAAAAAAAAAAAAATAAATAAATATATTAACAACGCGGTAAGGGCGGCACGAATAAAACCGCACAGACACGCTGCAGTGGTTTCAATCGTAATTTAGATCGCCTAAATTAATCACCCTCAAATTTTAACTCGTGTATAACAGTGTGGTACACCGAACTTTTTAGTTTTGAGTCAACGTTGAACGCGAATTTCGCATTCGTTTTTCGATTGATCCGGCAGCCAGGGGTACCGTGGGGGAGGGGACGAACTTTTTAAAGTTTCAAATTACTTGTATTTTTTTTATATCAATGTATACGTTTTAAAGGGTGCTGAATTCTAATTTCGCATTCGTTGTTCAATTGAACCGTTAGTTAAAAAATAATAGTCGGCCATTGGTTTTCTTTTTGAACAAATATATTACAATGTCATTGTTTAATTCACTTTTTCATTAAAAATATACAAAAATTATTCAATTTATTTTTGATTTGATTTTTTTTTTTTTTTTTTAAATATTATCATTTTCTTTTTAATATTTGTATACATTAATTCAACTGAATATTTCCTAGATTCACTACTAGTTGGATTCAATGGTCCTTTTTGCCGCAACAGTTCAAATAAATCGTCATAAGTCGAATTTATTTTATTTTGACCTTTCTGTACATCATTAATTCCTACAAAATAATAGTTGATGATATTGTACACGTTAAAAATAAATAGAAGAAAAGTAATAATAATACTACAATAAAATACAGACAAAGTAAAAATATAACCCTGTATAAATTTAAAGTGTTTATTATTTCATGAAAACCGAAATTTCCGCAATTTCCCCGAAAAATTCTTATGGATCTGAAAAGCTCGAAAGTTATGCTATATAGTTTATGTACACGGCGAAAAAGTGTAACAAGCGATAGATAATAAGTCGTACGCTTTTATACTATTAATAAATATAGAAAAAACGTAAGATTTCCCGATTAAAAATTGAACGGTTCGTACATTTTGAACGCTATAACAATGAAATTACCTTGTTCCGTAGGATCCATATTATGTTTTTCATAAAAAAAAAAAATAAAAAAAAACATTCAAATATACCTACACTTTCTTTTTTAAACGAGATAGGTGTTTATACTTATCCGAGTATTCAATTGGATTTGCGGTGCGTAACATGTATGGCAAGCATTAAATTATCACCAGTATACTCATAATTGTCAACAACGCTATTGCGCAAATCTTATTTGTCGAAATTTTAAAATTGACTTTTATGCATGCTAAATTACGATTCTACAGACCACCGTGCCGTTACCGTCACCGGGGAAACCGTTTGCGACAAACGCAAAACACACCGGACGGCGTAGAAACTGCCCATACGTGCCGCCCGTTATTGGACGGGCCACTCAGACGTGAGAATACGATAACATTAATTTTATTACAACCGAACGGTCAACGGCGATTTCGTTTTTGAATGGCCGCCCGGGACGGGTACTCATCCGGGTTAATGTATTGCCGGAACGCGCGCGTAAGGTATTTAATTTTCGAGGCTCGGACACGGTTTTCAAGACGGCGACAACGGCGTAACAACACCCGGTAACGGTAATCGCGGTTCGCAAAAAACATTCCGCGCTAATAGTGTCGTTATAATGGACATTGCCTATTGCGTTCGTTGATCTAAAAATTGTTGACGGCGCCGTGCAGTGGTCGTTAATAACAAGCGCGACGCCTGTCGCAGACAATTATTGCCGTCTATTATTATTCGCCAGGCGTTTGACGGCAATACATGATAAATAGCAGCCGAGTTTACCGTTCGGCAGGTATCCGTCTGGTTAATAGAAACGCGGCCAGTCGGAAAATGCATCGGCGTTTCGGCACCTGTGGGGTTGGGCGGTATCGAAGATGTAATAAAGTATCTTGAATCGTCATTTTTTAACGCATCAAGTATCGCGTATCACGAGACATTTTATAACAATATCATTGGTATTTTCTTTTACGAAAAATTACGATATTTTTATTGTGAAAATTTGTATTACGCTAAAAACTATAAATAAATGTGACATTTAAGTAGATAAGCTAATCTAATAAGTAGGTGCCTAATAAGTAATAGACTATACAGATGAAAACTGGATTGGAATTTTCGTTCTGATAAAGATTAATGAATCCACTACTTAGATAGGAGTTCTGCCTACATCACATTGCATTATTTCAATAATTATTTATCCATAGAAAAAAAAAAAAAAAACTATTCATAAGCATAATACAAGTTTATGTTCGTCTGCTCTTGTTGAGCGTTTATTTTCATTTGTCAGTTTCATTGGTGCTATCATCCAATAGATCAAATCTATCAGACAAAATATTTTAAAAACTAATTTTTCTTAAAGGTAACCGAGAATTTACTAACGAAAATAACTTTTAATTTAAAACTAATTATAAAAATAAAAAAAAAAGTTCTATTTTATGCATTATTATATTTATTTGTATATGAACTATTGACGTATAGGTACTGTATGTGTATTTGAATAAATATTAGTATTATTATTGCAAAAATAGATATCTAAAAGTTTACAAAATGCAAATTGAAAATATGTCATGTATATCTTTGATAAATATATCTTGTATCTAGATACACTAAATGTATGTATCATGATAATCCATTTTGAGTATCTTGCCCAGCCCTGCTTGTAGATATCTACATAATAACAGTAGCTATGGGTGTCGCGACCCCCAGTCATCTTTACGTTAGTCAATTTTCAGACACTCTTGTTAAAATGTAAGTGTCTATACTGAACACTTATTTGCGCGTTTAGAAATACTTTATGAATTCAAGCAACACAATTCAATTAATTATGTCTAAGCACGATTGTGATTATACGCGGACAAAATCATATGCGAAAATAAATAAACGAAACGATTCAAGAATAGGTAGATAGGTGATAAATACTATTTTACTTTTCTAAAATTACTAGGGCACAGGACTTGTAGCTCTAAAAAAGCATTAAATATGCAAGTACTTATGCACTTAAAAACCCTATAATATGCTTTGATGTATATATTTTTTAAATTTGAAAAATAAATAATCCTAAAATTGTAAGTACCCATGTAACTTTTTTTACTATGAAAGTGCTTAGAGTATGAAAGTGTAATGTTTTAACACCCTCCCACCCCACCACATGTTATCAATAATCAACAATTGACTTACCGGAATAATAACTATAGACATCACCAATAGTCCAGGACCCAAAATAAATGAAATTCCATACCACTTTTTTTTTCCGTAGATTTACGCATTGATTGGCATAAAATCAATAATAAATTGAAATTTGCAACACAATTGTTTTGAAATTTGTATTTCACTCACTATTTCAGACAGGAAATAATTGTTAAATATATCAACATTGTAACTGTTAAAAACTAATTAATTTAATATTATAATTACTGATTTAGAAAAGACTAACCTCAGTAGAATTGAGAGAACATATTCAACTGCTAAGCTCTATGCACACAGTAACTGGCCTGAGCAAAAACGTTTTAGTTTACATTTCTGTAGTAACTAGGCAACAGATACAGTAACAACAAATAAGGAAAAATAGTACGCGATCCGAAAAATCACAATTTTCAATAATATATTAAATTATATATAATTATTATGCATATATATATATATAAATATATATTTTATTCATTACATAAATATATATATATATTTGTTTTATAATATAACAAAAATGTTAATGTATATGAATATTGTCATTAAATACAGTTGACGAGTAATATGTTTTCGGTGTGATATTAGGATTTTTAATCAATTTTAATAATATTACAAATTCAAAAATCCGAATAGAAAAGAAAAGAAAAAAAACAATAAATAAACAAACAAACAAACAAATTCTAACAACTAAACAATAATATTATACAAAATATAACAACGAGGCAGGTTTCATACAAGGAGTATTACAAGTCATTTTTCATAAAAAAAAAACTCAAAAACAATATATTATGTTATAAAATTCAATAAATTTTTCTGGATATCTTAAAATTAATAAAATAAAAAATTATCCTTTTGTACTTGAATAAATCAATAATATAACACAAGTATACTGCGGGCAGATTAATTAACAGTCATTGACCCAACAGTATTATCAAAAAATAAAAAAATAATGATATTAACTTGTACAATGGATTAACACTTGTGGTGGAATTAGACAATTTTTTTGAATATGTATGATCAGTTTTATTTACATAAATAAATAACAAAAGAATATTTTTTATATTTATAGAAATACATTTATAATTAGAAATATATAGGTATCAATAATAATTATTTGTCAGTTCCCATTATAGACACATGACCTTCGTGTCCACAAATGGTACTTAAAATAGATTTTGCAAGGATTGTGTGTATTCTGGAGCCAAATACAGATTTTTTAACGATTAAGGTAGCTGATTGCTACCAGTTTTATGTTGAATATTATACACATTAATCTTTAAGAGATCTTTTTGGCACAAAACATTATGTTTAAAACAAATGATAACTTAACCGCTACAAACTTCTGAATGATCGTCCCAAGCATCAATCTGTAAATAAAATAAAAGTTACGAATAATTAAATAACATTGCGTTACTGATATTTTGCAAAATATTGAATTAATAAGGTTTTAGATTTATGGAACAAGGACAGTAAAAAAATATACAATTGCTA
Source organism: Cinara cedri (assembly GCA_902439185.1). Lineage (NCBI taxonomy): Eukaryota > Metazoa > Arthropoda > Insecta > Hemiptera > Aphididae > Cinara > Cinara cedri. The sequence goes on from CABPRJ010001894.1 coordinate 1,475,483, forward strand.
AATACCGGAAAATAATAATTTACCAAAAAGTTAAGATATTTAGAAATTATAAAAGTTACTCGAATATTTATTTCAGAAGATAAAATCCAATCACCTAAATTTATTTTGACAAATTGTATCTTAATATATTCTTTTCAATTGTATTATTAGTATAATTCAATTAGTTTGCAATCGTTATTGAGGGGTATAAATTTTAATATTAGAAGGATAAAGATATATTGTATGACTAATAGATGCTATAAGTAATAGAATCTATAAGTTTTTTTTTTTGTTATTTTACATTTTTACATATTATTTACTGGGAACAATTACCTTGTCATAATAATTAAATATATTTTTCTAAAAAAATAAATAAATACATACTTGACAGTCTTTGCTGCAGTACCATTGATTACCACATCCAGCACATACAAATTGTGCTGGTTTTTGCATACACCCTTGACACTGTGGTGCACTAGACGGAGAGTTTGCATTTACAACGTCTTGTCCTTCATCAATCACTAATCTATCCGAAGCATCTTCGTCATCAACCTGCTGAGTAGACTAAAAACAAAATAATCAACATCTCTAAAGTATATTATTTTTTATAACAAGTTTGATCCTTACTGGTATATTAGATGCGACACTTGGTTTTGGTTGAAAGGTTGTCGACATCGATGTACTTTGAACTGGAGTGATAGTTATTTCGTTACGTGATTGCTAAAACACATACAAAATATATATATATTTACTATAATCAGTTTAAAATTGTTGTTTTTGTTTTTATAATATATAGTTTTGCTATTTGAAACTTAAATGTAATAATAACATCCACAATAAATTGTAAAATATTATTATCAAAACAAATTAATAACACTTATTTTATTTTATTTGAAAGAAAAGAATAAATAAATAAACCATTTTAATGGTAAATAAATACTGACACATTATTAAAATTAACCAATATTATTATTAATCTTAAGAGAACATGCAACCGCAAGACGTGCTATATCCATCTTACAAAATTTATTACATAGCAAATTTACAATTAGCCGACAACTTTGGGCTATTATTCGTAATATTACAGTGAAATAACCTATTAATAAATTTAAAGATAAAAACACTAATTGCGAAATTGTATTTTTCTTTAAACATTTAAATTTTTAAGAGAGATTAAAGTTATTAAAATATGATATTTCACATACTCATGTTTCCTAAAAATTGAAAAATAGTAAGGATGTTGCACAGATGTTTTCATCTTTGATAATTAGTGAATTTACTCTAATATCTAAACTAACGCCATAATGTTGTCCCTGCTAAAAGTAAATTTGCTATGTTTTACGTTTGTAAGACAGAGAAAATACTAGTGGTTATCACGCCCTTTCAACTGTATTAAATATACTATTTAGTTTGGAATACTATAAGTTTTATCATTGAATCAACAATTTCAAAATAAAATTCTTCATATTATACAGCGTGGCATGGTGTCTCTCGATGCTATACACAATTCGTCTATTTTTTTCAAACTTTTTGTCAGAGACATATTTTCACCCGTTAATCAATAAAAAAAAAATTACTTTGTTTTCTTTCATAATAATAGTCACTTTGTATTAGATATTATTTTAAAAAAATTACTAAATATATCATAACTATTTCAATTTCTAGAGAAGGGGAGTTGTTAATTGTTTAATAAATTGTTCTTATCATAGTGTTACACAATGTAGCAGTAACCTATTCAATATAATTTTTCCTATTACTAAAATATTATTCATTGGATTTGTGTATGTTAGATTAAAATAATTAAAACAATATTTATTACAAAGTAGTGGCTATTTTGAAAATGTTGAAGTTATTTTTTCTAGTGTTTAAGTATTTAAAATAAAAATGTAATTTATAAGTTTTTGTACTTGCTTCAGCAGAACATATAATAAAATTGGAATGAAGTCCGCCGATATGGAATAAATTGATAAAATTAAAAAATTAAAATTGAATATTCACAAAGATAGCATTGGAAAAACAAGATAAGACACCATGTAGATAAAATTATTACACTATGTCGATTAAACCGTCTTAAATAAATACAAATAAGTAATCTAAAATGAAACTAATGTTTATCAAACACAATGGGCACAATAAAAATATTAATTATTAATAGAGTATTCATTCATTATTTATTTATATATATAAATGTTAAATAGAAAAAAAAAGATTAATAGTGATATTTATGAGCATCGAAAATTTACTATGAATAGCAAATGAGTTTCCATTAATTATTATACAATTTTTACTATTTTTAAAAATAAAATCTTAGTCAAAATTATGTTTAAGGTTCTGTAGTGAAAAAGACAAAAACAGAATCCTTATATTTTTATAATGTCCATCCATGTATCCATAATTTGTCATTTATAAATTTTAATGGAATTCTAAAGGTTTCATATGTAAATGGCCATATGTTTGTATAACCAGAAAATAAAAATAAATATATTTTACATAAAATTGATGGATAAAGATTTTATTTTTCAAGTCTTTACTACCCTACTATTGTAAAGGTATTTTATAAAGTAATAAATATTCTAATGGGATACTTTTTATACAAATTAATATTTCGTGACATATACGCTCCTAAAAGTTTAAAATAATATTGCCCACTATCTAACTTCCAAACTACCTGATTAAAAATTCTGAATAACAGACACATACAGACAAAAGAAGGACACCTTTAACAAAAATTATTTTAAATAACATATGTTAATATGTTATATATAAATTTATTTATATATTATATATAGACATATATATATTTTTTTTGTAAGATAATTAAGATATTCTAATTTAGATGAGTTATAAATTATAACTTAATATGTAGTTATTTAATTTAATCAAGTTTATTATGATATACAAATTTAAATTATTGTTAAAGGATGTTTTTAAAAGAGAAAAAGTTAAAAGTTGATGACTTTAAATGTCTATCACATTTGAATAAAGTGAAATAAATCAGCGTTTTTAAAATATATTTTAAAAAGTAATGCGTTTCAATCAAATTTATTCACTTTTTTCACAATGAATGCATTCACGTTCATAAACATTTGAAGCGCATGCCAGGTGAGTTATAAAACAAAATAAAAAATAGATTCATATTTCTTTTTGTTCTAAACAAGTATCACAATTACAACTGACTACTAAATAACCAGAAGAACTGTAAGTAAATTTATTTTATACATTGACTCAACATTTTATTACTTATATAACATTACTATTTTTTTTTTTTTAATTATATCCCAAAAAAGGTAATTTAAATGTCCTATTCATATTTCAACATACATTAAACCATTCAAATTTACTAGTCCTTAAAAATGATACGCATTTATGAAGAAAGAATTTTTTTAAAATGAATGTAATTTAATAATTGGTTTTTTTCCCACGAATACTGGAATAAATATATACCGTATTAGAAGACACAACTGTAGCTGCAGGTGGTTGTCGTTGCTTTCCTCTGGGTTGCTTGCAACGCTCTGGAGCAGTTAAAAGTCTTGCTAATGTCGGCGAATAATTAGTCGGAGGATTTGACATACTCAGTGGTAAATGATGTGTGCCTTTTGTTAAAATACCTAAACAAAATTAATTATAAATACTTACATTTATCTTAGTAATGAAATTATAAAAATAGAGATGTCCATTTTAAGTTTTAATTAACATTATTATTAAACAACTTGTGTTATTTTTAATAATAATTTTTAAATTTGTTTAAATTCCTCGAAAACTTCTTTATAATAAATTGGACGTATTGATATTATCTAAACACAAAATTAAATTTGGTTTGATTCTTCATTGAAATCTAATTAAATTTGCCGTAAAATATTTATATAAAATTATCAACCTATTCACTTTTATAAAAAATATTATTTTGTTATGCTTGCTTAAAATGTATGTTTCAGAATTGTATTATTTTCATTATTTAGAAAATATTTTATACGTCATAAAAACTAGTATTAAATAAAATAATATAAAATATATCAATGTTACATTACCCAATATTGTATTTGAATTAAAACATTTACCGTGTAGCAGCGAAGTCGGTTGCTGTAGTTGCTGTTGCATTGGCTGCGACACTGGATGCAATGTAACTTCTGGAAAAGCAGGAACATCTTTAAAACGATTATGGTCAGACCCGTGTTCCAAAACATTGTTTGGAACTCCATGGCTGTTTGTGACAGCTGAATGTGAAACACAATAATTTGCCATTTAATTCTTATAGCTGATGATAAAAAGGAAGGTGCCTATTGATAAATTACTTAATAATACATTTTTATCTTACTCGTTTTAAAATTTCCATCATTAGCATGATGAATTGGATTGTTGAAACTCATCGGATTTGGATATCTCATTTGAGTCGAAGACGTGGGTGCAGAAAAATCGTTAACAGGGGCCTTGCGGCGACCTCTTTTGGGCACAGCAGTTTCAGGATTTTTTGATCGATGGTCAGCAATGATAAGCTTAACATCTAATATAGGACCTTGACGACCTTCTTTTTGATTGTTGACAGCTGCACTTGGTTTGGGCAAAATCACTCTTTGAACTCTTTGGTTTGTACGGTTTGCCCTATCCGCCATTATCCAATCATTTGAATGTGCATTCATTGCAGTGTGGTGTACCACTGGTGTGATACTAGTGCTAGACGATGGTGCAGCATAGTTATTCTGTTCGTAACTTGTAGTCATAGACTTTTCTATTAGATTGTCACGGTTGTCTATGATGTCCAATACATTCTACAAGAAAAGATCAATTAAACATTAAATAAAACCAAAATATAAATAAATAATATAGGTATTACCTTTTCATTTAAAATATGTTCGGATTGACTTAAATTTCTGCTTAAATTTATTTGGAACATTTCAGGCAAATTCCAATCTTTACTATTGTCTGTTTTCATAGCATCTAATTCTTTGACTTTAATCATAAGTCGCTCGATAATTTCTTCTTTGAGCTTTTGTAATCTAATGAGTGTAACCAGCTCGTCGCGTTTAGTCTGAGCTATTTCAGTGATCACTTTAATTTCGTTTTGTATTTTCTCAATGTTTCTGGACAACTCAACTTCGTTTTTACCACTTGAATGCACAATATTCTTGATCAATCGTTCCCGAGTGTCATCTTTGATTAAAGGCACATCTTCATCAGATCGCAATTTTTTCGTTTTTGGTAAATCGTTATCACTACTTGCTCCGCTCACAACACTGAGTTCATCGTGACTAGCAGCTGACCTCTTACGAGCAACAGGTTCATCAATCTATAAACACAAGCAATGCTAAGTAAGTATAGCATAACAATATAAAAAAATAAGGTATGGAATTTTAAATTCAGTATTTAGGTACCTGTTTAGGTGAAAGTGCATCTGTACTCATCTCGCTGGACATATCTTCTTCTTCTGGGACTTTTTGAATATTTTTTTCTTTTTCAGATTCAATTACTTTATCCACTTCGACTTTTACACGACCATTCACCGGAATTGATTTTTCTTCTCCGTTTTTGATTACTTCATCGCTATGACTTACTTCTCCGTTGTGAACAGAATTTTGAAGTTTTTCCATTTCTACACCTACAGCAGTTTCGGGATTGTATACTTCTGTTTCTGGTTCTAGCTTAATAACAACCACTTCGTTCAGTTGATTTTCTTGCTTAATAACTACCACTTCGTTCGCTTGATTTTGATCGATTTTCGGCTTTGCTTCTTCAACTTTGTTGGGGCTGTCTTTCGGTTTATCATCTACAGTTGTAGTTGACAACGAAGTTTCCACTTGATCCGTATTTTCAGCATTTCCGTCGCATTCACGTTGTTCTTCCTCCGAAGAAGCGCCGTTTTTCGGGGGTTCGTCAACACTTTGGGAAGATTCCGGGTTCGATTCGGGTTCTTTTATTTCGGATGATTTTATATTTCCTTCTTTAACTGCGACTTCGGAAGTTTCGTTGATTTCATTGGTGTCGTTAGAACTCTCAACGACGGCGGTGCCGTTTAGTTTTTTGTGACTGTCGCCGTTCATTTTGGTCGTAGTTTCCACATCGGATGATTTCGAGTCCGAGGTATTGGTCGCGTCCGCAGACATGATCTCGGAGTTTGAGCAATTATCCGCCGGAATCGGCATGCGACTAATTTGCATTTCGTCTTCTGGAATCCGATAACTGAAAACAAAAACAAGACGAACGTAATATTAACGCGGGTTTATCGACAAGACTATATAGACGGAGAATGTCGTTAAGAATTATAAATAATTTATATTGATTTTAGCGCTGCCCGTGACCTTCCCTCCAAAATTACAATCGGAATGCGCCCGCCGTCTTCCGAAACGATAACCGTCCACTCGGCACCAGGAATGCGGTAAACTTATCGCGTTACACGATTCGGGTACCTACCTACACCTACTCGTATTCGAAACCGCGTATCGAAATCGATTGTTCGGAAGTAATCGTATCTCGTACCGGCTGCGGGAAAATTCGACGCGTTTACTATGGAAAATTATTGCTATTTTTACACGTACCTACCGCGTCGACGACGCCGGCAATCGATCGTTCGGACGGTTAACACCACGGCGGCGGTGGTTCTCGGCGTCTCTTACCCGGGCGTCCCGACGAACCTGGTCCGGATGGCGGTGATGGTCCGCCGACGGAATTACCGGATAATATCGAAAACGAAGGGGAAAAGGTGGCTACGGAACACTCTCGTGAAAGGGTCCAAACTACGCGGCGGGTCGCGACGCAACTCGACGCGGAGAACGTAATGAATTCATCGCTGCGGTCCAGTTTCCCGTTCGACGACGCGGCTCGCGAGCACACACACACAGTTCATTTACCTCGGCGTGTCCCGGTGCCTGGCGGGCGGGCGGGCGGCGGCGTGCGCGCGCGGTCTGTCCTACTTAGACGTCGTCGTCGTCGTAGTAGTCGTCGCCGTCGTACAAGCAGTCGCTGTCACGGTCGCACGCTCGAAACGAATACGCGACGAAAAACGCCGACGCGCTCGTACGACATGACACGGTATCAACAACAACAACAACAACAACAACACCACGACCACAACAACAACAATAACAACCACAATGACAATATTATCACGGCGTAAATTTTTCGCGCGGCGAACGACGGACGGGACGAGCGCGGCGATAGATTACGACTGATTGACGGCGGCGGCGGTGAAGGCTGAAATACACGGAATAAGTAAATAGAAAAAAAAAAACGCAGTGAGTGGCGAATACGGCTTAACAGTTAGGTTACGGTGAGAGTGGGACTACGTGCGGTAGTGCGAAGACAGAGAAAAAAAAAAAGAAAGAAAAACGGCACCCTACTCGCGAGAGCGGACCGACACGACGACACAAACGATACGATTGGTCCGTAGAAATCGCGTACACAGCGATCGGACCGTAGGGACGGGGTCGGCGGCGGTGGCTCAAGGCTACACCGGGCGCCGACGGAGGGAGTTGGACAGGCGACGAGAGAGAGACGGTGAGCGGTCGACGTAACAAGAGAGCGAGCGGGACGGAGTGATAACACGGAGATAATACCGTCGTGAACCGCAGGCTTGCTAACTTCGCGGACCGATATTACCGTACGGACGCGGCGCCGCCGGTCAGATAACGCGTTCGCGGAGTCGCTAGACCTTTGCCCGTGGAGGCGCGGAGCGGTTATTCCTCGTGTTCGCGCGCGCTACACGATACCGTGCCGACGGTGTCCGCGAACGTCCCACGGGACCCGGCGGTCGGCAGTCCGAAAACGCGTTTCGCACCGGTTCGACGGACGGACAGGAGTAGGTACATGAATAATATCGCGGCGTCGCCGAACGGTCGGTCGCGCGACGTTGCGCGTGTGTACGCGCTCTCTGCGCGAAGGGCAAAGCAAGGACACGATGCCGGGCCCGTCCGTCCGGCAGAACGCGCTTTTTTCCCCGGCCCCGCGATCCGCTCGTGTCGACCTTGGGCGCGCGACACCACTTCGCGGCGTACCGCATACACCACGTCGCAAACAATAGGCCGTATACCGCGCGCGCCGCGTAGCCATCGTTACCGCGGTACCCAATAAAAATTGTATACACCGCGGCGGTACGAACACGGCACGAAACGGCAGCCTTTGAGCGCGCCCGTCGTTCGTCTCGACGCAATCCGTTCTCAACGACCGTCCGTACGCGGATTATGTTTGAAGAATGTCCGAAAAAACGCGTTCGCATTCGCAGCCGATGATCATGAACGTTGTCGCTGTGATGTCGCGACGGTCGAGTATTGAGCCCCGTAGCTTTGAGCCCGTATTCACGATCGGATCCGGGTTTTTCGGAGGCCTGTAACCCTCATAATTTCTCCTGAAAAAATCCCCATTGCAGCGACTCTGCAAAACGTGCGATATTTGTATACGGTTTTTTTTTCACCAATGTTTTTGACAGAGAACACGGGCCTCCAAGCTTCTATATTACACGACAGTGGTTCGATTCGGGAGGGAGGTTAGGGTACTTGGGCCTCTGAAGTCCCCCCGCCCATCCCTCCGATCCAGAGACAGAGCCCCGTAAATCGCATTTCGTATGATGGCAGGACTCGAGTACCGATCCCCCCGAGGTTTATGATCTAATTCGCGCCACTGCTAATAATATGTCAAGTACAAAATATGACGGACGACCCATAGCTGTATTGTCAGGTTAGATTCGTGAGCGTCCGCGCGTCGGGACGGAACGGAGCATTTGCCCCACCACCCCTCTCTCCCATAAATATAGGTTATTAGTTATTACATTCGAACGTTGAAATAACGATAAATCTTTATTTAGCGTGAATTGTCGAGAACTGTTTTCAAGTTTGTCCGAAATTTCGTCTACGTTGGTCGGGTCAGTTTGCGTCCACGGACGACGGCGGCGTCCAATCACCGATGCGATTATTCAAATGGGCTTTCGTCGGGATACGGCTTCTCCGAGGACGGACACGAAGTTCGGTAACGATTCGGGGGGGGGGAGGGAAACGGGTTCCGTAATACGACGTACGTGTAATATACCGTTATATACTCGGTGGCGCATCCAAGGGGTCGCCTTTTTTATTTTTTTCTCGCAGCTATGGGTAAGATGTTATGAAAGTAGTACGCCTCTAACCCCCTTCCCCCCACCAATATTGATAAATCTGTGGCTACGCCGCCGCCGCGGCTACACGCTATGCGCTGTCTACACGTTATAATATATTCGGAAACTATACGAACTTTTTTCCCGCGAAAACGCGCGCCCGTGTTGTTGGGAAAAAAAAAATAAATAATACGCATGGAATTCTCACAACAGGTCGTCGTCGTCGTCGTCGTCGTAATGCGCGCCCGTATCAGACGGTTTTTCGGAATACCGCGGCGCTTGCGCACTTCCGACCGAAACGAAAGCGCAATAATATCGTATTTTGTTTACGATTAATGCGCCACACGTTCCAATGCGACGCGTCCTCCGCGCCGTTGTTTTGCGCGCGAACGAAACGGTCGGCCGGAGGAGGGTGCGGATGGGGGGATAGGCGATGACCGCAGTTGTTGTTTAGCGACAGACCTTTTTGTTTTTTTGGCATTTTTTTTTTTCCCCGACCGTAAACAAACGACAGTCGGCGTGTGCACAGAAGTTGCGAAACGACGTTTACCTGCCATTATTGTAACACGATTTCGACACGCGAACCGCATGATATTATTATTATTATTAATACCGCGAATGACGCGACAGTATACGTTGGCCCCACGTTGACGCGGCGAAATTTCAAAAAAAAGGCCCTCTACACCGATGCTTCTCAAACTGGGGAGCGCGATCCATTTGAGACTCGCCAAAAATATATAATACCGGGTTGTCACGTATCGAAAGTATATTCAGGGGTCGCTAAAAAAATCGCGACAGTTGAAAAGGTTGAGAAACACTGCCCTACGCGAAAGACGCCGACGGCCTTTTATTCACTTATCAGCCCGCGTATTTCATAGTATTCGGCTGACACCGACGGTTCGACGCCGTCCGTTCAAATCGTGCCCATCACTACCAAGGGCAGTCAGTGGTACCCGTCGGAGGAGCCCACAGGGAAATTAGGCCCATCTGCACACAGTGTGCGGGCTCCGAGAGGAAAATTCGTCGAAGTCTGGATCCTTTTTTTTTTTTTAACGGGCCTCGTCACCAACTCCAGCATTTTGTTTTCTCACCGGTCGGGTTTAGGGCGATGGAATTAACTGTACTTTTTTTATTGTACAAAATGTTCCGCGAAAATATACCGGATACCCGTATTGTAATATATATCCGGAGATAATCAATTTCTGTTTTTTTTTTCAACATAATACTCACAAGGATAAGGGCTACAAATATTTACATTTTTAATTATATTTTGGTGAACAGTGACTTTTTATTATATTATTTTCGACAATTTTGTAAATAGCCATTTTCCAGTCATAGATTCTACCGAACATTTTCACGTTTCGATTTTTTAAAATTCAGAGAAATAAAACGTACTGTCAATATCAGTCATAATAATAATTATTATTATGTCGTATTGATTATTATTCCAATTAATTATGCAGCAAGCTGTAATCATATTTGTGATTTGATTAGGTATTGTTATTATTGCTGTGGCTAATATTGACTGTATATTTTTAGATTCTTAGAGAAGCGAGGAATGTATTGGTTTTACAATGTTTATTAGTTAATTGATTTTTTTTTTTTTATATGCTTCGAACAATTTTTCCACTAACAATCTCACTACAATGCACCAAGTACGTTTACTGAAAGGAAATTTTTATCTAATTGGTACTTTGAACTAACAGATCATCCAAACAGTTTTCATAATAATTAGGAAAAAACGAAAATATTGTTTTTATTTTCAATTTTCTATTTTTTCTGTTGTAATTCAGTTCATAATGTTCGTAGAGACTTGAAATTTAAAAAGAAAACTAATATCTTATTATATCTAATATCTTTTCTAGACTTGATAACATTTTCTAAACATATGAGCCATTTTTGAGCAATTTAGCAAGTTTTATACGAAATTTTTATTCGATGATACTCTGTGGATAAAATTGTTAGATCAAACAGAAATACTTGTACATTTATTAGAAAGTTAGTTAAATAGTTTGTAATTACTGGTCTAAAACATTTTTTTTCTATTCTTGCGTTATTAAAGATGATTTAACATTTGAGCTAATTGTTATTGGAAAACGCTCAAATGATAAATCTTATCTTTTTATTAGAAACCAACTATAGTGATTGTTATATACTAATCTACGTAATTGAATTATTCAACATATTAACTTAGATTTTATTTTACATTAAAATTATTTGAGTTTCATTATGTTTGTATTTAATTACGAAAACTGTTTTTAAATTTGGATATTTTTTTACCTAAATCGGAAACTCATAGTAGGTATAAATACTCAATGTCCGCAAAATCTGTATAGGCTAAGCCCTGCACGCCCTAGATTCGACCTAGATTCACTTATTTTTGTTTTTCTCTCGTGCATCATGTCTCCGCGATTACGGACTCTCCGGGCCGAGTGTTAGGGCTTAGTCTACAGACGTCGTAAATACAGAGTATTTATGTCTATTATGGGTTTCGAACCTAGATGAAAAAAATGAACAAATGGATTCCGGTCGAAACGTCCACGGACCGCAAAACATCCAACGGTCGAAACGCGGAGATTGCCGTCCGGTTCGTGTTCCGGTCGTCGTAATATTTGTGTGTGGCTATGATAGAAAATATTACGCGGTGGTTCGCGGTCGCGATGTTTTCAACGTCCGCGCGCGCTACTGGAAACGCCGCGCCGTCCGAAAGAATGAATCGAAATCCCAACGGATCGTCGGCCTTGGACGTAAAATTAGCCGAGCAGGTGGTCACCCGCAGTGGACAATGGACCGCGGCGGCAGCCGTCAAGTTTTATTCTGCGAAAATCGTGTTTCGGGCAAGTACGCGCGGGCGACGGTTTTTTTTTTTTTTTTCTCGCCGAAATTCCACGCGCCCTCTTCGACGTCGGGGGACAGCCGACGGACACCGTGCGAGTACATTTTTCGCGTTCGCGTTCGCCATTTCACAGCCCAGTTTTGCCCAATACGCGCGAACAATGCAACAATAGGCATGCGTCGCAGTGTTATGCTAAAATGTAATGTCACAAAACGAACGTGGACGGACGGACACTCGGCTTGTTATTATTTTGGGGCGACGGGGAAAAAAAAAAAAAAAAACAAACAAAAAAACTCGTCCGATAAGCGTAATTTTTATATAAATAATTGTGCAGTTTTTTTTTTTTTTTGTATTCGACAACATCATAATCGTCGTCATACCGCGAATAGAAGATATTTTTTTTACTTTCGAGAAAACGAAACGAGTGACCGTATATTACAATGTAACATTATTATAATAGATTAAGCCGCACGGCTCGCGTGTGTCCGTATTACAACGACGCGTCTCCGCCGCATCTTCCTCTCTCTACCTGCCTACGCACATTTTGTAGGTTTCGTCCGTATGCAAATCCGCACGATAAGCGCAAACGTAATACGATTCGGTATTATGCGCTCTACGGCGTGGAAAAAAATTTAAAAAAAAAAAAAAAAAAAAACCCATTTTAAATACCGTCCGCGCGTTGTTACCGTGTACACGGACCGGGCGTTTGAAGTCACCGGTCTTGATAAAACAACGGTATCGTCGGTGGATTTCGGTTCTCTGAAAACGGACGAACCCCCACGCAGGTGCCAGTCACTCAGTATAGAATTTCCGCACGAAACCGTGAAGCATCAACTCGTTTACCGCAAATTCGGAAAATCACGAATTTTATTGTTTCTGAAAACAACTACGCTTTAGTGATGGGCGCAACCGAATCAGCTATGCAACTATCGGGACAATAATAATTCGATAGTCGATCCCGTCCGAAATATTGGACACATTAAAAACTAACTATTCGATTATGGCGAAAGGCGAAGGAAATATTCGATAGTTCGTCCAAACTATTGAAAACTATCGTTGGTATAAACTATTCCGAAGTGCCTAATACGTAATATTATATCGCGTTTATCGCGACGGTCGAATGTAAAAAATCGTAAAATACGTGTTTACGCTCAGTGATTTAGATTCTGAGCGGAGCGAGAAATGCATTGGTTTTACAATGATATTTTGGTTTTTTTCTGAACAACTTTTCTACCAGAAATTTCGTTCCGATTTTCCGGTGTAGCAATTTTTCCAGACTGGAAATCTGACTGGATGGTACTTTAGGATGGTTATTTTTCGATTTTCCAATGGATTTTCCTAATAAATGGAAAAATCGGGAAGAAATGTCAGAAAAACGGAAAAATTTACAAAATGTATTATTTTTAAATCGTAAATATTACGGCCTTTCAATACATTAAAAAAAACCGAACTAGTTTGGAGTCGTTTTTCGTTAGTGATGTGTAATCTATGCGTACAGATAAACATTATATTTCCAACTTCTCTCCTATAACAGTGACCCACCCATTGTGCGAAGTATGTGAGTTTGTGTTGTTATCCTGCCCTTATCTCCTCCGATTAACTTCTGGAATAGTATTGGTGCTGTACTATTAAAATATCGCGTGCCGTGCTCCCACGTAAATGATGCTCTACTATTATACTCTACCCCGATCAAAACTCAGATGAGAAATAGCTCGTCAACGGATTGACGGAAATCAATAATTTAAACATCGAAATTTATTTTGACTGACGCTCCGTCTATTTGTGGGATTTTCGGTACGCGTTGCTATTTGGAAATCAAAAGTATTTAGTGGTCTTATCCCCAAAAATATGGGCGACAAAAAAATAACATACATGCAAAATTGTAAAGCCGCTTAATGCTTCTTAAATATTCTATGAAACAAATTCCGAAAAAAAATGTAATACTTTTCGAGATAATGAGTATCGAACGTCAGATTGAGCACCTGTATTTATATATATATATACACATATACACAATTATCTAACCTCAACTATTTTAAAAGTGGATTTTACGCGCCAATGAAATCCGACAAATTACGGGCGCACAGTGACGAGTATTTTATTAATAATATCATGTTATTCCGTTCCTATACCTATATTTAAAGACGGTGTGATTGTTCTCGCCATCTATTTATACACACGAATTTCTACGGATAATTTACTTCGCACGCGTAATGTTATTATGCGACGGGTATGGTTTTTTTAGGTATGTTTTCTTTTTTTTTTTCTTTTTACCGAGAAATTCTTTACCTCGCAATGAACGATCGAAAACGGCCGTTATTCAAAACCGCCGTCAAGAGGATCGTATTTAGAGGACGCGTGCAAATTTTCTCGTCTCCCGCTTATACGTTTGGTATACGACACAGACAATTTTCGTTCGGCAAGGGAGTCTTTGTAAGGATAGTTTTAATAATCGACCGGGGGCCCTAAACAGAGTGCATCGACATATTATCAAATTTGAAAGTAACATTGTGATCCGTTTTTTGCGGTTGTTGTATTATGTTATTCGTTGTTTTAATATTTCCAAGCGATGTATAATTAAGCGTTTTAAATCCGTAACTATTCACTCGCTCGTAACTCGCTTAAAACTTAACATAACCGTTGGCGAAAATTGTCCAAAAGTTTAGAGAGGGCTAATATTTGTAAAAATATTTATTGTATATGTAAATCAAAGCAGCTCTATTAATTTGCGAAAACCATCTTACCTTGAGCACCACGGAACACCATAATGTACGATTTATTTTAGACATCCAATCTATGAATGAATATGTAAGTATGCATGTACGTATATTATACGTATTATATTAGCATTAAAAGTTTAAAATAGGTAGGTAGATGAAAACTTGTTTAACCGCCAAAATAATTGAAATTGTTACTCAAAGTGCTTGTTTGTTAAATACAAATTACGAGAATTAAACTTAAAAATTGTATTTGATAATGTCATGAGAATTGTAATGAAAAACAAAAACACCTATCAAATATTTCTTTACACTAAGCAGCGTTGTTACATTAAAATACATTAAAAATTTAAAAAAAAATTGTATACAGGTCCATAATAATATCACCTAAACATTTATTATTTATAGTGGTGGTCATACTTTTGATTCCGAGTGGAGCGAGGAATGTATATTGGTTATACAATAATGTTTATTTTTTATCTGTGGACAACTTTTCTATCAGCAATTTTGTTCCGATTTTCAATTATAGCACTTTTTCTGAAAGTAAATCTGATTGGGTAGGTATACTTTAGGGCGATCATTTTCTGATTTTCCCGTACTGTTTTCATAACAAACGGGAAAAACCGGAAAAGGTTAGGAAAAACGGGAAAATTTACGAAATGTATTATTTTCAAATCATAAATATTACTGTTTTTCAAAACATGCAGTGGCGCAGGAACTACTTTTCATGAGTGGGGGCGGGGGACAAATCATAAAAAACCTAACAGCTATTATACATTTATTTGTGACTGATAATAGAAAACCTTTCTTAATATGTTATTATTTTAATGTTGATATAGGTAGTATGTTACAACATAAGAATTATATAAATGTATTGATATAAATAATATAAATATAAATACATTATATTTATACATTGAAACATTTATGTATTGAAACAAAACATAAAACATGTTTACTTTATACCTGGAGTTATATTCAAAAGTAACAATATACGAATGTACAATATTGAATATATCATGTAATATCAATGTTACTGTAAGCAAATTAATGATTATACATTTATGCCGTATTGCGCGACAGCGTACTCATTTAATAGTCGTAATCAGTAATCACTAATCGCCATTCGGAACCTAATCGTAAACGACGTAAACTGTAAAAACCTATAAATAGTCTAATGATACATAAACAATATGGTATGTTGTGAGAACACTATCCGGGACTGGGGGAATTTCCCAATATCATTTGATAAAGCAAAAGCGCTGCGACAGAAAATGTCTACAAAAATTACTCAACATGTTTATATGCATTGATAATGATAATAATATTATTATTACGCACTTTCGGGAAAATGAGAGACCACCAATTTTGAATACGTAAACGTATAAATCAAACGTAATTTACGATTGTATACCTCTTAATTTTAATGTGATAGGGGGGGGTGGTCAATTGCCCCCTCTGCTCCTCCTTCTCCGATGCCACTGAAAACATGTGTAACTGAACTCCGCTTAGAATCGGTTTTCGTTAGCAAAGATTAATCGTGGCGTACAGATAAACATCTTGAATTCCACTCTACAATTGAATTCCCCTAAACCTTTACAACTAATCATTTACAATGACGGCCCACCCATCGTGTGAAGTATGTCCGTAATTTTATTTTTTATTATAATTGTGTACAATAAAATTGCAGAATATTCGTATGTCGATAGCCGCAGACGCTGATAATATTATATCGCCGAATCGACATAACATTTTATAGTACTTTATTTTATGTTTCGTCTTCCGATATTGTGCGTAACGGTACGAAACAAAGATCGGCGTTAAATAATTCAACTGTATTGTAGGTTTTTATATTTAAAAAATTTGTTTTATTATTTTTATATAATATATAAGACGGAAATTTCGCGCAGCACAGATTGCCGACAGAAAAGAATCCGATATTTTACCGTTATCGTCGTTGAAATGTCAAAACAAATAGCGCGCGATTGTTATAAATTGATAATATTTTATTAAAATATGTAAACTCGTAATATGCGCACTCGCACAAGTGTATAAATGGGCATCGGAGTCGCCAACAACGCGTCCTTTTTTTTTTTTGTTTTATTCTCCGACTAAATATTTGAAAATTCGCGACCCGGCGACACGGGCACATTCGAATAGTTAGCGAGTCTATTACTCACATAATATAATCACAGAGAGTGGCCGCCGGACCTGTTATCAATGTGTCCGATCTCCAGGGACGCGTTTTTTTAATTCAATCAATAGCGTCGATAGATTTTCCGTAGCAAAACAAAAAACTCCTAGAGAACATAGACACGGATGTCCGGAGATGGGGGCAAGACGGGCCCCCTGGACTTCAAAATTTTAAATATAAATTTAATAATTAGATAATTAATATAATTTTGCTATAATTTGTTGGTGCTTGATTTTATCAAAGAGCTCAGACAGGTTCTTATTTAGGGTTCAATGTAAAAAAAAAAGATCATTCGAAACTTTTTTACTAAGACACACTGCTCCTCCCTGATAAATTTCTTACGGGCATCTATGGACCTTTTTTTACACACCATAATAATATATACCTTATAGATTTTTATTGTTTTCAAAACAAAAAAGTTCGAATGCCAACACGAAATAAATAAAGCAAAGGTTCGAACAATTTCACTACAATAAAAAACAATTTAAAACGAATAACATTAATTATTGGTTAGAGCGAGATTATTAGACGATTGCTTTTTGTCCGCTTTTGTTTGTGGAAACACAAGTGGGTCCGCACTATCGGTCGGTGGCTTTCTCGTGTAACTTACCAAAACGTGGTTTTTCATTCAAACATTAAACCCTAGCAATACGGCTACCACCTGTAGATTATATCCTGATACTGATGGCGTATTTATTTTGATATTTAAAAAATCTTTAATAATTAAATTAAATTATTGTGCAAGTATAGGAACGACCAAGAGTAACTCATAATATAATACTGACCGTGCTGCAGTGATTAATGTTTTAGGTATTTGCAATAACGTTTGAGACGACGATCAAGTTGTTATCGATTTGAATTTTAGATAAAAAAAATATTAAAATACATTTTTGTCGAAGTTCCAAATTACGGTTATTTCTACTATTAAAACTAATATAGGTACACGTTATAAAACTCCGCATGCACACGTTTGTAATAATTAAAGAGACACACTCCGATTTTCAGGAGCGACACACTATTTTAGTCCTCATCTAAGGACGGCGCCGTATTGAGCACTTTTTCTTCCAATCGTTTTTATCGGCATGGACTAAATTCTAGATATCAGTTATCTATATTTGTGTTTTAATATTGCCAGCTATTGAGATAATATTATAATAGATGATTAGGGTAACTAATAAGTTAGCTAAACGTGATAAATTATCGGTTCGCAAGTATTTATAATAATTCATATACCCAGCAGTTTTTATAATCGAATTTTAATAATAAAACATTGAACAGATGCGTTGCAAAACACGATTGCCAACAGTTAAAGCAGTTTTTCCCAACCTTTTTACTGTCGTGACTCCCTAAATGAATACTCAATTTTTTAGCAACCCTTAAAGATATAAATTTTATACATGGCGAATTTATATTTTTGGGAACCCTAAATAATTAGTAGGCAACCCCCAGGTTGATAAACACTGAATTAGAGTACAGTATTAGAAAATGGATGTAACTGAAATAATTTATTTTTCAGATGCTCCGTAGTTTACATTTAAACGTATTACGTTTAGAGGAAGACACGATACGAAAAACCCAGAATTAAGCGAGTTCTATTCTGCCTGCGTGTAAGCGTATTGTGTTCGCACAAATTCGGGTACCTATAGACATAACGTCCTCTTAATAAATACATACATAATATAGGTATTGGAACATGCAGACGTTTCTGTAAAACGTATTTAAACAGCATATCACGTATGTAGTACCGATTCGAAAACCTTTAGAATTTATTGTTATTGATGGTAATATATTGGTTTGGACGAAATTGTTCGTGGTTTCGAAACCAATCGGAAACGGCATCACCGCGGTGGCCACTGTCTTACTCCGGGTTCTCTATAGTTTAAACCGTCGACAGTTTTCGGATGGAACTATAATACCTATCGATAGTTTTCATTCGAATACTATTTTTCCCACAAACGATTACTTTTATTCGGATAAACAGTATGAAAAAGAAAAAAAAACAACCAACTATTCGTTCTGCGTTCGAAAAATTCGGATTGTGTTATTTTCCGTTTTACACCGGACACAGAATCCGAACGGTCCGATAGCCGCGGTCGCACAGTCGCACGCGCGGGGATTCCGACTCGATGACCTCGCGCGTGACGGCGTACAGAAAAGAAAGAAAAAAAATTACCGCGACTGCATCGAGTAAATTCGGTGCACTCGGTAACGGGTCTCTGGGGAGCGGTAGGGGAGATGGAGGGCGGGCGATTTGCTGATCCCCCTCCACCCCACGGGGTTTTCGTCGCTTTATACATTATTATTATCCGAGTATACAGCTGCAGCAGCCTATTGACCGAAATTTGTTATTGCATTATCGTAATATATTGTACGCATACAGTTGCGTTGCCGGTAAATTTCGGTGTTGGCGAATAAATCTATGGCTTGGTGCGAGGAGAGCCAATGTCACGTTTTGCGATTGTTGGGAAATGGGCTTTGCAATTTTAATTCCTCGCAAGGCTGTGTGTATTTTATTAAATGTAAATGACGAAAATAAAAAATTGTGCACTTTTTCTATTTTTTATTTCTCGAAAAATCGACATTGGCCCTCCACGCACCAAGCCATAAAAATATATTTTTCTACCGCGAAATACGTACCGGCGGCGTTACTGTGACGCGCAGACGACCGAGTGGGAAAATCGCACCCGGAAAGATTACTGGTTGTTTCAACATTTTGGAACCCCTCCGAGATTCGCGAATATTTTCCTGGCGCCCTTAGTATATATATTAAAAAAAAAAAAAAAAAAAAACGTTCGACGGCAGGGGAGTCGAAACCGGCTTAGACCCGGGGTTTCGGTTCAACGTTCGCCGCCTTCCCCTCGAAACCGGGATATTAAACCGGACGCGATTCGATATTACAAACGCGTCTGCGCAGGTATAAGCATATAAAATAGTTTACACCGTAAATTCTCTCGTTCGCACGCGCGCGCGGTTTATTTTTCCCGATGAAAATATGGACTTTCGTCCCGGTCCGTCCAAGGTTCCAAAGTCAATAGTCGCCGTAGTCAATAGGTTTTTTTTATTATTAATCAAATAGCGAAAAAATAATAATAAAAATCGCGATCGCGCGCTCCGAGAACATAATAATATTTCATTTTCTAGTGCGGAAACGTCGCCGCCGCCGCCGCCGCCGTAAAATTGCGAAACGCCGAAAGACGACGGCGACTGCGACTGCGACGACTGCGACGCTCTGGGCTCGGCCTTCGTCGCGTGTGACCTCGAAAACGATTATTTTCGCATCGCTCTTATGTACTGTAATATATAATAATAATATTTTGCTGCTAGTCGCCCGATGCAATTTCGAACATTATCGTCGAACACGGCGTTGCATTTCGTCGTTCGTAATGTTATTATTATTATTATTTATCATTGCGAGTCGCGGTCGGGTCGGGTTAGGTTACCTTACCTGCACAATGGATGCTGCGGATTTTCCGCGCGTCGCAGCGGATACGGCGTCACGACTAAACGCCGCAGCCGTCCGAAAATCATTTCGAATAGGTACGGGCCGAGCGGAGCGTTTTAAACGTCTATAACCGTTTTAGACAAGTCTCCTTGTGTTCGAAACGTTTGATACACGCAAATGACGCGTTAAACGCGCGATTAAAATATTGAAATAACTAACGTTATATTATGATCTGAAGAACGGCGATAATATTATTATTAGGTATGTGTGTACGGTGTTCCTATTCGTTCGGTTGGGTTAACAGAATTCCAATATTATACTAATTTCGAATAAAAAAGTTACATTTTTTTTTTCGGTTGTTTTCTTTTTTTCTTAAACAATTTTGATAAAACTCCGTTTATAATTTACTATACTGTTGTAATACGATATGTTCACATAAAATAATGCTCAAACACACACGTTTGTTTACAATTAAAACCACGTTTAAAACAAAACAAAATTATGTTGTTTTTTTTTCCACTTTACCCGAGGCCTATTTTTTGATGGTTTTTGTACGACCTGCAGGCGATCAGACCCGTCTCCTTCTCCTCGCCCTTCTTCCCAAAATACAATGTTTTCCCTCAATTTTTACTACTACCGCACTAATATGAAACTTAATTAAACAGTACATTTGTTCTGTTTTTTATAATTTCGAGCTCTATAGAATAATTACAATGGCAACAAGCAAATTTTGCCGGAACAGAACTTTATACTGAGTCGATGTACAGAGAACAAAGAAAAAAACGATTAGATATGTATAGTGGTGGATTTACGGGGGTTAGGATCAAGGGCGTTTAGATCCCCTCCAGATACCGATATAGTTTCAATAAAATATTGTGTAAAAAAAGAGCCATCTATTATAAGATAGATAAATCTTTTAAATACAAGGTGGGCCCGAGAAATGGACAAATTTGAAAGTTATAGTTGCAGCACTGAGGAGCTGTTAGAAAGACGATAGTGTTATTGTTAAGTTCATAAGTACCTGCCATTTAGTAAACATTGGTTCATAACGTGCTTTGGCCGTGAAGAAGTATTACAAAAATAGCTCATTTTCATATCAACGGATATGCTAACAAGCAGAATTGCCGGTATTGGGTAAGGCCCAATTACACAATGCGTTGATAAGGCACAACACACTGTAACATTTAGGCTGTGTAAGGGTCGTTCAAGTAAATCACGAGGGTTTTGAGATACCCAATACCTACAATTCTGCTTGTTAACATATCTGTTGATATGCAAATGAGCTATTTTTGTAATACTCCTTCACGGCCAAAGCGCGTTATGAACCAACCCACCGATCCACTGATCCATGTTTACTAAATGACAGGTAATTATGAACTTAACAATAACACTAGCACCTTTCTAACAGCTCCTCAGTGCTACCACTAAAAATTTCAAATTTTTCCGTTTCTCGAGCCCACTCTGTACATACGATTGTTCAGGACCCCTCCCAGAATAATGTCGAAAATCCGCTACTTTCGGTACCTATACTTCAAATTATTGTTCGCGGTATCCGTTTAAGATTTTACATAACATATAAAATAATATTATCGCGACGAATAACGCCCGGATGACGCATATATTGTATGCGTGTACGTTTGACTGCGATGTATACATATTATTATGTTTTTATAGCCGTTGTATAACTGCACCGTAATGGAGATAGACAGAGCTACGTAAATGCAGGTATACAGAGTGTTCTACGACTGGATATAACCCACTATAATATTTCCGGAAATAATAAAAATAATCAAATTCTGGATTTTTTATTACTCACTGGGTTAAGGAATACAATTATTTATATTTCAATACACTTTTTATGTTTTGGTAAAAAAATTTAAAACATAACTTTATTTTGATTATTTTTGAAAAATTTGAAGATAGCCAAATTATAGAGTTTATTCTTCTGAACATTTTGACGTATCAACTTTTTATTTTTATTGGATTCGTGATTTTTAATAATTTTTAAGTTCAGAGAAAAGTGCCTACAATTATGCAGCAGGCTTTAATCGTATTCTCTAATTGATTATTATTATTACGACACTAATTGAGTGCATACAACTTCTTTTTTTTTTCACAAATAATAATATAAAAAGTTATTTTTAAAGTTTTATATCAAAGCATAACAAAAAATTAATTGAAATATAAATATTTGTAGTCCTTATCCCAGTGAGTAATAAAAATAAAAAAAACCCAAAAAACTTGTTTATTTTTATTATTTCCGAAGATATTACAATGAGTATATCTTCATGGGACACCCTAAATAAATCGCCTATATAAATTAATATAATTATAAGGTTAGGTTAATATAATTGTAAAATTTAATATTACATTATAATACCTTTACATTTTTTTGAAAATACATATTTACATTAATAAAAATTAAAGCTGTCCCCCCTCAGAATTTTAATCCCCGGACGCCCTTGAATTAGTACATTAAAAAACTTTTTTTGCACACAATATCCGTAGTAAAAATATGATCGAAAGTAACTTTTTTACGAAATATCTCATTAACAGCCACGAAAATATCTGAAAAGCACTTGGCTCTAGAAAAAGTCAGTGGCGCAGTCGTCAAGAGAGGCATGCTAGGTTCAGCTTCACCTAAAGTTTTGTAGTAAATAATACTGAAAAAATATATTTCTCGGTTCGCCAATATTAGCACATATTTCGTTAGTAATTTTGAACATACCTATTTACGATTTTACATGGGAAAAAAATTCTTCTTTTCTAAGTATAATAATATCAATAATTACTCATTATATTATAGTATATATACCATGTTGATTACCAACAATAAACCGATTAGAAATTTACGAAATAATTATTACGTATTTAAACGGGGGTATTACAGCCGGCGGCAATATTCCGATGACGTCAGAAGGACACCATCCGACGACGTCTCTGAATTTGTATGTGTGTATATAAATTACTCACACAAACACACACAAGCTTATGTACGTGAATATTAAATAAGTAGAATTGTGCGCGCGCAATGATCATTGTGCGCAGCAGTGGATTTTCAACATTTTTCTGGTAGAGGGGTCCTAAAAAAATCATATGTACTTCAAATGTATCTATTAATTAATGACCTTTTATTAAAATTATATCGGTGTCTGGGGGGTCCAGACCCCTTGGTCCACCCTCCCCCAGTTAAATTCTGTCACTGGTCGTGCGGCTCGTTTTTCGTCACCTCTGCGTATGAACAAAACGTATTATCTGTAGTTATTATTGTCACAAAACGAAATGACATAAGATATCGGTACTATGGTCGGAGGGTGACGGGATCGATTTAAACGATAACCGACAACCGTTGTAAATGTATCATTAATTGTTTGACATGTCTGTCTTGTTCGAATCGTCGTTCGTGGTGGTCTGTTCGAATTCATCTGAACTGTTTTGAGTTTTTTGTTTTCGCGTGTCGCCGTTCAATTTATTAAAAATGTACACTATAGTTGTAATACAACTGAAACAATATTTAAATATTGTAGGGAAACAGTTTATTGTAAATTAGATTACATTTTTTAAAATTTTAAAAAGAATCTCGTTTAAAACATGCAGTATAATACATTGATCGGTTTCAGAAAAATATGTGCCTATGTTTATGTGAGGTACTAAGTATTTTTTAAATTTAAAATAATAATTACCTACTGCAGATTACTTAGGCCCAAAGTCAATAAATATATTTACTCCGTCTCTCCGTGTAAATTTATCAACACCTCCTCCCAATGTTATTTTCAGAAAATTAGCCTCACTACTTACAAGCCTCACGAGCCGCAACTGGAAAAAGTCAATTATAAACTATCTAGTGTCCATTCCAAATAACATGGTCAGGCATGTACAATCCAGCCCTCTTAAGAGTCTGACTCTTTGTTTTGTTAATGACCGTAGCAAAAGCAACGTTTATAGAGAATTAAAGAAATATTTTTTGGACATATATTAAAGAAATCGTGCGTTGTATTCGGTAGCGCAATCAAATAGCCAAGCCGAATCGACCTATCGATATTCGATATAATAAAATCGAGTAGTCAAGCCGATTGACTCACCTAAGGAAAGAATTCTAGGTTTAAACATCAATTTTCAATTTTGATTTTTAAATAAATAATAAATTGCGAAGTTCTAAATTAACAACCCATTGGAAGATGAGAACTTGTTCTTTAAAATGGCACCTCATTGATTGATTTTGGTTAAGTTCAAAAGGAGAAAAAAGTGTAGTCACAAAATCTCACCATTGATATACGAACATACAGAATTTGTCTGTTATCAAACGTTTAAAACGTTCGCCGGTCGAGAATTTTCTCAGTGTCTTTAACGTTGATTTAATAATAACTGAAAACACCGCTGAGCCACCGATGCTAACTCATATTAAATAAATTCCAAAAACCGTTTTAAACAATTGACAAAATTGTATGCGCACATCGTATTCCGAAAAAGTTAAACGTGTATTAAGAAACGCGTTCGGTCTCCGGATATTTTTAAATATAAGCGGGTCAAACAACTGCAGCTTTGACATCATTGTCTATTTTCACGGCGCGAAAACAATAATATTATATAGGTGGTACTACAGTGTATATAGTTTTAAACGGTTGTTTCAAGGAAAAACATTATACACTATGCTGCTGCTGCTACAAGGTCCTTGACTTGGACGCCGTCCCCTTCTTATTATAATAATGTCAAACATCCGTTTTAATCGAATCAAACTTTATGTAATTATATAGCGAATACGAGTCAAATGATTTTCTATTGTTTGAACATCATTTTTTTTTTTTAAATTATTGAAATGATTATTTAATATTATGTTAAGAGAATGTTATATCCGTATAATATGCTGTCTCCATCTTATAATAACGTAAGACATAGCAAAAATACGTTATCTACTTAAAACATAAATTGTGGCGTTTAGATTGAAATTGGAGTCTAAACACATTTTATAACAAAATTTAAAGAGACAAATAGCTTCGAGGTAAGTGTAGGATTTTTTTAAAAAATTGTGAAAAAAAAAATTACAGCTGTATTAGTTTTTGAACATTCTTTAAATAGCTAAAATATTTCTGTATGACAATTTTTCAAAAAAAAAAAAGAGCCCTCGAAAATAATTTTCTCGTTCAATTTTATAAATAACAAAATTTAAAGAGGAGAAGAATTTGTGTTTTAAATTCAACAAAAACCTTAAATAAGAACATTTTATTGACTGTATTATCTACGTATACGTCTACGTAAATTATAAGCGAGATACGATGAGTATGTGAAATATCACAATGAAAAAAAAAAAAAAAACAAAAACAAAAATCATTTATAGACATAATGTACCACGATTAAAAAACTTTCAATATATTTAGGTATGTTAAATTGTTTGATTAAAATGTCATTTTTTTCAAGTTATTTAGTATGGGTAATTATAATATTATAGATCTGTACTCTTTATTATATAAATATATATAATATATTTTATATCTAATAAAACTTTAAATATCTGTTCGACTAAAAATTAATAGTGTTTAAACAACCATTAATTTCGTTACGTGATATATCACGCAATATAATTATATATTATATATATATAATTATTATTATATATTACGTAATATATTTACATTTAAAAAGAAAATGAGAGAAAAATGAAAAGGACGAAAATTGTATACAAACGTGGCGACAAAACAAATTTGCATTCAGCAGGACCGATTTCGTGCTGTTAGTTTTAATATCGATGTGAATTGACCGATTATCAAAATAAAAAGTGAAAACATTATATTTTATGTTTTGGACGTCGGCATTTGTGTCCATATTTTAACTTTTAAGCGAGCATTTTTAAATATTGTGATATTTCACATAATACTCGTAATATTATGCCATTTAAAAATTCAAAAGACTGGCTTAGAAAGTTAAGAATGTTAGAGGCTGATCGCTCTAATATTAAATTGTAAAATTGATTCTGCTTGGATGCAATTTTTTATAATATGTCGTACCGTTTGTAAGATGGACGAGATCATAAAATATTATTCGTGTCCTTCACTTTACAACGTCAATTCTAAGCAAAGCAAACCAAAACAAGTTGGTAAGGTATATGGATCAATTTGATAATTTAATATAAATACACTATATTCACCACTAAATGCAACTTATAATGAACCTTGTGTGAAATTGTCTAGTTTTTCTGTTCGACTAAACCGATTTTATATCCGAATAAAAACTATAAACAAAATCTCGAGAATGTTACATTTCTGTGTAAATAACTCGAAAACCGCCAGAATGTTTTGAAGATTTTAAAACCGAATTATAAAAAAAAAAAACAAATCAAAAATAACGAAACTGTTTTGGCCGTAAATGTTCTTATGGTTTTTCTAACTACTATGAAAACTATACTAAGGAGAAAACTCAAAAAAACCTACCAATACTCCAACAAGACGAGATTTGCTTTCGGAAATGATGTTACGCTTGGAAATCTGAGCAAGATTTCCGGTAGAAATGTTGTTTACAAGCAGCAAACAAAAAAAAAAAAAAAAACAATACGCTCTTGGCCGTGTTCACAATCCAAACACAATGATAATTCGTTAAACTATCGATGACAATATTTATAAATAGGCGGTCGATACGTCCTCGGAAGAATAGTAGAAAACTAAAAAAATCGTAAATTCCCTTCGCAGTGTTCTGTACAATATCATATACAAATCCCTTTAATTAATTTTTATTTATTACCACTGCCGAACCGTTGTCAGGCCCTTGACCCAGTTACATAAATATATATATTAGTTAGAAAAGTCACGTTCGGAAAAAAAAACATAGTAAATTTATCATACATAATAATAATAAACAAATGCAATGATTCACATTACCAACATCACCAGAAGAAGCCCTTGATCAGCGTAACATTACCAATGTATTTTAATTTTTCAAATTTTGATAAAAAATAAAAAAGACGGACATACTTCGTACGACGGGTGAGGCACATCTATATGTAACGACAAACCGTTGTTAACGAAAAACGATTAAGTGTGAAATTCGGTCAAAATTTGATATTAAAACTTATAAAAAAAAAAAATAATAATAATAAACTACGCTCAATTTTTTTTTAAACCGCACAAAGTACGAGTTATAATGAACTTCCCATAAAGTTGTCAAGCCTTTCTGTTTAGTCTAACAATTTAATCCACAGAGTATTTACCGAATAAAAACTACGTAAAAAACTCGCAACATTTAAATGACTATAAATAACTCAAAAATGGCTCAAATAATTTGCACATTTTACCATATCTAGGAAAAGAAAATATACGTTTTCAGTCCAAATTTCAAGTCCCTACAAACTGTTTTACCTGAATACAACAAACAAAATTGAAAATAATAAAAGCATTATTTTTGTAAATTTTCCCGTTTTTCTCAACTATTATAAGAACCACTTGGAAAATCAAAACATGGCTTGTTTAAAGTATCGACTAGATAAAATTTCCTTTCAAAAAACGTACTAAATTTGATACATCGGAGTAAGATTTCTGGTAGGAAAGTTGTTTACAGTTTATATATATATATATATACAAAAATAAATAAATATCATTATATACAAGTTACAACCAATACATTCCTCGCTACGCTCATAATCTAAAACTGTAATAAAGCTTTATATCTCATATTAGCTTAATTTGGCCTTAATATCTCATATAATCTCAAGAAATGAAATAATCCATTTTATACAACTTGTTTGTCTAAGCTGATAATATTTGAAATTGATTTATATATTATAAAACATAAAAAAAAAAAAATACAAATATTTTATGCGTCGTGATGTTATATGACTATTTATAATATAATGAAACGACAAGATATTATTATGTATTTTTTTCAAATGTTGGTCAGTGGCGTGTTAACAATGTTTTTGAGAAACCACGGTTCCATCCGAATCAACAAGTACGTCAAAACGGATAATATATAGAGTTGTTTATTGTGTTATTATTGCCACCGTAATGAGTAATAACCAAATATTATAGAATGTAAAGAGTTAAATGGAAAAACAATACAGACAATAGGTAGGTTTTGGTGAGCGTATTAAACGCGTAGTTCAACACGCAACTGGTCGTATGCACATCTACACAACTTGGATAGTATTATCTAGTCAATAATATCCGTCGGATTATTATGATATTGAAATAATAATATCGTTATTGTAGTTGGCGAGTTATTTTTATCTCGAAATCCAAGTCGAGTAATATTTTTTTCGAGTAGAGTACTCTACCGACTCTAATTATTATTTTTGATTCAGCGTGGGCCTGTTATACTGAAATTCCGTAAATTAATCGTATTAAACCGAATATACGAGTATGATAGACTGATTGTTAAATGAGAAAAACACTATCAATTATGTCGGAATATTGTTATTTTTTCTAATTTCGTATGGATATACGAAATTCACATAAAATAATACATAATGACGGAGCAATTTGACTTATACGATCAAAAACGTGTCGATTTAATTGAAAAAAAAAATAAAACATTTTAAACGTGTTTTTTCAGTAGTTATACTATATTATATGTGTATGGTATGTATTAATACTTCAACGCCACAGTGACATAAAAACACAAATATTATAATCGTGTTCCGAACAAACTGCTGATAAAATCGAAAGTGACCTACTGTGTCTTTTTCGTTATCGTTTTCAAGTGCATAATAATAATAATAATAATAACATTAGACAATTTAACGATATCCGTTTCGTTATTTTCGTATAATAATATATTAGGCGCGTTAAAATGTCAAACTGTCCATAAAAAAAACCATCGGCACACGATTGATTATTACGTTGTTATTATTTATTATTATTCATTACGTTTTGCGTACGCTATAGTAATTTCAAAGGTTTTTTTTTAGAGATTACGATATCGATATATGGTATTTAACGTTTTTGTTTCAGGTATTTCTATTTAGGACGAACATGGATATTTTTTAAGGCGATAAGCGTGAAAAGTCTGACGGAATCGCGAATATTAAACAACAGTTAACATGGGTTCAGGTCAGAAAAATCAGTTCTAACCTGTAACTTGTTTCGACAACAAATTGTATACTCGACTCTTTCAAAGAAAATTATCAGTCAATGTAATATATACCGATATTGAGAAGGACTTTGTCGATCATAAAAAAAAAGATTAACTAATGCATTGGACCTACTAATGTTTGGTTTAGTAACTTCAGTTTGAAACTTTGTTTTTTTTTTAGTACAATGTCAGTTATTTTATTCAAATTATTTATTTTATTTACTAATGCAATCTCTTTGGCTCTTAAAAAATGACATGCTCTGTTTTTTTGTAGACGATATAAAAATGTTCACTTGACTTTCATCAATAAACGACTATTTATAACAAGAGGAATTAAACATCTTATCCGAATACTGATGTCAAAAATACGGAATGAGCCTTAATTTAAGTAAATGCTACTCAATGTGTTTTTACACATCCCGTGGTCATATAAGTCATATGTATTTTATAAACAATATTAAACTCAATTTAGTTACTTCGATTAAAGACTTAGAAATAACTTTAATAAGCAATTTAAATTTTTGGGAGTTTCATTTAGCGTGTCGTAACAAAATCTGTAAGTGTATTAGGTTTTGTTATACGTCACTCTTTGGATTTTAATGATTTGCGATCATTTAAAGCTTCTTTATTGCGCTTTATTTAGATTCATTTTAGAATACAGATCGCTTATTTGGAGCCCGTATTCAAAATTGGACAACAATTTATTGACCGCTTCCAAAACTGTTTTCTAAAATTTATTGCATTTAAATTTATAATAAATCTAATTAATAGGTACCTATTAATAATCACGATTACAAGCAAGTCAGGTTCTTTCTAAATATTCCAATTCTTGCTTGTAAACGTGATCTAGCGGATATTTCTTTGGTTTATAAACCAGTCAATGTTGAAATTGATTTATTAATTAGTATCCCTTTAACTTCCCGGCTTACAATAACCGCTAAACCTTTTTGTTTTATATACCAATGTACAGCACAATTTATTTGAAATACTCCTCGATTCCGAGGATTATGGCTATAATATGTAATAGACTTTCATAACAAAAACGGATTTTTGTTTTTCACTTTCAGAGGAAATTTTAAACCCATGCCTAAATATTGATACGTGACACGTGGGTAATACAAAACTACTTTATTTTATTTAAGTTCAGTATCTTTAGTAAGTCTGGAGTTTATTATCTCTTAGTATTATATAATCTCTACATTTTCTCATTTGTACCATTGGGCTTCTGTCCGTTTTATTCTTCTTTTAAATAAATAATATTGTACCTATTGGTTTTGTATTCGTTTTTGTAATATTTAAAGGGTAAAATAATAAATAATCTTTGCAACGCGACGTTTGACCTTGTAATATTATAACAAATTAGAAACAATATGGATATTATAAGTCTCCCGCGACAAAAAACGAATATAATTAAGACGAGTTTTTGTTTCGAATTATAATTTATTTAACGATTATTATGCGACGATTATAGTTTAATAATTGTCGTAAAAAAATAAATACAATAAATGATGCATAGTCAAAGCATTTTTTGATAATCATTTATAGGCGATTACCTATTATAAACTATGCACAATATAATATTACAGTGGGTATTTATCAGAGACGCTCAGTGGGGAGGAACCAAGCGGGAGTGGTGCTTACATCCGCTAACGTAACGTTTAAAACACAACTATTAAAAACCAATATCGAACAATACAATTTTATTTTCAAATCCGTAGCTTTAGACACACAAGGTCCACTGGTATCATTGTAAACGAAATTTGAAAATGTTATGAATTATAAGTATAACTGCACGTGTGGTTTAATATTTTTGGAGGTTTCCTTAACTACGACCTAAATTTAATATTTACTTTAATCGATTACACATTTTCAATTCAAACATCAATATATTATACCTAATTTACTGCAGAGACGTCTCCAGACTTTGAGGGGAGGGAAATTTTATCTCAATAAAATTTAGTCGAGCCACTGACTTTGGGGTGGGAGGTAAATGAAAATAGAATGCAATAAAAATCTAAAACGACAACGGTATTTTCGAATGCCAATTTTTCAAACATGACTTCAAAATATCAGTTTGGTTATCAAAATATGTACTGGAGAAATTCCGGTATATACTATATAGAATATAGAGTAGATAGATTTAATATGTATTACTTCTTGACTATGAATTAACATAGTTTCCAATCACCCAAATTTCCATTTATTCTATACGTTATCGTTATTTTAAAATCGCGATAGGACATGCCGATTTCATCGAATGCCATTAAATTTCAAGCATTTCGGGATTCGCTCTACTTATCGTATGTATATACATATAATACGACCTACAACTATTGACAAATCTGTTTTCTAAATATTTATAAACGTAAAGAACAAATTCAATTTCTGGAGGCTTACATCGGATACAGTGTTGTGAAATGTCAATGCCAATTTCGTTTATTCAAATTTAATGAAATTATATTACTGATCGGATGTCATCGAGTTTCTGTTTGCGTCGACAATTATTTTTTACTTTTGTATAAACAGACTTTTGATCTTATCTTGTATTAAACATTTTTTTATAATATTATGATAAAAAAACAATTCGATTTTCATCTCGGTAAATGACATTTACCTGCGACAGCCGGTTTCGTAAAAGGAGGATAAGAAATCACCATGAATTTTTCCAAAATATTATGGATTTTTTTATTCGCCAACAAAATCATTACTATAGGTTCAATATACACGACGACAGATTTTGTATTATTTAGCGAATTATAATATATTAATGCAGGTTCGAAACTACCCCTTTTTAAATATTACCCTAACCGTCCACCATGTCACTATAATGTCAGATTGCGTTTTAATCGCGATTTTGCACGCCACAAATTTAATATTGCTTTCTAGTATTTTAATATGTTCCATGCGATATTGGGATCTATTTTAGTTATATATGTATATATATATATACTGATTTACAGACGCCTATCTGCCTCCCAGTCGTGTAGTTATCGGTCGTAACCAGACGAACTGCAACGAGGTCGAAAATCGATTGGTTTTTTTTCGCGGGCAGACAACATACATTTTAATAGCCTATTAACGGCCTTATTCCCAATTTTCCTCCAACTTCAAAACTGCAACTGTCCAGGAGAAACAAAAAAACGTTTTCGTCTCAAAGTCCTTGCTTAATGAAAATATTTTTATCGAATCAAGACTTTTTCTCCGACGTAACGATTACTGTGTATTTTTGTCAGCACTTTTTCGGAGTAATATTTTTTTTTCTAAGCCAGCATGCTTTTAAAGGATGCATTTATTTTAATCAAAAATATCATAAACACAAAATATCGTTTTTGGAATTCAGAAATTTGAGATTTAGGCTAACATTTATATAATATGACGGGGTACTTTTATAAACCTGGAATGTACATTTCTGGGCCGCAAAAATCTGGAAAGTAGAATGTTTGAATTTTAGGTATCAATATAGTGCCCATAAAACTATATTTTCGTTTAAATTTAGACATTTTACATTCCAGAATTTCGTAAAAAACTGGAAAACACATATCTGAGTTCCAGATGTGTATGTTATGAAATTTGTTCAATCAAAGTTTTTTACGTGCTCCCATAGGTGTCATTTTTCTGTTATACAAATAATTTAATTTAATATTTTTTGTCTTTTTGACGACGCGCGAATTGAAAGGACATCACGCTAACATATTAATGATGTTATTGATTTTACATTTCGTCATATACATTATACACCAAGTATAATATAAATGTGAATTATAAACGATTTCGTTTTTATTTTTTAAGAAAAAGACTTATGACTGAATCGATAGATATTATTTTAATTTCCTCTGTATCAAATTCCAAGAACTCCGAAATGTGTGCTGAATATTATAAAAAAAAACCGTAATTAATCTGGAAACAAATAATTTTACATAGATATAATTATTATAATTATATTGTGACTACATAAAATCCGAAAAAAAAACCATAATATTCATTAAATATTTTTGTTCGAATAATATTCCCTTATTTTTTTTTTTGAACTCTTCGGTTCTTATTATGTAATAAGCACTTTGAACCTTTTTTTTTCTATCGGTAAGATATGTAATTAAGTAAAATAAACTGATTTTTCATGAACAATTTTCTAAAAAAATTGCTATATTTAATGTTAAATAACATTAGATTAAACAATTTGATACTGGGGACAAACCTACGGCCACTCTTGTAGATGGGTAGTTGGGCAGATGGGATACATACAATTATTTCATTTTTACCTCTAACCAACGATAAACAATTGCTAAACAAAAAACGATTCGGAATGAATAGTTCGGAATAAACGGCTAACCTACCGTGCGGAACTTGTTTTCACAGGTAAGCTAGTAACGAGTAAATTAGTTTTCCCCGCGCCCACAACATTCCGCAGTGTGTACGGCAACCAAAATAAAATCTCAATTAATTGATATTTTAACATCATCTACCGAGAATTTTATTTCGTTTTAATGAAAAACCAATCGCCAGTGAGCAAATAATGATTGTAGTAATATATTATTATAATATTAATTAATTCAACTCCTCGTGTTGAATTTTCGAACGCGCCCCGGAGTAAGGTGACATTTTAAGCCGGGAAAGAGGACGTTTTGATCCATTTTATAAAAATGACAAATACTCATTATATTCTAGCGGTGAGAACATTTTGATCCGGTTTGACACTTTAATTATTTTTCAAAACGGATCAAATTGTCCCCGAATCAAAATGTCCCGTTACCCGCCCCGATGGAGGATCAGTGGATTCTAACCACCTATCTTTCGGTCTTCATCTTGCTTTTTTTCCTTTCCGCGTTTATCAGTTATTTTCGTATTCTGAAAACGATATTTTTACGAAACATAAAGGATTTTCGGTAGATAATAACAATGTTATAGTCTGAAATAGTCTGAAAACTAAAACGACCAAATAATACAAACACTATAGAATAACAATAAAACGATCGGGTATCCGCTAAGTGTATCCCTGGGCGCTGGGCAGCTTCTCGAAGCCGTCGTCGATTAATAAAAGTTCTCGTGTTCCGAAGACATTCCCTTTTAAGACGGTCCAACCACGTTGGTAACCGCTCGCGAATCAACAACATACCTGGTCAGGGCTGCCTGAAAGCAGACTTCGCGGAAAAGTCTTTGACTAGAGACTAGAGTTTAACGGGACGGGGGATTTATCGATTCCGCCGTTTCGATATCAATCCCACCGGATATTTGTACGTCATATCGATTCCGTCGGCTATTGGCTACGAATCGGTATAAGTAATAAATACGAGAAGAATAAACAAAGTTGGAACCTTAAAAATTGAATTTTGTTGATTAAATTAAATAAGAAACCTACTCACGAACTGAACCACTAAGGAACAATTTTTGAAAATTAAACCCCTAAAATAGGTAAAATACGGGGTCAAAGTTAAATTGGTCTAAATCGGACCAAAATGTAAAATGTATACTACACACACTAAACCGTATACAGACATATTATAAAAACGGACAAAATTACCGCTTATACCTATATAAATATATTTTATTGTCGAAAAACCGGCCGGTGAGTAATCTAATAATATTTTTTATCGACATTTACGACAGTATTATAATGATATTTATTAAGTTAATTGGCTTGAAAATTATAATTAACTGTAGTTGAATATAATAATTTTACACGCTATAATAGTTCAATTTTATTCTTATTCATTTATAGGTTTTTAATAAATATAATAAGAGTTATTTTTTTTATTTGAGTGAAGCGAGGAATGGAGAAGCGAGGTTTTACAATGATGTTTATTTATTTTCTTTTTTAAAATTGTGTACACGTTTCAACCAGAAATCTTGCTCCGGTGTATCGAGTATAGCACGTTTTCCGAAAAGAAATTTTTACCAAGTTAGTACTTTAGGGAGGTCGTTCTTTGATTTTCCAAGTAGTTTTAATAATAATTGGGAATAACCGAATTTTCGGCGTCATGATTTCATTATTTTAAATGCTTACGTTTTGTTTTCAACCCGAAATATTACTCTAATAAAAATGACTAGTCATTGTTTTTGTAATTTTAATCTCATTAATGAAAAATTAAGGAGTTTTTGATTTTAATTGAAGTTTTTTTAATAATTGAGCAAATTTATTTTATACGAAATTTTGACGAAAATCATAAGTTTTACAGCCTTTTAAAATATGTATAACCAAACTCAGCTTAGAATCGTTTTTGTTAGCAATAGTTAATCGTTGCGTACAGATACATATCTAATTTCCTTTTATATCCTTTCTTCCAAACTTTTCACTTACAATAGTGGCCCATCCATCGCACGAAATATATCCGTCTTTTTAATTCTCGTTTTAGTCCATATTTGAATAGAAAATATATTTGTATTAAAAATAATACTCAAGTAATATAGTGGTGAATCAAACTATTTCATTTAATACTGACGAAATAATATATGAATATTATATTTAACTCTCATAGCGTGTAGAGGAATTTCATTGAGCATAGCTTACTAGTAAACTTGTTAAATTTAAAATCAAACTTGAAACGTTATAAATTAGAAAAATGTCCAACAAAAGTATAATTCGAGATTTTGTATAAATAGTGCACCTAGGTATTATTAGAATGAGTTACGACGAATGACAAATTATTTCAAATGTACAGTATACGTATAATATTTTTCCTATCGAAAAAATCTAAAAATATTAATGATTAACTGTTACATATAACTGCCATAACTTACTGAGATAAAATAAATAAATTGTGTAAACAAAACTCTCAAACCGTGACTGTGAAAACTGAAAAGCGACTAAATTGCGGTAATTTGTGTTTATTCTGCACGTGACTAAATAAAACTTATGGAAATAAATTTAAAATTATTATTATCTTATACGATACGCGTACGAGTAATTCTATACTTTCAAGAAACAATATCAACAATTTTATAATTGAAGTATTTTTGAATCTGGGCATAGCCGAGAAACCATATTGGTTTTACTATAATGCGTGCTTTTGTTTATGATTTTGTTGTCAACAACTTTCTTATACCAGAAATCACATTCAAATCAAAAAATGAGAAGAGGTTTTTTGGATTTAGTTGATGCATTGAGAAAGTTATTTTTTGATTTTCCTCGTAGTCATTATACTCTGGGAAGAAACGTATAGGAAAAACGGATACATTTTTTTTCCTACCAAATATAAATTATAAGTAGTATATTTTTAGCAAGAATATTTGTCTAGTTGTTGCACACTCAATTTTTTAATTTATCTTGTAGTTTTTAGAACATAACTTGGGAAAACACGGGATGATATAGAAATAAAGGTTACATTCTTTTCAATTAATTTTTTGTTTTTGTTTTTTGAAATTTCGAAATTTTTAAATGAATATTATAAAGGCAGTTCCAATATTTTTGTAAACCTCAACATAAAGTGAGTATCTAGTTCGAAATTGGAAGTGTTTCTCGTATGAAAAACTGGAGGTAAGACTTTGTGTTATAATATAATTTATTTTAAAATTATTATAACATGCATTATATTATATTATATTAAACAACGATTTTTTTTTTATATACCTACTAAACTGTTCTATTTAAAATTTATTACAAATATAAAATTTCCGTTAGGTTAGGTTAGATTAGCTGTGACGTACATTTTTAAGAAATTTTCTATGTTAAGAATGTGTGCAAATACATTTTAAACCCCCCCCCCCTCCGGTAAGAGAGGCTTAGGTACATTACTGACATTACAAAACAAATTATTTTACTTTTAAACAAACACAAAAAACTACGATGACCAAAAGAAAATGAAACTGTCACTTTATGAAACACATTTTATCAAGTTAAACTCTATACTCTATAAAGGAGATGAGACTCCAACGTTAGTTCGTCGATTATCTATGCGTTATCTATGTGAAATGGGGATGAGCTCTCAAAAACTGTCTAGAAATGAAAAATGATGTTTCTGTATTATATGGGTGGCGGATGAGTTTTTTTTTTAATGATTAAGGGATGACAATTAAACTTTAATTTTTCTTTACATAATATATGTCCCCCTCGCACAAAACCCGAAAGGAAAAAAAAATTAATATTGACAGGGTTATTAGCATAAGGATAACACTGTGGGACACCCTTATAATACTGTTATACGATGGCATTGAAAAGGTTTGAAATGAAATCGTTTTGAAACTAAAACTTGTTATCGACGTGCAAATGCTTTAAAAGCATTTAAAAACATCAAAAACCGTTTTCAAAATTAAAACGCTCGACCTAAGTAGTTCGTTTAATAATAGGTTTCATTGAACATATTATAAACGAGTTTTTAAAACCTAATCGCTTCATCAGTTTGTGCGTTGGACGCACGACTATATCGATATAAATGGCTGCACGACAAGGAATAATATTTGACCGTGGAACTGTTATTATACAAATTTTAATGACAACAAAGTCTATAGTCATGTTAAAAACTTGCGGTTCTGCCGTGCGATCTGGTGTGAACAATAATAATTAAATATATTAGATCCGATATCAGTATAATATAGTTAATACGGAATACCGCATTAGTTCGTGAGAAATACACAGATAACGCTGGTGGTGTGAACGTTTGTGATAAGAACTTTTGTCAGTAGCTCGACACAGGCCGTTGCGCAAGCCGTGGTAGTATGATTAATTATTGTTATCTGTTGTTTTAAATAGTCACGTCTCGATTTATATTTTTTATATCCCACAAATCCTTGCATTAAAACTAAACTATACGGTAAAGTATATTTGATTCGATTTAACAAGATAACAAAATTATATTTTAAATCGGTTAAGAAATATTCACTAAACCATTTTCATATTTATGGACATTGGACATACTGTATAAACGGCTACAATAGATATTTAACTCTAAACTGTTTTAATAAATTTAAAAATCATTTAATAAATAGCGCATTAAAAAAATAAACAGTATCTATGTTGGATTTGACGCAAATTCAGTAACGGTGTACGGTGTACCGTTAACAGCTTTAAATCCTTAGTGTAATCAAATACACAAGAAATCGTTTAACATAGGGTACTATAATTACAGAGACTCGGCAATGAATAATGCGTCCCCGAAAAACGCTTATAATTGTCGAATTTTGATGGTACGTCGTAGAGGAGGGAAGTAGTTTGAAAAGAGCACCGGACCCGGTTGAATAATAAGGAATGTTAAAGTCGATAAGAGATATAGTTAACAATAAGGACGATCTATCTTACCGGAGTTGCGGTTTAAACGGAATTTGGAGAAACGGCCTATGTCTATATGGTCTGCTGGAGAGTAATCGTGGGGAGACCAGAGGAATCTTAATAGCGAAAGTTACGTGACATATGCGAACTCACGCTGGATCCTTTTTAGTTCACATTGAGCAGAAGTTGGCAATTTGGGTTTCAAATGGTAGCCGTATAACTGATAGTTCTAAATGTACATACCCCTAACTGATCACCAGGCTAATAGACTCCAAGCATACTCCTTCCCATGCAAAAGTTTACATAATGTTGCTATGGAACATTTCGTTATT
The DNA here is from genome assembly GCA_902439185.1 of Cinara cedri. Taxonomy (NCBI): domain Eukaryota; kingdom Metazoa; phylum Arthropoda; class Insecta; order Hemiptera; family Aphididae; genus Cinara; species Cinara cedri. The sequence goes on from CABPRJ010001894.1 coordinate 1,514,312, forward strand.
TTACTTATTTCGTCATTTTTATTGCATATTTGTTGCACTTATTTATCAATTTTAGAGTACTATAGCCCGGCGTTTCTCAAACTGTTGGTCGCGACCCACTGTTAAGTCACGAGTCAATTTTTGGTCGACCGCAAAAACTGTTTTGAATCATATAGTTTCTAAGAAATGTATGTTTTGGTTTTACAATAATGTTTATTTTTTAAATTTTTATTTGTGAACAACTTTTCTACTAGCAATTTTGCTTCGATTTTCAAATACAGCACTTTTTCTGAAAGTAAATTTTAATGGGATGTTACTTTAAGGAGGTTATTTTTTGATTTTCACAGCTGTATCATAAACTATGTTTTGAAAAGTGAAATCATGAGAGTCGTGATAGATTTTCGAGGGAAAATTTGGGTCGTGGTCCTAGAAAAATTGAGAACCATTGCTATAGCCTATAGAATCATTAGAATCCTATCTCGCAATTAAAAAAATAAACAATTGTTTCGTACCATTTTGTACTCCAAAAACACAACATGAGTACATCTATATACAATATTGTATTATGTGCTGCTAACACATTAGCCAAAGCTCAAACCAGTAATCATAAAATTAACCGACCAACATCGCCCCGAAGGTAACGGGTCTAGGCCAGACCCGAACGCCGTGCCACTGTACCTATAAGATAAACACTCGCAATAACCGATAAAAAAAAGAATCTTTTTCGTCAATTGCTTTTGGCCTATATTAATTCATTATTATTACATAATAATACTGTTTCTGATTTCATAGATTTCCGTATTACACTCATAGTCGGTAAAAAATTAATTTTCGATTATGGAATCATAGGTACATTAGGGACATTAGGTTAGGCTAAATTATTAAAAAGACGGACATACTTCGCACGTGGGTGGGATACTGTTGTAGGTGAGAAGTCAAGAAGGTAGTAGAGGGGAAATTTAATGTATATGTGTACGCAACGATAACCATTGCTAACGAAGAAACGATTCTGAGTGGAGTTTGGTTGATTGTGTTGCTTTGTCAGCAATATATATATATATATGTTATATTATGGTAAAATAATAATTGCAAATGCATTATATATTTTCATATATTTTCCATATTTGTACGCAACGATTAACCATTTTTTTTTATTGGTTTCTCACATTTGTTAAGAAAAATTTTCGGAAAGCTAAAAAATGACCAAACAAAAGTATCACCCCAGTAAGATTTTGTTTCAGAAAATTTCCTATCATTGTAAATCGGAGTAAAATCGCTGGTAGAAAAGTTGTCCACAGAAAAGAAAATAAACATCATTGTAAAACTAATACATTTCTCGCTCCACTCAGAATCTAAAACGGATGTCGGATATTATTATTTTTTGTCCGCATAATTGACCTTCGAAAATTAAACGAATTATTATGTTTATAATTCAGTAATTTTCCGAGCACGTGAAATGGACCACTCCCGCGTTGTAATGCGCAGTCCGTCTCAGTTGATCGCTGATGTTCCGAAATAAATTTTAGAACAGCACAATATCATATTACAGCGATGATGAGTGACAATCGCAATCGTAATAATTATAGAGATAGGATGTTAATGACTTTTGCATATTATTCTCACTTTTATCATATACAAAACAACATACGTACATTTAATTTTCTATTTTTTTTTTGTTTTGTAAAATTTGTTGATATTCTGTAATTTTTTGTAATTCGTATACATCGTATGTCATTATTTTTTCTTCAATTTTATACTTCAAAGAAAATAATATTTTCATTATAGTGGAGGAGTGTTTTTGTTGCGATTAAATTTACTACGTATATGCCTTCGCGTCAACAAACTTTCAATTTTTGTTTGCTGTCATAGTGTACCAATGTTTCTGGTATATTCAGTTCTCGATCTTTTTAACGCCTCCTTTAGAATCAAAAGACTCAAACCCCCTCTCGCCTATGTGAAATCCCGATAATTAAGAGTATGGGAAACAAGTGGAGGACGGCTTAGTTGAAAAATGTTAAAAAAAAAACAACTGGAATTTCCAAAGATAAAGTAAATATTTTTTTTAACGTTTATACAAGTGTATCCTTTATTGATACAAATTTAAAATTTAAAGAATACCTAAAAAAGAACTTAATTTATTTGCACGAATGAAGCACAAAATATATTATACGCATTTTATGTGGAAATACGTCGCTACTGCCGTCCGAAATAAGTTTACTGCCCCTACACCCTTAGTACCCCTTCACCATCCCTCGACGGGGGAAGTTGTTATCGCTTCCGTTAAGAATCACTGTTATATACCGTTATTCACGGTTAGTTTTTCCTTACTATAAAAAAAAAAATGCGAACAATTTCAAAAAATTAACTATTAAACTCGGATTTTGACTGCATCCAAGTTCCGTCCGAATAATAACCTTTTTTATACCGATTCCATCCCGGTGGAAAAAGTGTGTATACCAATTTCGTCCCTAATAAAAAAAAGGTACACTAAAAAAATACAATATTACTACCTATATCAGTTCAATAAAAAATAATAAATCCAAACACGTAGTCACACCAATAATGACTGGAAAGTTTAAAAATCAAATAGTATTATCTTTATTTCAAAATAATACAATATTTTTAAATTCGATTATTTAGTGCGATAACTAAAAGCAATATATTCTTTATTTCTAAAAATATAAAACTGTTATCGTTTAATTGTAAATTGTATTAATATACTATATTAATTAAGTGTAGAAAATGAAAAAAGGGACGGAACTCGTCTAATTAAATAAATTACATGGAGTGGAATTTCCATTTTAAAAACCCGGAACGGAAGTAATAAAATATCTTTGAATTCAAATTTTGCGTTTGGAACGGAACTCGGATGTGGCCTGGATTTCAATTGACTATATAAAAAATCTCACCGGACACCCGGCGACGCGGTTTTTTAAATTAATGCGATTACTGTTTCCGGTCGTAATTATTATAAACAAATAAATCGCCGCGAAATTAACTAATTGCGGGACGGAGGAGTGGTCGCGCGGTAATCGCAAAACCAAAATGGCATTTCCGGTAAGGGTCGTTCGACTTACCGGTTGGCGTACGTGGGCGGCGGCGGAGGCGGAAACAGGGATCCGTCAGCGGCGGTCGGCCGCGAGCTGTCGGCGGGCGCGCTGATGATGACCGTGGTCACGGCGGTCGACGGGTCGTCGGAAGTGGCCGCGGACGGCGACGTTTTGTTCTTGGTGGCGGTCGCGGCCACGGCGCGGCTGGCTTTCCGGCTCTCCCGCAACAACAGGTCCAGCGAATTGCCGATCCGCCGAACGCACGTACCGTCGCTTTTGGACGGGGCCGCCACGGAGTCCGTCTGCTGTTCCTCGTTCAACATGTACTCGCGTATCTTGTCTTTGATCAGGGACGTGACGCACACGCTACCGTCGCCGATGGCCATGTCGCCAAGTCTCAGCCAACCGGTCGATTCCGCCGCCTGGGACGGTGAAATCGCGGCCTACAGAAAAAAATAATTATTTAAAAACGGTCTAGTTTCTTGTGAATTCTTATAGCAAAGTATGCATTTTTACTACGGTGTGTCTTCTTTTAGATTCTGAGCGGAGTGATGAGGAATGTAATTGTTTTACAATGTGGTGTTTTTTTTCTGTCAGCAACCTAAACTAATCTTACCTAACCATCGGCAATTTTGCTCCGATTTTCAATTAGTTATAACACTTTTTCTGAAAGGGAATTTGATCGGACTGATACTTTAGGGAAGTCATTTTTGGTGTTTTTTTTTTTTTAGCTATTTTCATAATAAACGGGGAAAACCGGGAAAAAACTTAGAAAATAGGTACAATATTAAATAAATATTATCTATTAAAGGAAAAATAAACCGCAAACGTAATTATATTATCATAATATGACATATATATTGTTGAAAAAAAACACTATTAATCGTACTTCGCTCAGAATCGTTTTTGCATGATTAATCGTTACGTACATTAAATTTCCTCTCTACCTTCTCAACAACAGGGGCTCACCCACGAGTGGAGTATGTTCATCTTTTTTTAAATATTTTTTTCTATTTGTGAACACCTTTTCCACCGGAATCTTAGTACGAATTTCAAAATAGTATCTAGTCTATTTCCGGAAAGTAAATTTTGTTTAGTTGGTATACATAAAAGGTAGTTTAAGTTTAAAGTTTAAGATCTCGTTTTTTATTTTGTTTTTTTTTTTTTGGTAAATATCTGTAGATAGACGATATTTTCACAGAATACTTATATTAGTTTTTTCTGTCGTGGTAACATTTTTGATTTTGAGTTATTTATAGGCATTTTACATTTTCAACGTTTTTTTTTAGTTTTTATTCGGTTCCTATGTATTTTATATACGGATAAAACTGTTTGACCAAACAGAAAAACTTGAACATTTAATACAGTTACAGATTGTACTTAGTGGTAAAAAAAAAAATTTGAGCGTTACATAGTTATTTTTTTCCATACATGTTAATGATAAAATTTTGACGGAAATCATGAAAATTACGGCATTTTAAATCGTGTTTAACAGTACTTCGCTCGGATCCGTTTTTTTTTTTTTTTTATTACTAACTTATTACCTTGCCAATAAATCGAATTATTAACGTATGAGTGAAAAAAAAAAAACACTGAAATAAATAAATATTATATTACAGTACTAATTTGTGAAAAAGTAAAATTTATGGATATTCTCTTTGATGTTACGGATGTTAACTCATAATTTTTGTTCGTGGAGGAGAGCGGGGTATTTTGAAAATGTTACACTTTTACGCAACTATAATTATTACAATAATCGATCGATTAATTGAAACGGGGGCCGATTATTTTCATTTCAAATAATAATGTTGACCTGCTTAATTTCGCAGGTACCTATAATTTCCAAGGTAATTTTCGGCTTGCCCAGGCAACGATATTACCCCGCGATAAGGTTAGAGTTCAATTTTTAATGAGACACGGACATGGTTAAGATTAATAATATTACCTACGCACGTGTATGACGTGTTGTTATCTATTGTTAATATCTTAGGTGACAATATTGCGAACTTTACACGTGTTCGCCCTTTGCACTTTGGTATAAATCAATTTTATATCGGATAATATTAATGGGCAATATTATCACCGATCGTAAATCGGATATAGGTCTCGCGTTCAATAATATAATGCCGGGTTGAGAATACATAATAATTATATTTATTTCGTTTCACCCAAACACATTTTAGTCATTTTAAAATTAAGTCGCCGACGGTTTAGGTATAACAGTCGTAAACGTCCATCGCAAACTATTATTTTATGAAAATTTTCTACAATACACATTATACACGCTTGTCTGCGCGAAAATATTGTATTAATATAATAATATGTACATTTAAAAATGTCATATTAAAATATCACACCACTATTTTTTAAATTTCTACGAGCGCTTCTTACAGACTCATATACCTATAGTGGTTATATTTCACCGGATCTATACAAAGTCGATTTTTTGAAGGGAGGTGTGATATGTCTACATTGAAAAAACACTAATACTTTAACACATTTATATTACCCAAACGTGGATGTAGGGGTACAGGGTGTCCAGAAACCCCAAAAAACCCCTCTGGTTGCGCCATTGATCCTTCGTGTTTTTGGTACTTTCAACGTTATTAATATTGATATACGTTTTGTGTGTGTGTGTGTGTGTGCCTGTGTGTGTGTGTATAGTATTTAACCAACTTTTTATTGACAGAGAATCAAAGTACAATTTTTTATTAAAATACGAGCGTAACGGTTCACGCGCATTTATCATTGGTTGAATGTTCATATAATCTAAGATTAAAAACACTGTCCTCCGAAATATTTTCATTTATTTACACATTTATTTACTATTTCGTTAAACGCGTGTTTCATTTTTTTTTCCCGGAAGTAAAATTAATATTAACGGTATATAATACACACCGTGTTATTCATTCAAGTGGATACACTCATATTTCGGAAAGTATTAACTTTTTCTGGAATTTGTTTTCTAGAAAATTTAAAAAACAAGCAGCTCTACAATTTTATATTTATGTTATTTTTTGAGGGTAAAACCACCACGTCGATCCATTGATGAGATATTCTACTTTTAAGTTTGGGTTGGAGGAGAGTAATGGAGTATCATTTGTGAGGCAGTACGGCGTGCGGCGTGTTAATAATGATTAATGCACCACTACTCTCCTTCATCCCAAACGTAAAAGTGGAATATCTCGTCAGAAATCAAACATTTCAACACTAAAATTTATTTTAACTAATACTCCATCTATTTATGGAATTTTTAATATAACCTGCTTTTTGAAAATCAAAAGTAGATAGTGGTTTTACCCTCAAAAAATAACATAAATATAAAATTGTAGAGCTACTTGTTTTTTAAATTTCCTAGAAAACAAATTCCAGAAAAAGTTAATATTTTATGAGATATGAGTGCACCTACTTAAATGGATCACCTGCCACTATAAGGTATATAGTATATATAAATACTTATATAATGACCATTTTTTTTAAATCATAGACATACAAAACATTTGCTCAATGAACCGAGCACAAAATTGGAACGCGACATTCGTATAAATGATAACATTTTTGATTTCATCATTCGCCAATATAAATGGTTAGTTTTTTGTAACATAAGAGGTTTTTGGTGTATTTAGAGCCATATGTGTTTCTTTTATGGTAGTTGGGATAAGAGAAAAAGCTTCACGCCTAATTTCATGATCATTTTAAGTTGAATATTTTCTGAAAACAATTTTTCTTGGCTGTATGTCCAGATTTTCAGAAGCTTTTCGTTTACACGGAACACTTACTAATTATTATTGGTCGATTTACTTCGGTATCACCGCATGATGTATGATTATGTTGGAATTTAAAATGTCTCCTTCGTTCGTCTCTTTAGAATTTGACGTATATAATTTATTTGAACACGTGCGCTTTATACACGGCCAACGAATTTCGTCTGTACTCGATTTTTTCGAAGTGAAACTATATGTGTATCGGTTAAAAATCACCGTGTTTTTTATCTCGCTCACTTATCGTAAACACATAAGCTACGGTTCAAACAAAACGGGCTTTAAACTTTTGTTTGAATCGTAGCTAAATGGTTCCTTAACTTTAAAACTTTTAAAACTATACACAACTCGGATTTCGATGAGGGAGGGGGGAACTGCTAACTTCTACTACTACGTCTTGTAAACACTGAACTGATAATATATATCAGTGCGGAAACTTCTTCATTATAATAGTCGACTAACCAATGTTGATCGACCACATTTATCCAGACAGCGAATCTCGATAGCGAGATGAATAGGAATATTATAATATTATTATTTACTTATTCATATAAACATTTACGGGCGTAGCCCTTGTTTAAAAGTACAATATACATAGCAGTTTTAATGTTATACGACATTAAAGAAAAAATATACAGTAAAAGTAAGTAATAAAGGTACACGAAACAAAATTTTATATTTCATGGACAGACATAAGAAAGGAGAGACCCGCATTGGCGGGAGATATTAACCGCCAAATAGGTTCATTACACACGTAGTTAGTGGCAGAATGTGGAATTAAAAAGGAAACGAATAACCTAATATTGCGCTGGGGAATCTTAAAATGAAGCAAAGAGGTGAGGACATACGAATTCACATTATTATTTGAAAGATCTTTCATGAAGTTTATACCCGCTAAATGTCTACGCTAAGCCAAAGATGCTATCGGTGATCGTCGGTAGATATTTATTACATGTGACCGCGAAGACGACGAACGTATAATAAATATTGTGTTTCGCATCATTGTGGTTATATTTTAAAAACCGTAGTATAAACCAACAACAAGTATAGATAATATTGTATACGTTTTTAAATCGTTTTGTTTTTTTTTTTTTATTGTGGTGTTTTGCGATTGTTCGAAACCTTATTTGATTGCCAACTTAAAATGTGTTTTCGGCGAAACGGATCCCGCCCGTTATATTACTGGAGAGTGTTATTGCTGCATTGAAACAATTCGAGACGAATAAAATAATATGTAAGTGTAGGTAAAAAAATGTTACGTGTCAGCCGAACGAAAAATGATGAACCCAAGTCAGTCGCCTGTGATATTAAAACGTCACAATATCGATATCATTACATTTTCGGCTTATTCGGACAAAACGATAATATTTTCCCGACTAGGGGATTTGTATTTGTATTTTTTTTTTTGTAAAATATTTGACATCAGCGAAAATCAGCAGTAATCGAGTACTTTTTCTACGGGTGTAAACAACGAATACACAGGGCGCATGAATTAACAAATTCCTATGAGTATAGGTACGTACTTGCGTAGAAAATTGTCAAAATCTGCCGAACAGGTCGTATTTAGATATTTTTTTTAGAGGGATTGTGCTTCGGAAAAATGTATATTTCATATTAGTAAATACTGAATTTAAGTTTTGGCAGGTAGTAAAAAAAATGGCAAAAACAGTTCCATTCTTCTGTAAGAGGATCAAGTCCGTTCCAATCTTGAAAGAGGGAGCGGGCAGGGTCCAGGCCCTGGGCCTCGCACTAAAAACAAATTATAATTATAATATAGAAAAATACGAAAATATTTTAAATTTCGCCCAAGGTTTCACAAATCATAACAACGGTCTGAGAGAACGCCACGCCCGTATTTGTTGTCTTCACAGTGGCGGATCCAGAGAGGGGATGATCGCCCTCCCCTCCGTTCACTTTGAAATATACTCTTAGTCCTAACATATTATGAGTTTGATTTTTATCATAAATCTGAGTCTTATATACATTTTCAATATCGTCCCTATTCCCGGTTAAAATAATTTTTAATTTTTAACAAATACCTATTCAACTATCCAGGTATACCGGCTAAACCGACGTACGAAAAAAATTAAAAAATCTATGAAAAACAAAAAGGAAACCTCTCATGGGTTATTTGTTAGAAAGAAAAAAAAGTATTCAAACACGGCAAAAAGTATAATAATATTACGAAGCCGTACAAGTATGATAATAGCAATATGAGGGTAATATGATGTTATCCACGCTTATACCCGATTAAAATTTTAAATTATAGACATCAAAATAAATAGGATAATATTTAACGCTATTTTTTTTTTTGTCAGTATTTTATGAATCAATAAATCGTATGGATAATTAGATAACAATGGATAAATTAAAGCCATCCAATGAACTAAGTTTTCCATGAGGCACATGTCGAATGCCAAAATGGAAGAAAAATGTCAATATCAATAAAGTGGTTGCAAGAAAAATGAGGAATAGTTAGCAATATTTCACAAACCGCCACTGCGTATAAATAACTTACTAGAACTTCGTAAACTGCTTGCGACCATAATATTTTCACGGTTCGTTGAAACGAATTTGTTACGTTTTCATCATTATAAGGTTTTGTTCCATTTAAAATAATATCTATTTTGGAGTATGGTTTCATTATTTGGAGTTCATATACTAATTTAGAACGTAATCCAATCAAAAGAATCCAAGATTGTTTCTAAAAATACGCATTTATCAACCTGTGCGCGTTTATTTAGACCTCCTCACATTGGTCACTAGACGTAAAGCAGTGAATATGACTTTTATTTTCAACCTCATCAATGGTTTTATTAATTTCCATACTTATTCAATTTAATCCAAATTAAAATTCCTCAGCAAAGATACCACATAATATTCTATATTCCAACTCACAGTATAGACTGCCAAAAACTCACTCCTCAAGAGTAATGTCCCTGTGTAATAACCATCTTAATATCTATTTTTTACATGACTCCATAGTTAACATTAACTAATCCCTATTGTCTACGTTATTAATCTAGATACACATCACGTTCGCTGTTTTTTATTATTAATTATTTTTTATATTATTATACTTAAGATTACATGTTTTTTCTGTGTCCACTTAAAATATGTCAAAATTGGGCTTTCGACCGTATTTATTTATTTATTATAAATAAGTTATTATTATTATATGAGGTGTATTTTTTTCAAATTTGTTTTTTCTGTCTGTAAAACAATTTTCGAACAGAATACTTGCTTTAAACGAAAAATGATAAGAAATCTTTTTTATTACGTTTTGAATCTATTTACTTAGAATGAAAGTTATTTTTTGATTTTTTAAGTAATTTTTTATAAGAATTAAGAAACCTCAGGAGACAAATAATAAAAACGAATATATTTACGGCGTTATTATTTCATTATTTTAAATTTTTACGATTCGTGTTTTTTACCAGAAATATCGTTTTTCATATTAAATCGTTTTTCGTTTTTAATGAAAAACGTTTTTAAAAAAAAAAAAAATGCACAAACAAGTATCAATTATTTCAGGGGACAAAATCATTTGGCAAACCATCTAATATGATAATAAAACACGCGGACCACAGTTTGGGTACCACTGGTCTGAAATAATGAAAGAAAGTATCACAATCTCTTACGGAACCCTTACACACTATTAGTTAATCAACTTGAGAGGGACTATTTCATTAACTGAATAACACCTTATATTTAAATGTATGTGTGTTAAAATTTACTATACTCGTATTCAATTTCGATGTTATTGCGATATATATGTGAGAAAATAGTTTTATTTACATTTTAGTTCGTTTATAAGTATGTTATTTTAGATGCGTTTTTGAATTTATGTTTCGATTCTGAGTGCAGTGAGGAAACGTATTGGTTTTGCTAGATGATGTGTGATTTTTGGTGCGTGTGTCTATGTACAACCTTTCGATCGTAAATCTGGCTCCAATTAAAAACGGACAAGAGAGATTTTCATAGCATTTTGGTTGTAATTGGTGCATTGAGGTGGTCTCAGTTTTTTGATTTTCCAAGTGTAGTTTTCATTATAATTGGGACAAACCCGTAATGGAAAACCAGACGAATTCCCGCGGCAATGAAAGTTGCATTATTTTCAATTTTTCCAATTTTATCTTTTTACCAGAAATCTGGATCTAATTTTCATGAGAAGCATCTTTTCTGAAATAAAATATTGTCTTATTTTTGGTGCGTAAGGAAGTCTTTTTCTGATTGTACGTTGTTTATTCACGTGATAGTTTTATTTAAATAAAAACAATTTAATAATAATACACGAATAATAAAAAAATGTACGGATTATTGTAAAACGTATCGTGATCCTCTTTTTCCGTCGTTATGTTCCGTGGTTATTTTATATAGTTATAATAATTATACGTGTTTGATGTACATGCGATTACAATAATATTGATTTTGGTGAATCGGGAATTATTTATTGAAATTCAATATATTTCGGTACGATATCGTTGGCAATATTTCAATATACTGCAATTATTGGAGTGTTTTGATAAAAGTCTAGTGATATAACTAATTTTACATACGTTTAATTTAAAATTATTATATTTTCGCTCAGGATAGTTGTTATTTTAAATGTTGAAATATTATTGTGTAGCCTTCGAAATGGTAAAATACCGTTCTCAAACATCTGCCAGAGTGGTTTCGAACCAGTGATTCATAAACTATCGAATACCTATGTATACAGCGACTCGTGAACTTGAAGAACAAAAAACGTGTTTTTTTTTTAACCATTACTGTCGTTTTAAATTATTATTTTTTTATTTTTTTGTTTCGCCAAGGAACGCGAGATATTCTTTATAATTCAGATAACTGACCAATAAGAAAGTCGACAAGTTGGTGTAAACGTTTTTTCGTCGGACGAAAATATTTTTTTGTTCTTCTACGAATTTAGTAATAATATTATCAATTAGTAGACAAAAAAAAAAAACAAAATTCTAAAGTGTTTTTACTTTTGGAGGTACTCGTATGTTATTATGACCGTTTCCGATTTCGACGGCGTACGTGCCTACGCACTCCGGTCCATCAATTGTCCAGCCTATATCGTTTATTGTTACCCATATGAGTGTGTAGGTATATAGTGACCCAATTCCCACCACGTACATGTTTTTCGTTTTTAATACTAATCAAATGCCGCGAGAGAATCGAAATCTCGAACAGTAATGAAGATTTTGTTGTTTTTTAATATTCTAACCGATTTGAATGTATACATCCAGGGGGGGGGGGCGGTAGCGAGAGACTCGATTATGTTGAAACTCCGGAAATTAAAAAAGAACAAAAAAAAAAAAAAATGGTATTTTTCCAATCAATTTATATCCGTTAAATTAATCTCTGGACATTTTATTTAGTACACTAACATTATTATACGTGCTTCCTCGACAATTATTTTTACCGTTTCATCAGTCCAACTAAAACCGGTGAAACAGCCTCCGAAATTAGGTTATTTTTTATGGAATTGGATTAATTTGAAATCGGGCGTTTAATCACGAATGACGAAATTTAAAGAAGAGAATATTTTCTTGGGCGCTTTTATCTGAAATATTTTCGATCGAAAACAAAACAGCCGCTCCAGTTTTCGCCTATTTAAATAACTGTTGTACACATTATTTTTCTTTTATATTAATACCTAGAGAAAAAGTCCAAACTAATTATTAGAAATATATTATACATTATACACATAAGTCACTCATGCACTTAACTATAAGAATATTGTAATGTAAGGAAAAATGTGAAAATTGAAGAAAAGAAGAAGAAACGAAGATTCGCGTCTACGTTTCTCATAAATAAGAACTAAATCCCGTTCCACGTGGTTTTATTCTAAAAATAATGCATTCCATTCTTCGTCCCTAAAAAATGTATGCGTTCCTTACCAACACATTGACAAAATCGTACACACTCGGGATCGCAAAGTGCAAATAAAACATAATTTAAATGTGACTATTGCAGTATGCGTGCAGTGTCGACGTGCTCGGCACATTTAAACATAGTAAATGCAAACGACGTACGTTATTGTCAGCAAACACATATACGAGTACAACCCTAACAACATAAATTAGAAGCCGATGTTGAACAGCTTACGTGATTTTTGTTTGTTTCAACGCGTTCAATTAAACGACGAGGGGGAGGGAGGTGGAAAAAAATGGAAAAAAAAACCCATCTGTCGCGGCGAGGACGATGGTTTTTACGGTTTAAATCGTCAAACGAACAATATATTAAATTCAATATACTGTTTCCACGGAAAGACTGTACTGTTATTATTATTATCGTTATCTTATAACCGTAATCTTAACGGTCCGGCACGATATTGTTCTGGTATAGATGATTGCGCAGACAGCGGTATTTAATACCGTCATAACGAATAATATTAATATAATATTGCACCGTCCGGGGGACCGATATCAATGATTCACTTTTGTCTACCGCATTAGAGACTGTTGTCGCCGATGTCCTTGAGTTTTTTTTTTTTTTTCATGCCGAGCAAAACGGCGTCTGCTCACGTGATTATCGTTTTTAATTTTTTGTTTTCGATACATATTTATAGTCATTATATAAACACACACACGCGCACGCATGCACATAGCCGCGTACAGGGTCTTCCAAATTATGTGTTCCACGGTTTCGAGAGTGGGCGAGCGCATACGCCAATACGGCGCACACGCGCCACACTCTTGAAAACGGGCGACGTGAGAATTTGGTAGACCCTGCGCATGTGTAGCCGGAATTACCGTCAGACAACAACGGCGCTCGACACACCACTGGGTTTTTAACGGATTGCCAACAATCCGAATAAAACCTCGCGGCACGCTTTTCGGACTTTACAGGCCCCGCGATATCGGTGGGCAGGCACACGGTACTCGTACCGCCGGTGTACCGCGACAGTGACGCAACCGGAATTCTTCCAAGGTGGTCAAAGACATCTTGCAATATCGCCACAAAACCGTTTGCTCCGCGCCATCGAATTTCCGATTAAATAAACGGCGATTTGTGCGCGCAGGTTTTTTTTTTTAAATACATACGGTGGGATTCAAATGACAGGGGAGGGGTTTCTAGACTAGGGACACACCCCCTCGGCCAGTTCCACGGCACGATTTTCGTCTAAAAAACAGTCGAGTATTACTTTTTTTTTTAAACTCGTATTGTTGCGCGTTGTATTACACAATTGGCGCGTTTATTTTAATAATATTGTTCTCACGGCAGCGACGACATTGTCATACGATGCGCTTTTTATCACCAAAGGACATTCGTGTATTATTTTTGAACTGTGAGATTCACAGTCGAGGCGGTTTTTTTATTTAACTTGTTGTTGACCGACCAAAGTACAAATTACGGCGTTCGTATTATATATTTATAAATAGTAATATATTTATCTTATACACGCGTAACAAAATAATGTGGAATCTTCAAACGTTATTAAATATAGCATTGTAGCCTCGAAAAAATATTTTCCGAGTGATCTACGAACGAAAAATCACGACCATTGAGTATTTGTGTATAAGTATCTGTGATTCTTTACTATAGTTGCCCGTGGCAATATGAATGTACGTAAATAATAATTAAAAACAGACGTATTTCGCGCGTGGGTGGGCCGCTGTTGTAGGTGAGAAATTAGAAGGTAGGAGAGAGAACATATTTTAATGTATATCTGTGCGGAATGATTAACCGTTGTTAACGAAAAACGATTCTGATTGAAGTTCAGTTGATAGTGTTGCTTCGTCAGCAATATATATAGTCGTATTATGGTAAAATAATTGCATATGCATTATATAATTTTTTTAATAATATTTGTTTAACATTGTACTTATTTTCCCGGTTTTTCATTTTTTTTGGGGGAAAACTCTTTGGAAAATCAAAAAATGACCTCTCTAAAGCATCTCCGAAAAAAATGTTAGTATTGTAAATCGGAGCAAAATCGCTGGTAGAAAAGGTTCCACAGAAAAAAAAAATATTATTGTAAAACCAATACATTCCTTACTCGACTCAGAACCTAAAAAACACACAAGCAGCAGCAAAGTTCCGTCACTAGAGTCGTATTTCCCACCCATCAGATGACCTATTGCCGTATTATATTCAATGTTTTTTTTTTTTATAATGATAAGCTCGATAATGAAAAAGTTCGAAATTGGTTATAATAGTTTTCAAGATTGTTGCTAATATACAAACAAACAATGAGGTTATGGGTTAAAAGTCCAAGCCTTCTTAAGGCACTTCCTCAACAACAATGCATTATGTATTTATATAATGTACATATTTTAACCAAGTGACTTACTTTCATTTGAAGGTGAGGGTATTTAAAACCCGGTATTTCTTGTAAAAACATGAAAGATATGAGCATAAAAAGCCAAGTAAATGGCATTTGTATATGCGTGGTGTACGCATCAAAGATGTGCCTTTTAGTGGTTTCAACTATTAACCTGTTCCCCAACCGTATCAGATTTCAATGTTTTCGCAGGAAATATCGGGGTTTAAATACCTTCACCGACTCATGTACGTAATTAACTTGGTTATGATGGATAAATATGATAATAGAATCGGTGCCTTTAGATAAGGTTTAAACTTCCAACCACCGATCCCACCGTATATGTTGTACGATTTCGAAACTCCCGAGAATTACTTGATAGTAACGGTCTCAAGTCATCCTAGGGGTAATCCGACTCTAGCGACGGAGCTTTGCAGCTCAATTTTTTTTTTAAATATTTTTTTTCCGTCAACCATCGCAATCCCCTTAAACGTCATTTACCTGTAATGGGCCGGTTCCCGTTGGGGCGTTTTTCGCGTAACGGTTGTCCGAAATCCGTGTGTGCCCGGCCGCCGCTGATGACGACGACGAAGTGGACGGACGCATTTCGCGCGGCAACGGCTTCCCATTTTGACGCGCGCACATCGGCATGGCGGCCGCGTTGTACGCGTTAACGTCGGTGGCCTCGGAATCGGCGCTCTTTGGCAGGGAAGACGAATGGATCGCGTTACGGGTGCTGCTGCGTTTCCGCGACTTTTGGTCTCCGGTTTTCGGTACTTTTTTCGACTTTTCGATGCGCAACCGGTTATTATACGCTGTGGTGGGTGGCTCGACGCTGGTCTTGGCCATTATAGTGAAAAACACGAACTTTCCGTGTCCAGTGTGATTTTTTTCACGCGTCAGACAAAACGGTCGCACCGACAGAGGGCGGCAGTAGTCGACGCGTGAACGCGTTGTAAGAAAAGGCCTAAAAACATAAACAGTCATATAAAAACCAAATCGTTTAACGTATTGTGTTATGAGTACAATTTTGGCATTTCGCACTTTTGCGACCGCCAAATCGTAAAATCCATGTTTGGAGGTTCGAAAGTTTGCGAAAACGAGCCTATAAACTATATAGTCTTATGAAAAGAAAAAAAACTAGTAATAATAGTTTTATTAAGGTATGCGAAACGTTTGAATATTATTGCGTGTCGCAATAGTCGCGTATACTTCAATAAAAATGTATAGAAAACACGAATTCGATTAACTTCAAGCGTACAGTTCATTATTTAATTCCGATAGAAATCGCGATTGAATAATTAATTTTTAAAAAAATATTTTCCTTGTTAAAATACTTATAATATATTTTGTGTTACATTTTAATGCCTGTCTAATATGTTTTTTTTTTGGGTAAAACAAACACAATCGATCTTTTATTTTATGCATTATGTTACAATGTCAAAGGTGGACGCGAAGGTCGGTGTTGTGACAAACCGCAGCAACAATATGATTACGATCGGATCATCGACCAGAATATCAGCGCCGTTCGTTCAGATATTATAAAACCTGTGTACAAACCGTATAATATAGGACATAACTCATCCGTATTGTAAACAGTGACGTGTCCAGGAATTTTCAACGGTAGGATACGCGTAGTATATATTAATCGTAAATAAACGTAGAATATTGTCTTCTTTATCTTACTCGGGGAAAAAGACAACAGACATTTTGATAGCCGGATTCGAAAAACCGACTATTAGCCAATGGGTGTATTAAAATCGAGCTTTCGCTTGGAACTCGGCTAAACCGAATATATATTATGTCCATATAAATTTGAATGGTATTTTTTTTGTAACTGGTAATCTCTGAAACTACTGGACCAATTTATGCGTGGTTTTTCGCGGAGAAGGTAAAAGCAGTAGGCCTAATAATCTGCAGTAGTTTTTTGTTGGGTACAAAATGATAATTATTCGTCAGGTACTTTTCATTGCTTTGCGCCCGTTACAAAAACTGATTGGTATAAGTTTGAAATGAAAACTAGAGAAAAAACTTTTTTTTTTAAATTTAAAGGCAACAACTGCAGTGATAATGAAGGGAATTGAAGTGGGCGAAAACGTTTTTGTTGCACATTCGTTCCAAATTATTATAATATATGAGTAGCAGTGATGACCAACCTTTTTTTACAGAGGGCCATAAAATATAATAATATAATACTTGGCGGGCCAAAAGTTGAAACTTTTACTTATAAGTTAATAGAATATTATATTTTATTGTAGGTACATCTATTAATACATAGGTACAGTGATATATTTAATTATTTATTATGTATTGATTGTTATAAATGAGAAAAAAATGTAAAGTATAAACATTAAATATATATATCTTTTTAATGTGTTTTAATTTTTGAAATTTAAAAGTTATTTTTTTTTCAATGTTGATTTAATACTTTGGTGGGCCGATTGATAAATTATCGTGGGCTGGATTCGGTCAGCGGGCCGTAATTGGTCACCACTATATTACAGACTATAGTAATAAACTCGACTATAAAATAATATATTTTAATGTTTAATTGCGAAATAATCGACGAATAAAAATAACAATTTTGAAACAAATACGGTGTATTATACTGGTTTATAACAGGGGTGGCTTCAGAGACTTGATGGGAGGGAGGAGAGAGGGGCTAAGTCATATTTTTCAGAAAATTGTACAACAAAAAGCATATTTTATAATTTATAGTTTATTTATACTTTGTAGTATGTTATATAGTAGATACCTCTAACTACACACATGTACGTGTCTGCAATAGTCGACAGAATATAATTTTTTTTTTTTTCGCAAGTTGTTTTTAACAAAAATACGGATTTGGGTTAGCACCCCCCTGGAGCCGCTTCTAGTTTATAATACAGCATTTGTTATAATATTATAAGAAAATAGACGGACGAGGCTTTTTATTACGTTAAACCCGACTTAACACCTACTCTTCAATGGAAAATCGTCGGTTTAGATTTCATTCCAAAACAAAAAAATGATCGAATTTGATCGATAGTTTTGTTAGCAAATAATATTTGCATACGTGATATATAGTAGGTAGCGTGCTTGCAGTATTGCAAATACGAAATAGAGCACCGAAAATAAGCGTCGAATTACCGTGTATATCATGTACACCTAATAAAAAAATAATAATAATAATTAAAAAATGTCAAGGTCACTCTACGCGCAGACACAAAGTCATTATCAATTATTATCGAATAGACTACTGCTTTTAAACGCATCCGATAGTAATATAATAATATTTCGGTGCCCGTTACATAATTCTGTAACAGTTTGTTGTCCGTGTTTTGCTGGGTTAGAAAAAAAAAAAAGAAGAAAACCGATAAACTGATAAACTGTTGATGAATTACCCGTCGGTCGTCGATTTATTGAAAAAAAAGACCGTTGTTGCTGATGCGTGTGCCACTGTTTTAGGCGGCAAATTGGAAGTATATTATACGTTTAGAGAAACTTACATTTTTTTCTGTACCCAGTAATTAACCATCGCTAACCAAAAATGATTCTGAGCGGAGTATTATTAGTCGTACTATATTTCCCATTGTTGCAGCTAGTGGGAAGAGAATATTTTTACATTTTTTTTTTTTCCAATGGAAAATGTTTACAACTATGTCGTTATCTGCAGTAGTCTTATTATATTCTGGACGAAAGCTGCTGTTCTCCGATAATGACTAATAATTAATTTTTATTCCGACGGTCAGAGTTACCAACCGCGAAAAAATGAAATGACACATACTTAGCAACCTGAGGACGATCCATGTTTATGCGTGGTAATAATATAGATAGTAAAATGTTATTATCTATGAATGAGAATGCTAGTTAAAACATACGAACTTCTAAATAGCAACGACCACTATTGTTCAATGTTTTCGCTTTGGAAAGTTATAGTTTTAATTTATTTTACTATGGATAGGTACTTAAATAAAATGCCCAAAGTCATCAAGCCTAAACAACTAATTTTGGAAATACTATACGTTTACCAGACAGGATGGGCGACATGGGTGTTTTAGCGTTAAGCAACATATTGTACACGTAAAAATGTTTATGAATGTTGGCGTAAACTATTTTATTTTATGAAGCAAACATAAATGTTATAGGTTGACCACTACCACCCAAGTGTTATAAGACAGAGTCATGGGAATGAAGTCCTCACACACCGCCCCCCCCCCCATCATCAACAATTTACCAATCCACAAATCTATGCTTTAAGTCATGGTGATTTTACATTTTATGAAAACTAAAAATTAATAAAATTAGACACTTTATATATTTTAATAATACATAATACCAATTTTTTTTATTTCGCTATCCGTCAATACAAGAGGACACTGGATTAATGACCAAAATGATGAGCTATCTAAAACATGTGACATTTAATCGACAGAGTTTAGTAGTTTGTGGGATTTTTTTTTTTAAATTAATTTATGTAATTAACAAATCATCAACTTAATTTTATCTTCTTCGTAAAAATTGTGATTTATTGAAATGTTTGTTGGTTACCTTAACACTGAATATTTAACACATGAAAGTTAAAATGAATTAGTTAAATATAATATATTAACTTAATATAAATATATATATACTTTATATTAATAACAATGGACCTTTATTTAAACAACACAGTATCAGTTGGCAATAATTCATATTTCTATCATGGGGTACTACCACCCAATCGGCCTTGAGGCCATCATCGCCTCATGCAATATCCTATCGCGCCACCACTGGGCGTATGGCCTTTGCGGTATGGGTGTGAAGCTAGTGTATAGTTAAACCCATAATTTCAGAAAAATTAGGCTCTATCGAAGATAAATCGATGAGAAACGGACAGAAAAAGAAATTCTCCGATTTGGGGAATATTCTCTAAAAATATTATTACAGTAGTTTTGCATCGCTATGAAGTCGCAGCCACCGGCCCAAAGCGGACCAGAAAACAAAAAAATTATCCGTACAATTGTCGGTCGTTTCAGTTCGTTAAGAAAACTACAACAAGGAAAGTAAACAAAAAAACGACCTACCCAACGCGCTGACTGTATCAAAAAAGTTTCTGTAAAAGTGTTGGCAAACGGTAAATAGAAAAGTTGTTTGCAGACGCAGAAAAAAAACACACACGCACACACGCACATGATACATCGTAGTAAAAGCTATTGATTCGCTCGGAAACTACGGCGGCGGCGCGCGGGGGGGAGGTGGGAAAACTCTATACGTTATTATGTCTTAATTGAAAAGCAAAAAAAAGGAAAAAAACGCGAACACATACGATGTTTGGCTATTAAATAACGAGACTGCACGCGCAGAAAGCGTCCCAAAAAGGTTAGGGGAAAACCGAATACAGCGCTAGTTAGCTGAAAGTGTCTTTTATGCCAGTACAAAATTGAGTTTTTGTTGGTGTATTAGTATTTTTTCTGTAGCGTTTAGAAACGAACATGTTTTTTTCTCTTGCCGAAAACGATGTGCGACGAAAAACATGAACAACGGATAAACGTAAAATTTTCTCGTTAAACTAAAAAAAACTCCAACTGAGTGCTATAAGTTGTTAAAAGAGGCCTATAGTGAGGATTTCCTATCTCGGGCGCGTGTTTTTGAGTGGCATAAATTATTTTCTGAAGGTCGAGAGTGCACCGGAATCCAATTCAGTCGTAATCCAAATTCAAAACCATGCTGATCGGTTTCTCCGATATCAACGGCATCGTGATGACTGAATGGGTTCCAGAGGGTCAAACTGTGAACCAACATTACTATTTGACAGTTTTGGCAACATTGCGCGAATGAGTTCGTAAGAAACGGTCGATATTGTGGAAAAACAAGTCGTGGATCTTGCACCAGGATAACGCACCTGCCCATAACGCGCTGTCTGTGAAGCGTTATTTGGCCGCTTAAGGCACTCCAGTACTCGAACACGCGTCTTACNCTTACTCACCCGACTTGGCACCCTGCGACTTTTACTTGTTTCCGAAGATAAAGTCTGCCTTAAAAGGAATCCGGTTTGAGTCGATGGAAGAGGTGAAACAAAAATCGGCGGAACTCCTGAATGGTCTTACGAAAACAGACTTCCAGCACTGCCTCGAGCAATGGAAGAAACGAATGAAACGGTGTGTGAAGAGGGGAGGAGAGTATATTGAAGGGGAACATTTGGTTGTGGAATAATTTTTAAAATAAAACCATTTTTCATAAGCAGTCTCGTTATTTGATAGCCAGACATCGTAGTTACGTCGCAGTATAAAAATATTGTGTACGTTTTGCTTTTTTTCGGTTTTTTAAGAATTTCACCAGTGTACAGCGTACCTATATAATATCGCAACAGTAACGGGTACCTTTGAAATACGGAAAAAAAAAAAAAAAAAAAAAAAAAAAACGCAATAACTGTTTCGAGATACCGCGACTGCCGCTACAATTACACCGCCCGTGCGACTATTAGGAATTGTTAATTCGTTCGAAACAATATTAATGCCGTGGTATTATGATGTGATACCGCGCCATTGCTCACGGCCGTGCGCGAGTTAATGCCGAGATAACGATTATTATAGAAATATAACATATTTTTTAAACCGCGTATTATCATTATTATTATCGTTATTATTATTATTATAATATTATTGTATTGACCGACGTCGACCTTCAACTCGAAACGACACATACGCGCGCGCGCGTTTCGAAACGTTTCCAACCACCGACGGACGGATTCGAAATAATAATAATAACGTTCGTTTGTAATCTACGTTTTTGAGATTTTTGCGTTATCGGAAATAATATTATATGTACGTATACATATATATAAATATAAATATTATAATATTGCCTGTACGTTAATATTATAATATCGTAATGTGTATATCTTTACGGGCTTGTATGTAATCTTGTCGCAGAACGAAAAAAAATAAACTGGATTAGTGTTTCGCAAAGTACGCGATGGAACGACGACGACGCTTCGTCGATCAAATAATAATAATAATAATAATAATAATAATAATATTTCCATTCGGCTCCGATTCCGTCGTTCCTAACCCGTATAAGTGAAAATCGCGTCCGCAATCGTCTCGGTCGAACCGCACAAAAAAGAAAAAAAAAATCGCGCGCAGTCAAAAATCATTCGACTTAGAATCAAAATCGTGGCGTTTATGTTGAATTCGGAGTTTATGTATCGGAATGCAATCGATATACGCGTAGCGATGCGATTTGAACAGTGGTGTTTACAAAATGAAAAAAAAAGTATTTCGGGAGGGGGGGAAGGGTGGGTTAAGGATGTACACTTTCATACTCTTATAACAAATAAGTTTACGTACTTTCGATTTTAGGATTATTTATTTTTCATTGAAAAATGTCAATTTTTTATAACTTTCGTTTTTAGCTTTTTAGGTACCTATGTATTACAAAATTGTACGTTTCATATTTTTTTAGTGAATGCAGCTTAAATGATAACGTAGTTCATATTATTGTGATGATAACGCGGACTATCGATTAGGTATCGGTTATAATTTTCTAAAAGCAGGAAAACCGCAAAAAATTAGAAATGACAATAATACCAGTATATACCTATACTATCTAGTAATAAAATAAAAATAACACCAAAATTGTGTTTATCTTCCTCGTTGATAGAAACCACTTTTGAAACTACATCATAATTTTCATGTAATTTTGTGAGGGGGGAGGTTGAACCACCAAAACTTTTACCCCCTTGCACACGTGCTCGGATAAAAAAAGATCAATTTTCTCTTTTTCGGGGAAACGCGTGTTGCTTGTACCCCTCCCCCCTCGAAAATATCGCCAAACAAAAAAAACTGCAAATATAATATGATATTATAAAAAAAGCAAAAACCAACGCCTATTTCTATTTCTATTTGATATAACTCTTACGCGTTTGACGATTTGTGTAAGTTACTGTTATATGGTATTCAAATTCTGATTTTAGCGCAAACGCCACGATTACATAATTTTGTGTTGTGTCGTCCGTTCAACAACAATACAATACAAATGTTCTACCAATCCGAATGGCTTTGCTAAATAACGAAATCCCCGTTCTATGTTTCCGACGATACCCTCCGTACCAACAGTTCAATAAACGTTGCCGAAACCTTTTTACCATCGATAAAACCATCGGAATCTTTTTATCTCCGAACTATCCTTCCCCACTAAAGCGAACGTGGTGTCGCGACCTATTGGATAACTTACTAACTTTTGCTACCACACGCCATGAAGTACCAACACTGGCCGGCTACTTCTCTCAAGTCTGCCGCCTCAATATTACCTATTGTTACTCTGAAAATATTATTTGTACTTATTGTAAATACGCGTCTGTTATAGATTGTACAATTGAAATTAAAAAAAATAATAATAATAAATGTTACCCATTGTTTAGGACTGTAAATGCGGGTATCGCGACCTCTGAAGGAAACGCCACGCCCGCATCTCCGTCTTCGTCTTGCGTAAACGCGACATGGTAAATTTTCGTTCGGTTTAAGGCAGTCTGTGTGTCGTTAGTTTTATTATTAAAGTGAATTAACCTATACTATACCAAACTTAGAGTTTAGAGATGCGAGCGTTTTTTTTTTTTGATATTTTAATTTTCAATCGACATGTGAGAATGACAACTATCACGATTTAAAAATGTTTATATCTTGTTTGTAAATTAAAATATCAACAAAACAGATAATGTTCTCACAACATTTAGGTCAATCCACTCTATATGTTAAAACTGACGGCGAACATAATTTGTCCTACTCGACGCAAATTTACTATGTCGTGCGTTTGTAAGACGGAAACAGTAGATGCGGGTGTGACTTTCTGTTTTTTTTTTTTTAAGGGACTGAATGCCAACACTTTCTCTCTTTGTCTAACTCATAGATTAATAGTATGACAATATAGACCTATTTTTCCTTAAACCGGTCCGATCAACGTAGCGAAGCGATACGAATATTCCAAAAACAGATTTGAATTCAGCGTGACGCGTATCGTGAGATCATGTAGGTCATTGATCACGATGAGATCATTTGTTTTGTTACACATTTTCGAATTGCCGTTTTGGAAATTAAGGACAGAAACTTGACAAAGCGGCCCTATGACCAATCTTGTGTACGCTTCACCGATGAATTCAAATCTGTTGTCTGCGGAATTCTGATCGTCTCACTAGATATCGTCGAAATCGGAATGAACGAAGGAAAATCGTTGATCTAAATATTGCAGTATAGTAGCGTACGTGTTAGATAAATAATAAAAAAAAGCTGTCTAAGGATAATGGGGACGGGTAAAACCACTATTGCAGGTGGGAAGTTGGGAAAGTAGGATACTTAAGGGAATTTAATGTATATCTGTAAGCAACGATAAGCCATTTTCAACGAAAAAACGATTCTGAGCAGAGTTCAGTTGATAGTGATGCTTGTCAACAATATATATGTAATATTATGGTTATATAATTAAATAGGCATTATATATTTTCTTTAATAATATAATTTGTTTAATATTGCACCGATTTTCCCGGTTTTTTCGATTTTTAACATTTGTTGAGAAAACTTCTGGGAAAATCGTAAAATGATTTTTTTAAAGTACCTCCTTTAGAAAATTTTTTTCAAAAAAGGGTCTACATCGTACACCTCGAGGCAAATTTTCTTGTATAAAAAGGTTCACATAAAAAAAAAAAAAAAACCTTTTTTTAGAACCAATATATTTCTCGCTACACTCAGAATTTAAAAAAGATCGCACATCCAAAATCAAACTTTTGAGCGACACAATTGAACAGGTACTTTATAAGAGGAATTCCTCCTCTTATAAAGTACCTATAACATTAAACGTTGATTCGTCGTAAGAAGGCGGGTAGGTAATAACATGGTAAATCGGAAATTACGATAGGTTAGGTTAGGTTAACTTAACCTAACTATCCGCAGGGAAAAAAAAAAAAAATGCGAATGTCGCAAAAAAAAAAAAAGGACTCAGGACGTACCAGTAATAATATCATACCGACTCCGAGGTCTGAAATTTAATGTACAATTTTTTTTTTAAAATTTGGATACTGATTTGCATTATGTATTTTAATGATAATAATATTATATTAAACGCAAAGAGGTTTAGCGAGTATCGTGTATGGCAACCGTATTACTTATATTATTGCAACCTCGACGGAAATGCAACCTAAATAATATTATAAACGCGTATACGTATACTATTCTAACGTATAAACAAACGGTATTAACGAGTAGCGAAAAACGAAACCGAAACATAACACACAATACGGCTCCTTTCGACAATTATATTATTATACTGTACCGTCGTATAATAATATTCACACACCCGAAAACGGAAATTGTACGCGCGTATTATTTATCATGTGTAAGATTTCCATTTACGACGCGACCATATCCGAGAAATAAACAAAATCAAACGACATAAACATTTATGGAAAATATAGCATTTTTCAAGTGTTATACGGTTATTATTATTTAAAAAAAAAAAAAAAAAACACATCGCCCGACGATCGTCAAGGCCGGCAGTAAGTCTGCCCGTCGAGAAAAACGTTCGAATTATAGCAGCAGTACGGTTTTAAACGCGCGCGTCGGATGCAGTATTGAAAACGGCGGTTTTTTTTTTTTGGACGGTTTGGGATCTGTTTAAAAAAACATTACGAAACGAACGTTTTCTAATATCCTAGGGTTTTCTAGTAGGTTTATCGACAAACTCTTCGGCAGACCAAGGTGTATCACGGACTGTTGTATAGACGTTTCCCTTACGGCGTTGAAATACCCGCCCTCCGTTTTCGTCCGAAATGAAAAATCGTTCAAAACATAGAAGACGTTGGGCGGCGGCAGCGGTGATGGAGTTGAACACCCGATATCCTTCCACGACATCGCCGATTTCGATAATAATCTACGATATATATTATGTATATTATTCTACGATTTTGATCGTGTCTTACAACAATAGTAATAGTATAATGTTATAATATATAATAAAGGGCGATTCACTAAACGTGCTCACCCAATTTTTTCGGTTAAATTCTGCATATTATGTTCTTGTTTTGATTTTTGGAATTTTTAAACGTATAGTTAAAGCCGACATTTTCGAATGCTTAGATTTTTCACAACATTTAATGAGAGTTAATCCTGTGATGATACCTACTTTGGTTTTTCAAACGAGAACCTATATTAACAATTTCATAAACAGACGGAGTATTGGACTTTAAATAAATATTGGCGTTACAATTTTTGATTTCCGTCAACTCGTTGACGTGATATTTGACACTTTTAAGCTTAGGCGAGGAGAGAGTAGTACCCATGGGTGGAATATATACACTCGGAATCCTATAACGCGCCCCTTTGTAAAAGACAGATTAAATATTATAATAAATATTAATATGACCCGACCACGCCAGTGACGGTAACATATTATACTAACACGAAACATAATATACCCACCCTCTTCCTAAACACGTACCTATACGAGATTTGTAGATTAAGGGACATGTGTTATATCGGCCGTCCCTGCATAAAATTCAATCACCCGTTTGCCGCCGCCGACCCCCGTTCTTTCCCGACGCAAACGCGGCCACGAATCCGTGATAATCAATAGTGTACGCGCGTATGCTAAGCATAGAACAAAAAAAAAAAAAAAAAAAAATGTACACATCGTCATACAAAATATTGTTGAAATACCGACGAGTACGATTGGCGAACGCGATAAACGAGTATGATAATAGTATAAAAATTGTTATCGTTTCAAAACGTGAAAGAGGGTGCTTGTGGGGGAGGGGAGGGGATATACGCGTACCGCGGAGCGTTCGGCGGCGTCGCCCGATCGGAAAGGCGAGAACTATGTATAATTACATTGAATGTTAATAAGAATACCTGTATATGTGATGTTTCGTTTCGATATGGACAGTAATACGGATCGCGTTAAAAACATTCGCATTGAAAAGCTAAAGGACGTATTCAGCAACAAACCGTTTAAAATCCCCAAGAATCGTCATACGTTTTGCGGAACATTGACGCACGTACATTTTCGATTGAGGAAATAATAATTTTCTTTTCATTCCGAGACAACGATTTGACCGTTGTTATTTACTAAAATCGTATTCCGACTGTACGACAAACGATATTGGACAGAACAGAACTCTAAAACGCCAACAACGCCAGCGTGAAACCCTGCCGTCCGCGACTGACGGGGATATTACGTGGATCGCGTAATATTTGAATAGGATACTATTACAATGTTTCGAAACATTTGCGGGTTAATTGTATTTGCACTGTTTCTACTACGCGAACGATATTATACTAGGAAGACGCGTGATTTGGAGAGAGGAGGGGGCGAACACACACCGCCGGCGCCGCCGCCGGAGATTTTAACGTATCCCGAACGTGCGACAAGAAATAATCGGGCAGTGTGGTAACCACTATTATACACGAAGAAAAAAATAAACGACCGATTCAGACGAAAAACTGGTGGTTCCGGTGGCCGCCGCGCTCTCTGGCGCCCGTCTATCGGACTCGAGCAACACTACGGTATCGTTGGTTATCGTCGGTTATCGACAAAAAAAACCTTACGCGGCCCGCGACATTGATAAGAGGGCGAAACGCAGCGCCGTTACGCGAGCCGCTGTTTGCGCGAGTTCGTCTCTGTACCAATCTGCGGAGGAACTGATTATTTGCGTACGGAGTCGAGGGGCTGTCGGCGGCGCGCGCTCGTCAACTGCGTCTAATTGTTGTGACGATGGCGATAAAATTGTCGCAGGTGGTCCGTTAGGCGGTACCCGCACGGTCGGATTTTAGGGGGACCGTCGGCGACGACGACGCCGGAGCCCGCGGCCCATACGCAAAAACACGGCCGGCGCAGCAAGTGAGGAAGCCGCGTCGTCGGTCGCGGCGGCGAGATCGATAGCGAAACGTATAATATTGGCCGCGGTGTGCTTACAAAGACAGCGGCGGTCCGCGTCGCTCGAATACGATAACATTACAATAGTCCGCCGTATCCGGGCGGACGAGACCGGACCGAACAGCCGGTCGCAGGTAAAGATAAATAGGAAAAGACAAAAAACCGTCGTTCTTTCGGACGGCGAAACGAACGGTCGTCCGGCCCGCCGGCGTGCGCGATTAACGGCCGACGGTTGACAAAAGCCGCGTATTATTTAATGTGTTATGATTGTGGTACTTACGCGGAGGATTCCGTCGGCGGGCTCGGCGACGATGGCGGACAACGGACGACGGCCAGGAAAACGGGCGCGCGCGGCTACGGACGACCGGACGTCCCTGCGGGGTCACGGGGAATCGCGAGCGACGCGGTAGCCGCACGAGCCGGCGGCCGGGCGCGACCCTATAAATACGCCGCGGTATTCCTCCGGCGGCGGCGGCGGTGCACACTGTCAAGGACGGGGCCCCGTTCGGCCAATCGCCTGTCGTCCGCTCGGCGGCCCGACCGCCCGCCCGCCCGTGATCCGTATAACCTTGCGGCGCGGCGGCGATCGATGCGCGGACAGGCGCCGTGAGCGTTACGGCTACGCGCGCGGTCGTGACGACGCCCGTCGCGCGCCGCGCGCTCGCGCTCGCTCCCGTCCGGCCGCACAGATGTCGCGCCCTGTTCGATTTCCATTCCGACCGGTAGAGAATAATTTATTCCATTATATTGCGCGACGAAAGCCGCGGGTCTGTAAACGCATTTCGTGTTGGCCGATCGCAAATGGGGAAATCGTTAAGTAAAAGAAAAAAAAAAAGACCGCTGAACATTATTTAATGAAACGTCGGACGTGTTAAAAAGGATCGGAGCAAAATTAACTATTGATCGTGGAGGGTAGAATTTCCATGTTGTACAATACGAATTACGAAAAACGTACGTCGTGACCAAACTCAAAGGCGGTAAGACCGCGGGATTTCCGGTCGGCGGAATTTTATTTGAAAACGGTTTTGTTCTATTAGTTCATTGACGAGCGAAATCGACAAGAAAGCTCGCTCAATCAAAGCCGCCATAGTTCCGGTACAAATATTTAATCAAATAAAAATCATGTATCCGCTTTTAGTCATAGAGACCGGATTTATATTCTCTTAAAATCCACAAAAAGCACTCAAAAACGTCATAAAAGCTTTGAATAAAAAGCACTTAAAATTATTTTAAAAAGCAAAAATAATAGATGGTTTTAAAAGTCTCCGCTCTAATGGATTTAACTTAAATATACAATTTTCTAACATTACAGAAATGATTAATACAAGGTGATTCTTATTTATATTACGTACGATTTTTGTGAATTATTTTTATAACGTAGAGAAATTTAACTTAATAAGCTAGAGCCATTAGTGGGGGACATTTAAATCCCTCTATCATTTTTTCCTTTAAAAATGTTCGTAAGTGCTTATTTCACGAATTCTCTGATGTTTTTAAGCGCCTTTTTGTGGATTATAAGAAAATATAAATCCGGACTCTAATTATCAGTTTTTTAAGGCAAATCTTGTAATCAGATTTCTCTGTCACTCGCCGAATTCTTCAGGTGTCAGTATGAAGTGATACCCATTCGATATTTGATGTCATTAAAGTATGATTGTCTGAATATTCTTCTTGGATAGCTTCCCATAATCTTTCCCTCCATGATGTTTGTGATATCATCGGACAATAAACAATATTATATTATTGTTTATTGTCCGATATTAGAATATCACGTCACTTAACCGTAATAAGTACTTTGCGGAGAGCAGTCGACTCGAATTGACTGATTCGTTTTGCAACCCCCCCCCTCTCGAAAACGTATAACTGGAATTAAGTTGAAGGCCTTTGTACGAATTCGGATAATTTTCGTTTCGACAAAAATCACGTTGTCAATGATGCGATTTCGAATAGAACGTTGCACATAACTTTCTCGAACACAAAATATTATTGTTTTTTTTTTTTTTAAGGCACAGTGTCAGCTTAGGCTGCGATTTTTTCCTGAGGCTTCAATTTTTTTATATTTGGACCGTAGTGAGAGACCTATTGATTATACCAGAATATGTTTCTTTTTCTGTCTGTAAACAACTTTTCGAAAAGAAACTTGCTCCAAGAGTATAGGATTTTTTCTGAAAAGAAATTGTGTCTATTTGGAGCATTACAGAGGTCATTTTTAGATTTTCAAAGGGGTTTTCGAAATAATTGAAAAAAACCCGAAAGAACATTATAGGTAAAATGTCAAATATTTATGGCTCACCGCGGCGTTTTTATTGTTTTAATTTTTGCAACTTATGCTTTCTACCAGAAATATTGCTTCTATCGAAACTCCATCGATTTTGTTCCTTCTAACATATTTCAACTGACGAAGAAAGTCATTATTCGCTATCCAAAGTAGTTTTCATCATAATAGGGAAAATCTGAACAATTGAAATGTATTAATATT
Organism: Cinara cedri; assembly: GCA_902439185.1. Classification (NCBI taxonomy): domain Eukaryota; kingdom Metazoa; phylum Arthropoda; class Insecta; order Hemiptera; family Aphididae; genus Cinara; species Cinara cedri. The sequence continues at coordinate 1,544,732 of CABPRJ010001894.1, forward strand.
TACAGTAACGTGGCTTCTCGGTTTGATTATTTAAATTTTTGCGAACAATGTTTTCTACCAGAAATATTGCTCCAATAGAAAACGACAGTAGATAAGACAATAAGAGTTATTTTTGTTGTATTTTTGATCTAGTTCGTAGGAAAATAATTCGTTTTTTGATTTGTATATTATTTTATTAACAAACAGAAAAAACCGAAAAATAACGTAAAATGAAAGCTCATAAATTTTCGGCGTTACGATTTCATAATTTTAAATTTGTACGCTTTCCGTTTACTACCGGAAATATTACTCCAGTAAAAAATAAACAAAAGATCTTTTTGTTGTATTTTTAATCTAGTTTGTGACTATTAGAGTCGTTTTGAGAATTCCTTTGTAGTTTTATAAATAATTAAACATAATCGAAAAGTACGTAGAAATTATGAGAAAATTTAAGACAATAATTATTTTATAATTTTAAATTTTGTTTTAGATTCTGAATGGAGCGAAGAATGTATGGGTTTTACAATGATGTTTATTTTTATTATTATTTTGTTTAATCTACGAAAACAATATTATTAGCAATTTGCTCTGATTCTCAATTATAGCACTTTTTTTTAAAAGAAAATCTGACTGGAGTGGAACATTAAGAAGATAATTTCTTGATTTTCCCATGAATTTTCCTATTAAGTAGTAACAAACATTATTAAAGAAAATATATAATTCATATGCAATTATTATTTTACCACAACATAACATATATATTGCTGACAAAGGAACACTATCAACCAAACTCCGCTCAGAATTGTTTCTTCGTAAGCAATGGTTATCGTTGCGTACACATATACATTAAGTTTCCCCTCTACTACCTTCCCGACTTCTCACCTACAACAGTGGCCCACCTACGTGCGAAGTATGTCCGTCTTTTTTTTATGCCTCACGAATAATGGAACAAAGAATATAGAAATATCTGCATTAAGTCTTAGAGTAAAATCATGTTTATTTTAAATTTTAATTTCAATGTAAGGATTACCTTTTGTTATTTGTAACTAAAAAATGAACTTATATAAATTCGTAATAATCGATTTTCGAAATGAAAATTAAAAGAAAATAAGTTATTAAATAATAAAAAAAATATATCTTAAATAGAATAAACAATAATAAAAACAATGAACACAAGCTGATACAACATTATTAATAATGCAAGTAGTTTACTAAATAAGTAATTCATGTTTTAATTCAATGTTTTAAATGATTTAACTACTTAACAGTTTTAAATAATTTGCAATTTCTATCTCGATAGCTTTATAAACTTTTAACTCATATTCATATTAATTAATTAATCTTTTAATGTGTAATTTTACTATCAATTATAACAAAAACAGAATAACTGTAGGTAACGGTAAATAAGGTTTTGAAATTTTTCCGTTTTTGTTGATTGTTACTGTTAATATTCTCTTTAGATAGGTGCTTGTAATATCACAACTTCATAACATTACAAAAATATTTCAGTAATGAATTATAATGAATTTGAAACACTCCAGTACGGAGATCATTCACTTTTAGATTTTATCAAAAAAATGTTTTTTCTTCAATTACATAAAAATCATATTTAATTATAATTATAAATACAATGTACATAATAATACAAAACAATTATATTGTCCTTATCTACATACAGGCTTCCAGCATTATTATTCATAGCATTTTTCCTACACTCAGAATCTGAAAAAATTATATGATTTTAACAAAATAGTTAAAATAACAAACAAATATGTTTTCTATTCGAATGGAATACATTTCGATGCGATTTCTCAGTTCAATGATAAGATATATTTCGATATTTAAATTTAGGCATAATATTATGTGGTACTTAAAACCCATATTTTTTTTTAAGGAGTAAAAGCTAGGCATTTTATGTGACGTTTGTGTGTGTCATGTGTATCAACGCGAGAAACGTTATTATAATTTTTTTTTTTTAATTTTACCTAACGCGAACATTATCACTACAATATTTTGATTTTAACTAAAAGTTTTTTTTTTTTTAATTTACCGCCGAATTAACTCGGAAATTTCCCCTATTTACAATACATATTGTATAATAATATACAAATCGACAAAAATTAAGAATTTTAATTTTTTTAAAAAAAAGAGTTGATATTGCTGATGAGTGTGCCACTGTTATAGGTGGGATGTTGGATACCCAATCGGTTGGATACATAAAATTATTTAATTGATATCTGTAAGTAACGAAGAATCATTGCTAACGAAATACGATTCTGAACGAAGTTCGGTTTTACATGTTTTTAAATGCCGTAATATTTACGATATTCGTAAAAATATGGTCTTAAAATACATATTAAAAATTACATTACGTTAAATTTTTTTTATTACTAAGTTATAAGTAAGCACGTATAATGAAAATTGATATAAATTTTAAATTTGCATTTGTATTTAATCAAACTATTTTATCCGTTGAATACTTAAAAAATAACAACTACGTACAAGAAACTACAAGCAAATCAAAAACACCTATAAATTGATGAAAAATCAGCACGATTATACTACTTCCAGAAAAGACCAATAAAGTATGTTATGAGAATTTTCAGTTCTTGACGATAATGTATGTAGCAGAATATTTTTATTAGAGTTGGAGGTGGAGATGGACGTTTGAGTGTGGCCATTTCGGCATGGAGTAATTTTGGTGTGAAAATATTTTTACATTATAATTCGTTTACGTATTTCGTCGTAAAGCCCATTTTAAAAAATAAAAATATTAAAGAAGCTTAGAAATTTTAACTTTACTGCTATGCCAACTTTGTAAACGTCGTTCCGAATGTTTATCACCAACCTATTTATATTTTGTCTATCGAGAGATCCTCGGTCTACTTGTGCAATACTTATTAATACTATTCCATCACCTACCTTTAGTTCTTTAAATAGTTTTTCACTATTTTCTGCAATTTTGTCCTCTGCGATTGTTCGTCGTTCATGAGATTTAACGCGATTAACTTTTATTTGTTTTCATTGTTACATAATGGGCAAAAATGTTCAATATCGTTACCATTATGTTAATAGAATAACTAAAATTATTAGAATGCATGACTTTTACACATGGCAAATTGGAGTGCACTGATTTTTCACAAACGCAGTATGTATAATTCATATTGGAATATTTTTTTTTATTAGTTTTGGCTAGGAATTCAACCAAATGTCTAGGCGGATAGTAAAATTGCATAAAAATTAAATTCTTTACCTAGGCATTTAGTAAAATGCCTGATTTGATTATATACCATAACAGTTAGAAGTAGTGAAAACAATTAAACAGCTAGTTGTGGTAGTTTCATAACAGCTAATCTACCAAAAACGACACTCTAAAAAATATACAATATTATTATTGCAGTAAAAATAATGCATTCCACGCTTTGCTCAAAATATAAAACTAATATCAATAATAATTATAAAAATTGTAAAAAAGAACCTAAGACTGGGCTAATTTTTAATCTTAAATCTCGTCGTACGTCAGTCTTTTGTTTTAATGACTGGATTGTATTTTTCCCATTTCCCCCATTGAAAACAAAGCGCTTTGTAATACATTTTATTTGACACGACCGGTGGCATTTTTGAGACAAAACAAAAACCGTTTTCATCGTTTGCGGGTTTATATTCTTAGAGATTAAATGTTAACGCGCTTGAGTTTTCTTTGTGTAAACCGACCCTATGCAGCCGACGTATAATTAAATTTGTGATTTTTCGTGTACGAAAAAATAAATTAAAACGAAAAGGGCGAAAATCTTTTGACAAGATTTGTATTATAACAGTGTAATGAAATATTTCGTCTTTATTCTCACCCCGTATTATTAATGTATATATATATATATATTGTTTTGAAGTGATTTATAAGCGTTTTTCGCCAATCTTGTTCTTATATAAAACAATTTACGTTGAAAATGTCCCAGGACTGTAGTGTTTGAACTGTTTGTATAGACGTGTGCTCATTTGAAACAGTGAGTGGTATTAACTTTTTATTTATTTATAGTATTAAATAATTATGACAGTTGTGGTTTGTAGTATACTATAATAGCTATTATATACTGATAGTGAATTCGGTTAATTTTTACCCGTTTTACAAAGAATATTTCTATCATACAAAATTAATGGAAAGGGGGAAATTCGACAGTATAGTGAGAGTATATGGATGGCAGTGTGACAGTGGTTTCATGGGGGGCAGGGTACAATTTCTTTTGTGAACATTAACTTCTCGATAAACGTTCTTCAGTTTTTTTTCGCGGTTACACCGTGTTTTTTAAACAATATTTAAAATTATTATTATTACATAATATTATGTACTTTAAAACTATTGTCGTATTGACATTTTTAGCGTTAACGAAATATGTAATTATACACCGGCATTCAAGTCGTTTTTTTGTTTTTTTGGAAAATTTAGTTCATATGATATTGTCAAGTTTGTTTTGTCAGTACCTATACCTATACCTGCCCTCCAACAAGCGAGTGTTTACCGAACGTCATACGGTGCGAAAATGACAAATATAAGTAAATATTAATATATAGACGTGTACGCGTTATTATTATTATTATATGTGTACTTAACCGGCCACCGGCTTTTACAAAATACATAATATGTCGGTAATGAACTTGGGCGTAAACCATCCCGACAGGACAATCAAAAAATATTTTATTATTATTTGTTCCGTCGGCGTTATATGGGCACTTGTGTACGATATATTATGGAAAACCCGCTGGTTTATAACACTCGCATTATATCGTTACCACAATTACATAATATATCAATTTGTTTACCATCGAAAACTCGAAACCATCATGTCATGTACGGTGTGCACTGTGTATAGGTGGGACTCGTCGTGGTCGTGCGATCGTTATTGTAATAACGAGACTAATACGAATATAATACACGATATAATAATATTGTACGTATACACTGTGGCCCAGTTAGTACTAAATCGTTATTTTATTCGGCGTAAACAAAGCTTTTTAATAGACTTCAAAAAAAAAAAAAATAACAAAGGGACGAGCCGATTCTATAAATTCGCGGTTAATAAAGCACGACGTGTGCTTTTCAAACAACTTTCTCACATTTTCAAATGTAGTTTTTTTTCCTGGTAACAAACTAGAACCTATAGTTGGGTGTATTTCTTGTTTTTTTTTAAATTTGTAAAAATCGTAAGACAAACAGGAACATTTTTGATTTTGTTTTTAGATTCTGAACGAAGCTAGGAATGTATTGGTTTTACAATGATGTTAATTTTTTTTCTGCGAACAATTTTTCTACCAATAAATTTTGTTCCAATGTTCGAATTTCTGAAACGAAAATTTATCTTCTTAGTACTTTAGGGAGGTGATTTTTTGGTTTTTCGGGAGGTTTTCATAATACATAGGAAAAAACGAGAAAATTGTTTTTCAGAGACCTTAAAAGCCATCGTCTTGAGACCTGACATAGAATACTTTTATTTGAGTTTTCTAGACGTGATAACATTCTAGTGACTTTTGAGTTATTTATAGGTGTTTTAATTTTTCGATTTTTTTTTTAATATTATCATTTGGTTTTATATGAATAAAATTATTTTGGCAGAACAAAATCATTTGAAAATTGAATACGAACTTTACCATAAGTTATACTTGTTGGTAAGAAAGTAATGTATTTTTTTAATAATCATTTAAAGTTTAAGTTTGATGAAAATCGTAAAAATTATGACAATTCAAAATACGCTTAACTGACCTTCGATCAGTATTGTTCTTCGTTAGAAATGATTTCACGAATAACTCCGTCAAATATGTGCAATGCGTTTGAAAATTTTGGTACATTTTAATGTGTTAAATTATTTAAAATATGATCACGGACTTCAAAGATACGCTTATAATATAATATTAAGGATATAGCTTGCTATATAAGATAACGTAGTTTTATACTTCAACAATATATAACTATAAAAAGATTAAAATAAAAAGTTTAAAAAAAATAACTGACTCAAAAACATAAATAGTTCTAAAAAGTCAAATACAATACTTTTAAAACTTTCTTTAAATCCATTGAAGTCGACAGAAACTAAACTAAATTAAAACAATTGAGCGTTGAAACAATAGTACGCAGTAATTGTATTGCGAGTGGTGCCGAAGTCAATGGATTTAGAAGGAAGTCTTAAAAGTATATTGTTTTTCAACTTTTTAGAGTGTTTTATATTTTTATTCGGTTATTTTATTTTGCTCTTTTTGTTTTTGAAGTTGGTTATTTTTTTCAAAGTTATATACGGATCTGTGATAGACTACCCGTTACACTGAGTAATTCTTTTACCGCCAACCAGGGATTATATTTACACAGAGAAAATTTGAATTTGGTTATTTTTTTCCTGACATGTTATCGTTGTCGTTTAATGCTGTAATGTTTTCAGAAAATTATTAAAATATCCATCTAAAAATTGGGTCAAAAAATATAATATTATTACAAAACGTGTTTGAAATGTTATATTATAATATAATATTATGATCCTTTGGCTGCGTGGTGGAAGAGGACAAACAGGAGGTAGTCAATGCTTATAAATGCCAGCGGGGGGTACGAAATGTTACCATATTGTAAAACGTAAACAGATTTCGAATTAATGAGAAAACTTCAAACGTGTCTGGGGCACACTTTGTGGTGGGCGCTCGGGGCTTCGTGAATTGAAAACCGTTGCTGAGTGGTACGTGTACGAGCGGGCGTTCCAGGGGGAGGTGAGTGCCAAATATCAGTATAAGCCATAATGTTATACAATATGGAAAATAGGGGAGAAAATCAAAGTTTGTTACCGCGAGCTGGTTTAATAAATCCCGAGTTTCATTCGTTTTCTCTACCATAAATTATACATTATTAATTTTCCCCGAATTTGCCATTTATTATAGTGGAGGGAGAAAAAATGTTTACGCATGTAGTTGCATGCAGTGTCTCGTTGTTTTATCCAAATTTTACCAGGTAAACTTAATTGCACCCAGAATTCGGGAATTTTAATCATATTATTAAATATAGGTACCTACCCAATAAAAAAAAAAAGAGGGAGAGCTGGTATCGGGGACGGGTGTGGCCACTATTGTAGGTGGTTAGTAGGAAAGATGGGATGTATGAAGTTCATTAATTTATCCTTTAAACAATGATAAACCATTGTTAACGAAAATTGATTCTGAGCGAAGTTCGGTAAAGCAATTCAGTAAACAAATTATATCAAAATACATTAATTTATGAATTTTATAGGTAGTAAAACTCAGAATCTAAAAAATAATGTGCGTTTTTACCTCAACAACTAGTTTTAAAAAATGTATTTTCTTAGAGCCAAGATGCAACAAAAAAGGTCTCTTGTGATGTTTGGAGCAAGATTTCTGGTAAAAAAGTTTTTTATAGATATAAATAAAAAAAAAATAGAGCTGATACTGAGGACGAGTGCAGCCAGTATTAGAGGCGGGAAGTATAAGAAGGCAGGATATATAAAGTTATTTAATCCATGTTTGTACGCAAAGATAAACTATCAATAATAAAAAACGATTAAGAGTGAAGTTCGATAAGACATACTATAATTTTATGTTGTCATTTTTACGATTTTCATTAATACTGAATCTTAAAACGCTTATCAAAAAAAATCTAATGCATTAAACTCAATTTTTTTTAGACTACTAAGTAAAACACATAACGTACTTAGTGTTAAATTTTCAAGCATTTCTCTTAAGTCATATAATTTTAATAACAAATAATTACCAAATAAAAATAGGTACATATAAAAACACGAAAATATCAATTACCAATAAAGAGTCTAAAAATAGTTGGAATGTTTTGAATATTTTACCATGGCTACAAGTATAAGTATTCTGTGAAAATTAGCTATACGAAGTAGGTCTCTATAATAATTTTTAATATAGTTACTAGTAGTTTCTCTTAAATCATCTGCAGGAAACGAAAATATATTAAAATATTAAAGTACACACTTAATGGTAAAATGCATACATAAAGAAAATACTTAGAGGCCATGGCCCTCCCTAGACTCCCCTTTATCCGTGCTGGCTCATTACGCTCTGAATTAAAAAAAAATACACATCATCTCTCAGAATCTGGAAATTACAGCCCAATTTGTTAATGATTGAACACTAGCGAAAAAAAAAATCGTATTTTTGAGGATTCAAAAAATATAAAGTATTTTTTTGGAATAACTGTTAAATCTTTAGAATTGCTACTTTCTCAATTACGCACAATACTAATAAATTAGTGAATAGGTTTATTATTATTTTTTTTTTTAACAAAACCTTACATAAAACAGTTATAGTAAATATACCGTGCTTTCGTGATTTTCCGCTGTAGATTTTCACTTAGAAAATATTGAAAATTTCCGAACGAATAAATATATCCTATACATCCGAATTAGAAACTATGTAATCGCGATTTAAAACTACTGCAGATAGACGCCATTCTCACTAACTCATTCCGTTCAGGATCTAAAATAGAAAGTAGAGCGTTCAGTGTATACAAATTACAGAGGGCAATTATTTAATACCATAGTATTTATTGTAGCCATTGCAGACTTTTGGTGATAACAAAATAATTTCCCATGTGTTCAAAACCGAAATAAAAATAATATAATATGCTTACGTTTTATATATTAACGATAAAAAAAAAAAAAAATTAAATTTGAAACAGGAATAATATAATAGGTAACTGACGGTAGTAGTGACGTTATACTTAAACTGATGCTATATGGATAAGGAGAGAAGGGCAGTATTCGATTTTCTAAAATTGTTCCGCAGAATACAACTTATCTACAGCTACATGAATAACGTTATTTTTTAACTGGCTTTACATTCAAAATTTTACCTTCAATATTATCTAACTGACTCTTTTTTTACCAAATGGAATTCGACATTCGATAAAAGTCTCAAACCATTAACGAATGGTACCGTTATCTCAAAATTGAAAAAAATAAACTACTACTCTTCTTCCCTTTCAAATAGTAATTTATATTTCCTAGGGAGTTTTAACCCTCGAAATCCCCCGCTCCCTTCAGCGTTCGCCACTGTTAGTTAATAAATCATCGGAACGTAATATAATAAATTCTAATAATAATATAATATGTCATACAAATTTATTTTGAACATCAATCAAACGGGCTCGAGAGTTTTACACTTCACAAACAATAACAATATTATAATAAAATAATAATAACAAATATTTGATTTTAACGAAATCGACATTATAAATTATTTTAAATCAGATTATATTTATTATGAAAAACTATTCAGCTGTCCGTGTGTTTTCATGTCGAATATTTTAAATTTGTTTTAAAAATATTGTTGATCGAAGGTCAAATTTATGATATAATATCTAATATTTACGTTTTATTTGAAATTTCGAGTAGAGTTATAGAATCTATTATAATAAACAAAAAAAATGCATTTCATTTTTTTACCCTAGATTTTTCGAAATATGATAATATGATTATACAAATATTTAGTATAGACAACAACACTGTGTGTAATTATCGTTTTAAAATCACCAATAATATAATAATATCCAAAGCAATACCAATTATAAAATGACGAACACTGTGGATGACTGTCCACGAGTAATTTAACGATACACAAAATTAAAACAAAAAAGATTGCGAGTCTGCAGTACACAATACATGTATGTATATTTACTATACAGAATATGTTTTCGTATTCGAGTGTGTAATAGTTGACTATACAAGATGATTATTTTATAATCGTTGAAAACTAATTATTTCGCAATGTATAGACCCTAAAATTTACATTGCCATTATTATTGGTCAACCTTGTTTTCGGTGATGAAACTGCTATCAGCTTTTGATTTTACCTAAACTAAAAGTTCTGTAAATAAATTATGAGTATTATTTATAGTTATATTATAGTAATAGCGAGTTTTAGTTTAAATTAATTTTTGAATTTCGCCAATCCTGTAACGAGATATTCCATATTTAAGTTTGGATAGGGGAAAAGTAGCAGAGTATTATTAGTATGACGGCACGGCACGTGGCGTTTGAATAGTGCTCCGCTACTCTCCCTCTTTCTACACTTAAAAGTGGAATATCTCGTGAACGGGTTTAGGGAAATCAAAAATGTCAACACTAAAATTTATTTAAACTAATACACTCTATAAGTAAATTCATATTATATTTATGGAATTTTCATTGTAGATTTCTATTTTTAAATTAAAAGTAGGTAGTCGTTTAACCCCCGAAAATATAAGGACGACAAAAATAATGGTAATGTGAATTTTAGATCTTATCTTTTCTTAATTTTTTTAAAATAATTTTTTTTTTTATAAAAAAAAGCAAACACTTTGCTTAATAATGAGTGTTCAACGATAAAAAAATCGCTCTGTATACATAACGGTCGGACGCATAAATTAAACATTTAAATAGTTCCCTTATTACTGGAACCGATCGCGCTGCAGACCTTTTAAACGGACGTGTGGTAAATACCATCCGGTAATTGTGTGTGTAATATTTCTAAGTGAATATTCTGCAACAGATCTGTAAGCTGCAGGACACAAAATCAAAAGAAAAAAAAACATAAACAAAACCATTAGCTTTGTATAGATAAACCGACGTCCCGTTGTGACGGTCAATCGAATAAAATACGACGGCCCATCTCATCTCAGAGCTGAATTAATGCCCGCTACCAACTCTCTCGTAGTTACATATAGGATGTCCGATTAATTGCACCATCGTTATTATCGTCGGGGATTTAAGATGCGGGTGTTTGATTGTGTGTGTAATCGATTTGTACTGTCCAACAGTATTTTAGACACGGATTTAGTAGTAAGTGAAATGACACAATCACGGATAACGGTAGGGAAAGGAGGTGGATGTTTCGAGGAGGAAAAAATGATTATTTTACGAGACAAATCCTATAGTTAATATATAGTATGCACTATATAATGGAAACACTTCAGCGACGTATAGACGTAAGATAGGGATTTGGTGATACAGAACCGTTCTCAAAAGCTCGGTTATTTCTCCAATAAGGTCACTGATTAATTCTAACTATAAGATTCAAGACATTGCAGATTTTTGAACAATAAAAAAAAAAAACATGAAATATTCGAATTCACATTCAGATTAATTATTTTAACGTGGTCCCGTTACGCACCCACCAGTACTTACCTATTTATCGTGAAATTTGTTTAAAAACACGTTCGTGCGTAAAACAGAAAACAAGACCTTATTAACTATATTTATATGTACCTACCCTGCGAAATGATTTTATAGAGTTGTTATTCTCGTTATGAAAATTTAAGACGAACAATAAACAACATTATATATTATCTAGGGAATGTCAATATTGATTTTCTGAACGTTTATAATCTTACATCGTTTATACTGATAGTAAAAATATACCTAATTAAATGATATAAAAACGGTATTTCTTTTTTTATTGTGCACCTAAAATCTTGTTCAAATATTTGTTCCGTCTATACGCACGTATAATATTATAACGTTCTCGAATTTTCATTATGATGAAATTTTGTCTGACTACCTATATAATGCGTTGTCAAGTTTCCCAAAAATAATATACTAAATAAAATCAGGTCGAAGACTTTCACGCAGAAATATCTCTCGGATATTTTTAATTATTTTCAACATTCTTTATAGACTGTAAAATATTTATGGCACGAATATCGCAGTATATACAAAGGTCGTCACGATGAATTTTGTTTTAGAATCCTGTTCATATTATACAGAAAAAGAATTACAGAAAATACAATAATATTCTCATGCGTGCGAAATAGGCATGAAAAAACTTCAGTTAGTTGTTCGATATTTTGCAATAAATCTCCGACGCCAATATATCTAAATACTAAATTGAATATTTGGTTGAAAAACGTGATTGTGGTTTATAATATTAAAATTGCTGATAATTTCACGGTTCCTGTCTTAAAAATTTAAATAATTCACATTTTAAAATTTAGTACTTTTTTAAAATTATATATGTATATGTATAATGTACAGTGTCTCACGAAGATATACCCATTGCAATATCTCCCGAGATCAGGGATAGACAGTATCTTAAATACGTTTGTATTTTGTATCTCGTATCTAGATAATTTTTTTCAAGTATCATGCCCATTCCTGCCTGAGGTAATAAAGATAAACACATTCTGTTTTTTTTTTTTTCCTATAATATTCTGGTATAAATGTATAAGGAATACAAATATTTATGTATTTAAAGATAACTATTTTATAGAGTTAAGTCTTCTGAAAATGTTGACCTTATAGATTTTTATTTTCATTAAATTCGTGGTTTTTAATAATTTTTTTAAGTCCAGAGAAAAATGTGTACAGTCAATTATAGCCTTAATAATAATAATCAATTAGCGAATGCAATTACAACCTGCTATGAACTTTAAAAAATTAGAAAAGTAAAAAGTCGAACCGTTACCATTTACAGAAGATTAAATTCTATAGAATAGCTATATTTGAACTTTTCAAAAATAATAAAATGAAAAGTTATTTTTTTAAGTTTTTTATAAAAATATATAAGATTGATTGTAATATAAATATTTGTAGTCCTTATCTCTGTAAGTAATGTACAAAAAAACAGAATTTCATTATCTTTATTACCTCTGTAGATAAAACAACAGGTAAATCTTCGTGGATACATGTATATTTATAATTTATTAATTTGTTTATGTTCAATTTCCGAATCCCGATAAGGATTTAAGAATATACATTATACATTATACATAATGCATAATATGTACACGATAATATACTCGTATAATATGGGTGAGTACCCACGTGAGTCGTATGTACCTACATAGGACATGCCTAGATCACATTCAGAATTAAAAAATAAAATAAACTGATTTCATTAATTATTCTAGAAATTTATAACATTTTGTACAAACACAATAATTAATGTAAAATGATGTAAATGTTCATTATGGAAACGTACCTATTACGTATGATTTATGAAAATTAAAAATAACGTTAAATTTTCACTTATTGTTTTACAATTCATTTAGTTTTCCGTCATGTTTCGTTTTATGTTTTTTTTTTTTTTAAATTATTAGTTTATCGTTTTGTTTTACCAACATTTTTCTTTATAACACAATTTCGTTTAGTGATAATTTAAAATTACCGTTTACTGTTTTCCGTTATCTATATCAATCGTTTTTTTTAATGTTATACGAGTTGTTTCGGGTAACGAGTCGGGTACCCGGCATACACAGCCTTTTTTTAGTACCCAATACTTAGCTATGCCCATGAAACATTTTGTAGATGTGTGCAGGTAATACATAGTACATATCAAAGTGAATTAAGTGGATTTATCCACCTTGGTACATACATAAAATAATGCTCATTAATTATCATTAATATTTATCGACGGCGTCACCTTTTTGTACTCGTAAAGATAAGATAGCACTCGCCAAACGGCTAGTGTTGGCCATGTTGGCCATCTAATATTCTTTTTTTTAATACCCGGCCAAGTATCCGGTACCCGAATAAAAAAATAAAAAAATTACCCAGTATTCGGTACTCGATCAAATTTAATACACGTAAAAACTCTAGTTATAACTTTATAATAACGTTTTTGGGTACAGCAGTATTCATATTTTTTTTTCTGTAATAGATTATGTATGAGTATATGTAGATTATATATATTCATTAATATTTAATTGTTAAAATGTTGTTCAATAAAATAATTTGCAATAAAAATACAAAATGTATTTATATTCATTGTATCCTAAATTTCGAATGTAATCCCTGCAGGATTGCAATAAATCCCAAAATCCCGGGATTGTCAAAGTAGTTCGGGATTTTAAAATCTATATAAAATATAATCGGTCACACCACGATTTTGATGAATTTACCTTTAAGTCAGCCTTATTGGAATTCTCCAGTCACATAAAATACCTGACGTTTTTTTATTATCAGTTCTTATTTGCTACAATATAATTGTATGCCATTGAGAAGGTGTCTATCATATTATTTATTGATCACATATAAGGCAAATGCACAGATAGGTATTAAAAGTATGTTTGGGCGATTATCTTTATAGTACTTTTGCGGTCGCGAATATTGGCCTACACTTTAATAAAATCAACGATCAAACGTCTTACATTACCTTCCATTCCCTATCCGTTCTCTTAATGTACATTTCTCTTGGATCACGGAATATTAATCACATTCATGGCCCATCCATATCTTTAATATTTATGGAAAAATATCGTATTCTAATTATTATGATCGTGTTCCAATATCCAACGCAAGGCCGTGATCCAACGCGATCTATATAAATATTCGTTTGGTATCCAACAATAGGTTCTACCAAACACTCAAAATATCCAATGTTTAGTTGAACTGTAAAAAACATTCAAGGTTATAATGGTTTATATTTTATTAAGCATAACTATGTATGCAGGCACCTATATGGGCGCGAGTGCAGTGAATGGAATTAAAATAACTATTAAATTTATTAGTGTTATTAACAGTACCTACTTAAATATTATACCTACATAGTAGTAGCGCGGGTGTTTATGTGACTTCAAAATTTATTACGACATGGTTTACCGACGGGCGTAAGATTATCTAATTTATAATTCTTTAAATATAAAATAATATCTGAGGTTACCAACTGCAAAACCGACAAATCAACATCAGTGTTATAGAATAAAATATAATACAATATGTATCATCGTGCTATTATAAGAAGTTTAATATTGTTTATTATGTCAGGTTATAGTAAAAATGTCTTACATATACCAGGTGATTCATTTAAGTGGGTGCACTCATTATCTCAGAAAGTATTAACTTTTTTGGAATTTGTTTTGTAGAAAATTTAAAAAAAGAGCTGCTTCACAATTTTATATTTGTGTTATTTTTTGTCACCCTTATTTTTGGGAGTCTATCTATATTAAAAAGTACCGTACCGCCGTACCGCCACACCAATGATTGATACTCCAATACTCTCCTTCAACCCAAACTTAAAAGTTGTATATCTCGTCAACGGCTTGACAGAAATCAAAAATGTCAACATTAAAATTGATTTTAACTAATACTCAATATATTATTGACTTTTTAATATAGATTGTCATTTAAAAATCAAGAGTAGGTAGTTGTTTTACTCCCAAAAATAAGGGTGACAAAAAATAACACAAATATAAAATTGTGAAGCAGCTTGTTTCTTATCTTTAGATATTTTATGAAATGTGAACAACAATAATAACAAAAATATTATGTCGAACCTAGTTGTTAAATATTAAACCAGATGGCGCCTATAGTATACGAGTGCTATACCGTTTCAAGTACGATATAAATACTTAAATAAAATTATGTGTTTTATGGTTTTATGTGTTTAAATATTTATCATTTAAATATCTAAGAATTCGTTTGTTGATTTCCCGACCTTAAAAGTCATATAGAATCATGATGTATTTTATTTTAATAAGAAACAATAAGATAGGTTATACCGTTTGACCTTTAGGAAATGTTTGTTCGAGTGAATATAATTACACGCGTTTAAAAACCATTAAACTTCTCCTCGTATAGTTGACTTGTGGTTTTAGTTTAATTAATATTACACGCAACTGTAGATGAAATAAAAAAAAGTGTTTATATTATATTGATACGAGGTACATTGATACAATTGATTTCTAAAACTTAACGGTGTTTATTTTTTTTTATTTTAACATTCTTATTTAATATGTTACACATATGTAAACGATAGTATATTATATTATATATATATAAATAATCATAATTTAAGGTAATCATTTTTTTGTGCATTTTCAATTATAATCTTTTAATTATTACCTATTTTTTACATTATTATGGAAATTTTAAAACAAATATATACCTACCTAATTAAAATTATTATTACAAAGTCTGTATATTCTGTAGCACACTGTATAAACGTCGTATTAACTCCGTATTATTTTTAAATTTGATATTGCCATATATCCGTTGGCAAGCCATATCGGGCAGTGGCATACCTAGTCCTTTATTACGGGGAGGGGACAAAATATATTTTCACCCTCTTAAAATAGAAAATTCCTTAAAAAAATAACGTAACACAAATATAATATTATATGTTTTCTCCTTTTTAAATTGTAATCTCTCTAAAAATGTTGTATATAAAGTTCTATGTTCAATAGATTTTTTCTTTAAATGTCAATTTTCATTTTAGTTTTTAATTTATTTTTATTTTAGTCATGAGTTTATCACATTTTTTTCTTGTTATATTTCATTTTTTAGTATTATGTTTATTATTTTGTTTATTAAAATTGAATTCAACTCATCCGTCTCAAAGCTTTGCTTATAGGATGAGTTTGCAACTTGTAATTACTTAACATTATATATTATTGTATGTATAGATTTGTGTTTTGTTGTAATGAAAATATTACTGTTATTTAAAATTATAGGTAATAAAAAAATAATAACGGTATATTGAAATTTGTGTGTGTCATGTTTGAGAAAAAGAATTACAGTAAAAAAGGAATTGGTATTAAGCCAATTGTTTTTTTTGGAAATGAATTCGAGGTGTCAAATCGGTCTCATTGATATCAATGAGGTTAGGTCGTATGCGAAGGGTGTTTACAAGTTTATATGTATCTACTAAGATCATTTTAAAACATTAATCATACTTAGGCTTCTAAGAGATAAAAGTGCCGAAGAAGTTGCTAATGTTTTATTGGATATATTACCCTATTTGGGACACCCGATATTCTTCAAAGTGATAATGGACGTGAATTCGTAAATAAAATAATCCCTGCACTGAGCACTATGTGAAAGGATTAAAAAATAGTTCACGGTAAACAAAAGCACTATCAAAGACAGGGTTCAATTGAAACAGCAAACCAAGACATATTGGAGCATAAAAAGTAAAACGAAAATTAACAATAATACGAAAAAATGGAGTAATGGCTTCGTATAGTTAATGAAAAATGTCATCGTATGAAGCAATGTTTAGTATATCCACCTTAATTGGTTTAGTATCTTCATTCTTCGTTACTTCGAATGGTTATTATTACAAAATTAAAAACTGAAAAAGAACGCAAGCTGTCTTACAGCCAGTATAATTTATTTCTAATGACAATACGGTAACACAAATAATGAAGTATTGAAAGATGTAGAAAAATAAATCGAAGATCAAAAAGATCAAAAAATTGAAAACAAATATAAAAATAAGACAAAAATTAGCTAACCAAAATACCAAAATCTGAAAATCCAAGTATTAAAAATGCCGGAAATTTCCAGAAAAAAAAAAAAAAACGATTTTGTCAAGTAAATGTTGAAGAGTCCGTTAAAGTTAAAATTCCATGATAGATGCATGGAGTAATTTCCGATGTATTCTTGATGTGTTAATTTCAAGTAATAATTATAAAATTTATTTATGGACTAATATTATGTAAAATGTTAGTGTTTTAAAATATATTTTAGTGAAAGATGACATTTATGAAATCGGTATGACTGAAGGCGAACCACAACAACTCTACAGCAGAAACCAAGAAAGACGAAAGAAAAGTTTATACACATCGACGACGTGCCGGGTGTTTCAATTTCATTGCGAGAAGCAGCCTGTGCCTTCTATAATTTAGGAGGACAAGAATACGATCGATGCACTTGTTCACAGCTTTGAAAAACGAACAAATGCAAATGTAGAAAAGCAAATAGACTTGGCAATTTTAAGTGTCATTCGAGTAAATTGTGTAAAAATATATAGGTAATAATACAGTTCTAAATAATAATGTATTAATTAATTTGTCCATTAATATTATATAATTGTATTATTAGTAATAATAAATTAAATAAATAATATTACACAAAAAAATGTTTAACTTATTTAAATAGTTTAATGAACTTGTTTATATTCGTGGTTAAAATTGTTAGGGCAAGATCAAATAGTCCGGACAATATACAATTACCTGGGATTCCACATTCCTCTAACATATTACATATTATACATAAAATATCACTTCCATATAGTGCAATCAAATTTTTCGCGTAACGAAAGTTTATATCGTTTAAATGCTATGCCGAAAGAATTGCGCATTTACGGTATACAGGTGTTGAAGAATATTTTAATCTACTGAAACCTAAAGTTGTATTTAATAAAAATAAATTAAAATTCTTATTTAAATTATTAAATAACATGAACGACTGCCCTGAATTATTAGAACGTATTAATTTTAAAACAAATACAATAGGATTAAGTGATAAATCTTTGTTCTATCCAAAAAACGTTACAAAAAATGACCTATTAAATTCTCCATGCAATATTTTAATATTCCTATAGGTAATTAGAAAAGTTTTCGATACGGTTTAATAACATATTCTTACATTTAACTCATGGATTGTCATTGTCTATTATTATATTATGTTTTAATTTTAGTTATTTATTATAATTATATATATTAAATATTATAACTATGTGTATATACAGTGTACACTATAACATATTGGCTGTTTGAAATTAAAATTTGAATTTTATTCCGTAAAAATAAACATTATTACTATTATAATAAAAACAATATGTGAACGGATAGAAAGAAAATAATATAATAGTTTTTTAAATGATTTTTTACATTAAGCAGTGATAGGTTAAACAAACAAAAGTAACGAGTAATTTAGTAATTTTACTATAATAAAAATAACTTAAATTACGTATAAATTACCATCGAATTATTTAAAAAGTAATTTTGTTACTAATTTTGCTAAAAATAAAAGAAACTAACTTATAGAATAACTACTTTAGGAACATTTTTGAAAATTGTTCAAAAATACCATCAAATTTGTTTACGATTTTGAGTAATACTGTTACATTCAATTTCCGAAATAGCTTACAGTACAGTACCTTTAAAGGATCATAATCCTTATTCAAAATTAAATTCCGTCATGTGCAATAAATCCTACAGTATCGTGTGGACATTAGGCCTAAAATCGGCTAAAACTACACACCGTCACAAAATGAAATTCTCCGAACGCGGCTTTGAATTTGATATTTACAATATTATTAATTTCTGCCTAAAACATGATGAAAAAAAGGCAACAGTAGGAGGTACGCGGTGCTGCAGCTGGTGTCGCTACATAGAACCGTCACATTTAGAACTCAAATCCTCAAATCGTTATATTATTCCCGTCGAATTCCATCAGAAAGTTTATCACAATATTTATTTTACATATTTACTCTATGTAGGCGAGGTTACCACGAGTATAATATAAGAGCAGCAACAAATTAAATCACTCAACGGTATGTATAATATTATAATAATAATAAATTATCACTCGGCCCCTATAAAATAACTGCATCACCGCAACACCAATTTAATATTATTATTTTCACAAGCGCCGCCGGATATTCAACAGTAAATTTAATTAAATTTCTCAAATTTACGCGCACCAATCAACAGAATTTAATATAATAGTCTGGGACCGACTGATAAAATATTGAAGCGTTAAAAAAATAAAAAATATTTTATTAATTTGAATACACATTTTGTTATTTTCCTTTATGGAAAAATTCGTTACAATAGTCTGATACTTGTAACAATAACAGTTATTGTTGGTTATCCGTTGCCGAAAATTCAGACATCGATATAAGTTTTATTTCGATACCACCCAAATGGATATACCAAGAAAAATACAAAATATCAACTGTAACGTTACGATCATATCGGGCGTTATTCAATAATTATAATAAAAAAAGAAGTTTTATTTAATATGTATACGTATAAAAACGTATGATAAATATTAAGCAACATTAATTTTGTCTAACATAATTTCGTCGGACCGCAACGCGGTTATCACATATTATTTTAACAAAATAAAACAATAAAATCGAGACTGAAAATCACTTCGATTTCGATATTTAATACTGTATTAAGTATACCGAGGTATCGAATCGCCTGTCTTTTATAATTTAATAATAATAATAATAATAAGAAGAAGTATCTACTCGTTTTAATGATATTTGTTCGGCTGACATAATATTGTTTTAGTTTTTTTTTTTTTTATTTTTTTTAATAAAACTTAACATTTAAAAATGATTTAAATTTCAAATAAGTCGAATTATACTATATGTTCCAATATTTCCATAATGGAAACATCACGAGTATAATATTTCTACTGCGGTAGACCGTATATATAATATTTTATTCATAAAACATGTTACGCATAATTCTTTACTGGAACGTAAATATTTACACACGGGCGTTAGGTATATAGGAAAATTCAAATGTTATATGCCGAACGGGACGAGAAATTTATTGAAATAATATTATTATAATGTGTTTTCGATTCTAAACGGATCGAAAAATCCGTATATTATTATAAATCTATATTGGTTTACCTTTTTCCAACGATGCGCGTGCGCAATTATTTTTGTTCGTATATAAATTACACATTTTTTCCGGTCAGTGAGTGCAAAAATCGGTATAAAGGCATTAATTTATTTTATTTTTTCAACAAATGTTTCTTTTGTCGGGAAGTTATAGAAAAATAGGTACCTACCGAGAAAGTGACAAAAAGCGCAGATGTTTTCGTTGTGATTTTAGATTATAACATTTTCATTTGCGTTTAAAATTGCTAAAACGTGTATTAAGAGATATATGATAGAGATAATAACATGTATTAAGAGAATCATAGTGATGTAAGATTTTCAACTTGTATAACCTAGAAATGTTTATTTGAAAAAAATTTAATTTAAAATTTAACATATTATTATAGTTATAAACATTTGTATTCTGTATCAGTGTTTGTGTATAAAACCTCAGTCATGATTTTCTTCAGGGTCGTCAATTTTAGATTCTGATTGGAACAAAGAAGCTTATGGTTTTACAAAGATGTTCTTTTTTATCTGTGCACATCTTTTCTACCAGAAATCTTGTTCCGATTTTTAAGTGTAGCAGCTTTTTTGAAAGGAAATCGGTGTGGGGAGGTATTAGTTAAAATATATTACCACTTTCATTTTTCATGTGAACAACTTTTCTACTAGTAATTTTTCTCCAATTTATAATGATAGGAATTTTTCTAAAAGGAAATCCAACTGGAGAGGTACTTTAAAGAGGTCATTTTTCGATTTTCTCAGGAGTTTTCCAAGCAAATGTGAAAAACCGGTAGAACATTAAACAAATATTATAAAGAAAATGTATAAAGTCTATTTAATTATTTTACTATAATGTGATATATTGGCATATATATTGTTGACAAAGCATCACTATCTACCGAAATTCGCTCAGAATCGTTTTTTTTTATAAGCAATAGTTATACATGCATAGTTATACAGATATACACGATATTACCTATAACAGTGGCTGCACTCGTCCCCATTATCCTAGGACGTCTTTTTTTTCTTTATACCTCGTGAACATTGAAACAAGGACTATAGAAATGTCAGCATTAAGTACTTGTCTTAAAGCAAAATCATGTTTATTTTAAATTCCAATTTAAAAACAATGATTATACTTTTTAGATTAAGATAATCGCAGCGAAAGATCTATTGGTTTTACTATGATGTGTGTTTTTGTAGTTAAGATTCTGGGTGGAGCGGAGTGAATTTTTTATTTTTTTCTATTTATAAACAACTTTTCTACCAGTAATTTCGCTCCGATTTGCAATGATAGCACTTTTTCTGAAAGAAAATCTGACTCGGAAAGTACTTTAAGTTATTGGTTATTTTCTTGATTTGTTCAGTTTTCCCAATAAATGGGAAAAACTGAGGAAAAACGCAAAAATAGGTATAATTAATATGCATAATAATTAATTATTTTACCATAATATGGTATATACATATTATATGTCGCTAACTTTTTTTGTTAGCAATAGTGAATCGTTGCGTACAGATATACATTAAATTTTCCCTCTATGACCCTCCCAACTTATAACAGTGGCTGCATCCGTCCCCATTATCATAGGACAGCTTTTTTTATTCTGTCTTGAACAAATTTTCTACCAGAAAACTTGCTCCGAAGTATAAACTATAGTACTTTTATTTATAGGTATTTTTCTCTAGTTGATGTATTGAGGTCATTTTTGATTTTCCAAGGGGTTTTCGATATAATTAGGAAAAACCCGAAAGAAAATTATTCGTAAAACGGCAAATATATACGGCACGACGCGGCGGTACCGTTTTAATTGTTTTTATTATGTTTACACGATGTTTTCTACCAGAAATATTGCTTCAATTCAAAAATGACAAAACATCAATTTATGAATTTTTAACACATAACCACTGACAGAGAACGTAAATTTAATTGAGTTAATTTAGTTAAATGTAGTTTTTTATATGAGTTTTAAAAACAAATTTTGACGAAAAATGTAAATATTATGGTCTTTTAAAACATGTTTAACCGAAATTTTTTCCGAATCGTTTTTCGTTATCAATGACTTATCGTTGGTTACAGGTATAAATTGAATAACTTTATGTATCCCACCTTTTCCACTTCTCACCTACAACAGTGGCCGCATGCCCGCACTCGTCCTTTATATTACTCAGTAGTAGGTACTAACCCCCTCTGGATCATACTATTATTTTAATAACTTAAAAGATAATTCAATACATTTTAAAAATTATTTAATTAGCAATGACTCTTATGTATTACTTTATGCACTTGAACCATAAGTAAATTTAAATAAGACAATTTTTGAAAATGAGATATCAACTGTATCGTCCATTTCAAGTTCTATATCTCCGATAAATGGATATTTTGTAAACAAGATTAATGATGTCAATAAACAGTTAAATGATATTACTAAACCATTGAATGGCATATAGATTTATAGTAAAAACATAAGAGAACAATTATTACATTATAAATGAGATTCATCTGATTCAAGTATTACTATTCTTTTGAAACCGTAAGCAAAAAGAAAAACAGTAATCTATTAATTCTAGTAATAATACAGAAATATCTCTAAGTACTGCTAAACGAATGAAAACAAATAACATATTAGTGCCTTAATATGATTCTAATAAGGAAGAGAGTGATATTGGAAGTAGTTTATTATCTGTAGAAAATAAAACAAAAAATACAACATATCAAAAAGTCCCAGATAAATAACCTTCAACGACGAGATTCGATACTACTGATCAAGTTTCTAAAGAAGTGACATTTAATGACAGTAACATAATCAGTTGAATGAATGTTTCGGTAAAATGGAACGAAAAAAAATCACCCAGATTAATAGACCCAAAAATACTTATATGCTGTACAAAAAGGGTAGAAACAATATAATATCGACATGACGTAATAATGAAAATGACATAATAAAAATAAAATAAACATCATTGTAAAACCGAAAAATTCCTCACTCAGAATCTAAAATTCGATAACAGATGAAAAAAAAACTATACAATAATAGCAATAAAAGAAAAAAACTGCAGTCTTCCAAAAATAACATAAAAAACTGCTTTTCTATGGTTATACGTTCAAACGGCGTATGAATGCAAATTTAAAATATCCTAATTAATAATTAATTTATAATCATTATTAATAAATTAATAATCAAATATCATTCAACAACGCGGAAGGAATATTAAACGATTTACATGAAATGTATATTAGACGCCAAATGGCGCCAGTCCGCATTCAACGTGTTAAACTTTCAATTTATAATTAATCTTTTTACTCATAATTTCACTATCAATCATTACAAACGTCAAACACAGAATAACTGTAAACTATTGATAAGATTAGGTATTTTATGAACGTTTAACAATATACGGAATTTTGCCGTTCAGCGGTAGATTTGTGCTGTTATATTCATTTGGTAGGTACTCATTAAGTCACAACTTCGTTTCGTGGCTAATAACTTTGTCAATATTGATTTTCTCCTTATCGACTATAGGACCTTGTTATTGTTCCTTATTGCATTCTGATGATTTACTGTCATGTAATTTTTTTTTTTAGCAATTATTTCAACCGAAAAAAAAATACATTGTATAAATTGCGATTTTCACATAAGACCGTTGCTTGCGAACTTGACATTTGGTTTTGTTCGCGAAATACAATTCCATGGTATTGTTACACCTGTTTTAATAAAATAAAACGATATTTTTTTTCGGTCTATTCCTTTGGTATGAATACTACCCTTTTGTCGTATAAAAATGTTGGTAAAATTTTATAAATTTTTGGATTGAGACCTGCATTTTATTATTTGTGTGCGACCGACTAAAGTATGTATTCCTAGCTATTTCGAGAAAATCTTGATTAACGATTTTATAATTTTAATATAAAAGGTTAGCTTTGTTCAGAGACATTTTTTTATCATGAACACGGTAAAATAATAATTATATTAGATTCCAAACGAAACAAGGAATCTATACGTCTTTTACGAGCGGTAAACCCGGGCACACTGCTATGCATTAATTACATACTTGAGTTTCATAAAATATCGGATCGACAGTATAATAATAAGTATATTATATTAAGGTATTTATTTGGATAAGACATTTTTGAAATTTTCCCGTTTGTTATTTAGAAAATGACGTGGTTTTAATTATTTTCTGTTTATTACAAACTCAAAACCCTACGCTCGTTAATTTCATTTGCCAGATTATCTAAAATAAAAAAAAAAAACCAAATATTTATAAAAATAACAGCATTATGAATATAATATATAACATGAATAAATATGAATTTCAAAATATTATAAACCGAAACTATTTTCTCGAATTTCGATCATTTTAACAATAAGTGTTAAAATAAAATCAAAAATGATTGTTTTCAAAGATTATGACTTTGATGTTTGTATGTTTTGAAACTAAAAAACATTCTGCTAAATTGTTTGTAAATAAAATCACGGTAATTTAATAAATTATTATCGTTTAATCAGCCAATATTGCTTCCTTGTTCTACTTCGTTTAGAGTTTATTAAAATATAAAAAGAAAACATAGGTACAAGTATATGGTATGCGTGAATGGTACGAAGACGCTACGAACATCGAAATTTCTAATATTACAATTCCGGATACAATTAACAAGTGAAAAATAATAAATAATTAAACATTTTAAACTTGTTTGCCATTTTTCAATAAGCACCCACACCTTTATGATAATTTTTGAGTTTTAAAGCAAGGACCACGATTACAAAATATATAATACATGTATGATGAACAGCACGTTATTATTTTAGTCGCAGTATCATAGGCGAAAATAGAGGAGGGGCGCCCCCAAAAGAATTCATGATTATATATTTTTATAATTTTTGATTACTACTAGAAATCTTGCTTTATTCAAAAAATGACCAAAGACCTTTTTTGTTACATGTGGATCTAGTTACTTACAGAGGAAGTTGTTTTTTGATTTTATAACGTGCTATTGTCCTCTTTGTAATTAGTCACTAAATAATTGCAAAATTCGTTTATTTTATTATTTTCTGTTTTTTCTATATAATAATAATTATTTCTTTTCGTGTAGGAATTAACGTATGGGTATATTTTTTTTTCATGTCGGAACTTACATATGAATCTGCTTACCTGCTATGTTTCGAGTGGAACTTATCGAGCCCCCTAGCATAGGCTGATGTGGAACCATTTATATCTATAGTCATGGTAAGGGTACATAGTGCATATTAGAGGCTATAGTCTAGTACATAGTGCAAACTGGTATACTGTATTGTGGAATCTCTCGACTAGTCTTATTGTCTGTATACTATTTAGTATTTACACTATATTATACAATTAAAACCAACTATCCACCCACTTAAAAAAGTTCAGGGGTATTCACCCCCTTTGTCATACGTGTTCGGCGCTACTGATATCTAATATAATACGCATTTTTCTGATAATCATAATAATATTATTTTTTATGGAAATTATTGAAAACGCCATATTGTTCAATAGATCATGGGAATAAAACAAAAGTATATAATATAAAGCTTAATATATACAAACTATATAAGCTGTCCTGCCCGGCTTTGCCAATGTAATAAAACATTTCTAAATAAAGTTAATAGATAAATTATCATTGTATGCTATTAACATAGATACCAGTACAGCACACAGATTGCACTATAAAAAATAACAAAAATATTTTTTTTTCATCCGCTTCACCAAGATAACCCATAAATCATCAAATATAATTCGAATTTTACGCTAAAAAATATCTAAAAACTGAATTTTATGAAACGGTATTCAATAAAGATGAATTTCAATACAGTTATTAAAAATTTTATCCAAGCATCGACGTGGGAAAATTTCCCAAAGTTGCATTTCGTTCAGATGAATGGTTTAGTAATGCACAAAAGAGAAATACATATAGAAGATGTATTATTATTATTATGTATTGTTTGAGTATAATTATTATAAATAATCGTAAAACGTGATTGGAAAACCATTGAAACCTGTAATCAGAGGCGACATTTGAGGGATTCAGACTATAATATTCGGCAGTCCTATTTTTCAGTGTCGTCGATAAATTGTAAAATACAACCACTACCAATGGTCGCGAGAAAGAGGTGAGAATGAAACATTGACGGTTATAATTACCACCGTTAATAATTGTTACCGTAGCTTAAGATTAAAGATAGTATACTATCGCGGTATATCAATACGCGAATATAATGTCAATAAACCGATAGCAAATAATAGACGTGCGATATTGAAATTTAATTTTTTTTTCGACCTAATCGTTTCTCTACAGCATTTGAATATTAAAACGTAAGGTGGTGGAACATAAGCGAACGAAAACTTTTGTTGGTTTTCGTAAAACAAACAAGATATATAGGTAAACGGCCGGGTGGAGGAAAAACTTGGCCCGGTTCAAATGCTTACGTCCCAGTTCGAAAAACTAAAATGACGCTCCTGCTACTGAGCAATACGGCCCTATACGGCGGGTATAGTGTTTGGACAGCACGTGTACTGTGTTTGTAGAACATTTATTATAGACGTGCTATTAAATCCTCGAGAACTCGTAGAAAAATAAAAATAAATATTTTCTAAATTACATTTATCGGAGGTCCCTTGTTTACGCGCGCGAGCCTGTCACGTTTAATATCACAAGCCGTTTCGCTACAGGGGATTTAACGTCGTTTGCGTTATTTCGTTGTTATTATAAGAAAAAGATTAAACGCATCGAAATGACGTTGCTGTGGCGAAACAGTCGGTCGTGTTTCCGTTACTCGCGCTGAAGTAAATGATAATAGAAGACCGACAAAAAATATATCAATTTGAAGATACAGTAAAACCTATCCTTTTAATGAAATCGCTCGGTACTAACTTATTTTTCAGTTATAGAGGAGTTTCTTCATAGGGAGACTAAAATATATGTGAGTATAGGTTAAGCAGAACTACTATTGTTTTCCATTTTAAGGAGATTTCCGCCTAATAGGGGGTCCGTTACAAAGAGATTCCACTGTATTTAGGTGCTATTTATTATTAACGTATCGGTGTCGTAATTTGGCGATATTTTTGGATATCAACGAGGATTAATTTCGATGTCGATTGTAAATATATAATCGTCGTGAAAGCACGCAATATACCTAGATAGGTATACATTATTAATGGAAATTCTTGATTTTATTTTGGCATTATGATACTACTTACAGCTGTTTATTATATTACTATGTATAGTTTGCGGATTAATTAAAATTACCGACGAGCGGAAAAAAACAGGTATGCAGGTACCAAAGAACGTACTTAGGCAATTATTTTTCCTCCTGGTTTTCAAGACTTGATAGTAATTAATTAAAAAGTTTTTAGTAATTACACGAGAGTAAAAAAATAAAATAGGGGAAAAGGCATTTTCTAGAGGCGCCAAATTCGTATAAAATTTTTAATAGGTAATTACTGTATAATTGCACAGTAATTATTATATTATATATAGACGTCGTAGTCGTATACATTTAACCACGACGATGCAATAATGAAAATTACATTTCTAGTAAAATACTAAAATGTAATTTTCATCATAATAAATACATAACAGTAAATAATTTACTGTTATATATTTTTAGGTACCTATCATGTATACCAATGTATAATACTAATTTAAGTTGTAACTTGAAAATATTTCATCAAGAAGTTGGGCACTAGAAAACTATATGTTTTTTTAGTATTATAATAGAGGCCCTCCTGCACATTCCACAGTATTTCCTATGCATTCACACAACGTACACTCGTGTATAAATAATATATTATGATGATAGTATTAAAATACCAATATATATGGGTACAGGGTGTCTCGGGAGGATACACTAATTTAAAGTATATAATATAGAAGGGCAATATGATTGTAGAATCCATTAGTCTGCCATTGTAAATAAATAATTTTTCATGGGACATCCTGTATAGGTTAGGTGCGTGTGTCTATACAGATACTGCAGCAGTGACACAATTGAATATAGTGTTCCCCTCCAAAACTGCACGAAATCCCGACTCTGTGCTATAATGGTAGATTATTGATTATATTGTATAGGTGCCTATACTAATAATATTTAGATGACGTGTAATCCATTACCGCAATATTGAGATGGTTGAAATGATAAAATAATATGTAAACTACAATAAAATGTAAGGTTTCATTCGATGTGTTATTTATTTAATGCAAAACTGAGTTTAAACATTAAACGAAACCGAATAAATAAACCAAAACACTACTGATGTTATTTATGAATAAATATTTGTAATTGTAAACAGAGCTATTACAGATATCTATAACTATACTAGTTAGCCGTCATGCCATAATCAAGTGAAATGGTCCGCAATATTCCAAGTAGTATTCTTTGTAAACAAACCTTATCAGTGTTTATACACAATTGAACAATTGGACAAGTTGGTTCCCAATTACCGAATTGATTCCGATGGGCTCTCACAATGGAAATTATAATATACTATGTTAAATCAACTTTTTTAAAAATTCAATTTTTGTCTACATACTATTATCACATATTCAAACAACGACAATTTCCTTCCCATTATACACACTACACAGACTATTAGAGCCATCCGGAGTAGGTACCTATCGCGCAGTTTCTATTTGTTTAATTGAGTCTGCTAGTAAACCATTCTGGCTTTTTAAAGATGTTATAGTATTAAGTAAAAATTCATAGTTTGAATGAATAAAAGTTAAATTTGCTTCAACTTGATCTTTAGAAATTAATTTTTGAACTTTTTCTATTGAAACGGCGTCTTTGGAGTTCAATTTCTGTATTACATTTCGAATAGCTTATATATGTTCGCAATAATACACTGAAGTAGATATCCATATACCCTATCTTGTTATTATAGGCATTGGAAATAATGGAATACCTAAAGCTTCAGTTTTAAACAAATCAATACGATTTGGCGCTTTTAAACATATTTCCAAATCTTTAAGATCCTAAATATGCTGTAAAAATATACTAAATACTAAAAAAATACAAAAATGCCAAAATATGCAAAAATAGGCAAAATAAAATTTCATATAGAGCATCGTTAGGCTATGAAACATATTCTGAAATAAACTAGCTATTTTTTTGACCAACCAATAAAAATATGCAAATGCATACAAGTGTTGGCCCTACTAATAAAATTATAGATTTGTACACATGGGAACCAATTCGTACACTTTATATTCGACCCGAGACGTAATTTCGTATTACCGGAACAATTATTCTGACAATTCTCTATTGAATCGATCTACTGATCGATAACTAGTGATTAGTCAATGCCACTCAGTATTAGTATTAAATTATAATTTATTATAATACGTTTTGATTTTGATGTATTATGCATAGTAATTAGTAAGTAGTACTTATAACTAGTATAACTTACTTATCAATTGTTAAAATATTTGTGTTAAATTTGCAATAAGTCAACAAAGTTCCATCCTGAAGTAGAACTAGTGTTTGACTAAACGATAGTAAAAAAAAATGTGTATCTGATATCTGGTCGCTTTTTCGTATTACACCTAATATGGTACCTTGTTTTTTATCAAACGTTTTAAATCATAATAAAAATTAATTGAAAGTCAACTCATACACAAAATAATATTATAATAGATATAAAATTATACTCACGTAAAAAAATTTATATTACCACTAGCTTTGGTTTTCTTGTTTTCATTGTATGTAGTAAAATTAGAATCAACAAAAACAATGAAATACATATGAAGAAATAAGGATAAAAAAATCGATTAAACCAAAAGCAAAATTTAAATTCAAGTAATTATACTAAACATATATTTTTAATTTTCATGATATTTAACTACAATTGTTTATCGACTCGGGTCACTTTATAAATGACGGACGATTTCACCCGTATGTACAATGATAATATCAATACGGCTATCTGGTATAGTTGGATATCTGTGGGAGCTATTTACATAATTTGTTTTTTTATTTATTATTATTATTTTTAAGTATATTGATAATAGACTATACATTTATACCTGTTATGGAAAAATGACTTTTCGTGTTCTCCATTATGTATTTCTTAATCAGGAACGCATTTTATAGTAAAATAAAGAAACATATAAATAAGTTTTAAATGAGATTTCATAGTAAATGATGTGGTTCTAGATTCAGAAAATTCCATTTGGCAATAAAAATAAATTAAATTGTTTTTACTTTGAGACTTTGTAATTATTTATTATGTA
Source organism: Cinara cedri (assembly GCA_902439185.1). Lineage (NCBI taxonomy): Eukaryota > Metazoa > Arthropoda > Insecta > Hemiptera > Aphididae > Cinara > Cinara cedri. The sequence continues at coordinate 1,575,297 of CABPRJ010001894.1, forward strand.
TATGGTTGTAATTGAAAACATTAAAGATAATGACGCATACAAAACAAAGGAAAGTCTCGCGAGGATGAATTTATTTCATATGGATAAGCAATTCAATATATTTTTCTCGAATACATTATATACCTATACAATACTATAATATTCTCACGGGATGTTCTTATCCTAGCGCAAGTGATTCATTAATATTTACCTATATACGTGAATTCGTTGTTTTTTCTATTATATTACTTACTATAAAAAAAAAAAAACAAACTAAAACAAAATGTTTTATCTATTCATCAAAATTGTATGCACAACAGTTTATGTTTTATTAATATTTTCGCATTATTTTATAAAAATAAAAAAGTAAATAATAAATAACACAACAAGTGCGGAACAAGTGTTAGAATGACTTTCTACAAGTCTGATCATTAAAAATAAAAAATATTTTTATACATTTTCACGTAGGTATAGATACTCGCGTTTTTTGTTATATTAACTGTCGTGTCCGCTATTTCCGTTAAAATAATGTTGACGTACATTACACTGGTCGTACCTTTTAGATTTTGGGTTTTCCAATATCACTACCTTTTAGTTCGTAATTTGTTTGACATATTTCACAATTTTTTTGGACTTTCTACGACCAAAATTATACCGTCATAATCGAAATACTGAGAGAAGCTGTAGATAGAAACGTTGTTTGTTTTAACTTATATAATAAAACTTGAATAGAATTTTATGGTAAATTATATTTTCTTACAAAAATTTTGTCACTCATCGGTGATAATTATACTCTCTTTAGACTTTGATGTAGTATCAGTGATAGTTGAAAAACCTTATTGTCGACCAACCATTTCAGTAAATGTTTTGTTTAGGGATGAGAAGTTATAGAAATCGCATGTTTTTGTCTGTATCTTCTATTTACATTTAGGTGAGCTAAAGTCTTGTTCTATAACTTACTGAGTTAATATTTGTGTTTTTTTTTATAACTTATTTAAGAATTATATATAAATGATTTTTCGTCAAATTATATTTATTTTAATAAAATGTATATCATAAAATAATATTGCAACACAAAATCTGTAGTTTCAATAATAACTTGTTCAAACCTTTAATGTATGATCATTATTAGGACACGTGTGAACTTTATCGAATCGGGTTTTCTGTTAATATAACAATGGATCATCGTATACAAGTATAACGCGATTATTTTTCCTTTGTGACCGTTAAAAATAAAATTCAGTTTAGTCCATAGACATGCTAAGAAATGGACTGCGCGTACCTGCCCAAACCTTGCCATACCTAAGGTTTGTGGGTGGAAACTTTGAGTCAGAGAGACAGACTATAACTTTCCCCGATTGTGGAAGACATAATAAAATAATTTACTTTTCCATGCATGATAAAAATTATTTTAATGTATAAGAATGACAAAAAAAACGTAAAGTCATATAATAAATATGCGAGCAATGAGAAGCAACGAGAACTACGATTATGACCAGGTATAAAGAGAGGTGGAACATCAGGTGCGTATCACAAAGTTGCTGACATACCTATATATTTTGGGAAATAATGAAAAACTACATAACTTATGCCACATAAAACACAGAAAAAGATGATAAATAGAATAAAGAAAAAGTCTTAAAAGTGTCCCTTCAACAAAAATCACAAAATATACAATTTTAACAAGAAACATAACATGTGACCTTTTAACAAAAAGCAATTTAAATATTTCAAAAGAAATACAATGTGTATTGTAATAACTAGATTCGAGTCATGCAGTTTCTATTAAAGAGCTTAAACTTTTTATTAATAATAATTCCCTAGAATTTAACTTGATTTTTATACGCGAAAATTTCGGGTTTTTGGTATTATTATACCATAACGTACCAAAATCGTTTAGTAAATTTTGGCGTGGTTATTTCAGCGTGAAGTCCATTTTGGCGTAAAAAATTATTTTTAAATTTTAACTAGTTTACCGTTTTATCATTTTTTTGTTTTTTTAAAATTTAACCTGTAGGTAATAAATAAATAATAGTCAAAATGATTATAATTATGAAAGTATACAATATATATTTAATTACTACAGATTATATTGATTATACAAATTATACCTACCTTGTGCGATAAAAATTATTGCTTTTGTATTTTGTAACATTTGATTAAATTTCTCATTTACAGATTTTTATTAGATTTTATATTTTATATTTTGGTGACTGCAATATTGTTTTAAATTTTTGTCGCTTCGTTAGAATGTTCGAAAGTGGTTCGATTAGGTTAGATTAGGTTAGTTCCAATAAACATTTTAAGTTGTCTAACATCTTTGCAATGTATGTTTTGTATTTCATATGGAACTTCACATTAAAATATTACTAATACCGACTGAGGAGGTTTTATTTTAGTTGTTGCTATGTTATAAACTTAAGAACATCCGTAAAACATTTAAAATTTAACTTTTCAGGAACATCTCTTTGAAATGTTAATGCCAGTGCTTAAAATAAACCGAATAATATTAACTTTTGCTAACAATAAATACCTAAAATAAGTTATACTTGAATATTATTTACAAATTTCCCTATATACGATGGGTATTTTATGTAACGCTTGACATTAAATCAGATGACCAGGCATTGTAGAAAATGGCAAAATTGTTTGCCCGTAACATATATAAATATATATTTCATTAATTTTACCATCGGTAAATCGGATTATAGATCTACCTGCGTTCAGGTTAATGCTCTGTTGCAGTGCCACAATATTCTCAGAGTAGGTAAATATAATTACTATACCTACATTAAAGCTTTGTTCGAGATTTTCAATAATACCATTATCTATATAATTGTCTATGAACACGACGTAAGGTGGTCAAATACGTTAACTAGGTATTACCTATCTTACGAACTCTTACTTACCTATATTATGCTTATCCTGATATGCTGAACGAACGATCAGAGAACAAGTATTATTTTGCATGGGTTATTATTTATTACTATGGATGTTACCATATTATGTCGTAAGTTTTTATAAATTAGAATGGGTACTTGAAATACTACAGTACTATTAAAAAATTAGGTACCTACCTACTTACATATTATTAGCTATGTTATTTTTTTTTTAAAAAGTGTACACTTTTGACAAGGAATATACTACAACTACTCACACAGTCACACAATCATATTATGTATACCTAGATTTCGAATTTTCACAGACGTGTTAAATCTATGTAAAAAGTGTACACTTTGTATTAAAATGAATAGATCAGCTAAATTCTAGTTTAGCTCTCACACGATTAGACCGAAATAACAAATACATAAAAGAAAGGGGAGGAAGAAACGATTCCCTCTCTCCCTGGCACTGGTCTCCATACTTTAAAAGAGGTTAAAGTCCCCGTTTCGCAATATGGAGATGTCAGTGTATATGTGTAATATTGTATATTACAATATTTTGAAATTGATTAAATAATACTTACAGGTATAGTCATAAAATCATGTTTTCTCAAAAGTTAGGTAGGTATAGTCTAGTTACTCTAGCGAATAGGAATTTAGGTGAATTAGGTTAGGATAGGCAGGGTATATAGTTCAATACCCGACGATGGCTGAAACAAGACATGTCCTATACTTTTTTTTAGTTTTTTTTTTTTGTTAACAAAATTTTAATTGAAAACACACTCACATACACATACGCAATCACACATTCTCGCACAACACGCACTACGTAGCTCAACATTTTACGATAAATTTTAGATTGTCATTATTCACATTATTATTCAATGATTAAGATATTATTTCTGGTTCAACTTATTCTAAAGTTCAATTTTCTGTTCCAAGTACTCTTTTTCCTTCCCGTATTCCTTTTAGCCAATGCAATTATTTAACTGATCGCCTATTATTCGTATTATGAAACTTGCCAACGAGGATCCACTATTCCTTAGTTCCTAACGTAAAATTGTTGTCTGTTTAAATCTTAAATATTGTTAATTGTCTTATTTAACTATTATGTAATTCTATCCAACGTAATTGGGCCTGCGCCATATTAAATACACAATACAAATAAAATTATTCTAATCGGTTTGAGTTTGGCGTGAAAAATCAATTGGATTATTACAATCACGTTTATAATTTCGAACGTTTAGTTTTATAATTTGTCGTACGTACTCGTAAATCATTACGTTCGGCCATGGACCGCGCGACGTCATTTTCGGAATAACAACTTCTGTCCTAACTTCTGTGATATAATTGGCAACAAGGGGTGGAACCTCTTCGATATCAATGGTAACTGCAGCGTCCGTTCTGGTCAGTTCTGCGTCGCTCAATATTTATTTGCAATTAATTTCTATTTAAATGAAAAAAATATATTATCTTACAAATTGTTACTGTATTCCTAATTAAATTTGTTTAATCGTAAACAAAAAGCAGAAAGACTAATATTGTTAACGACACCAAAATTAATGCAATTATATTGCCAGTCCTAAGTTTGTAAAATGAGGAGGAAAATATTGATTTTGTAAAGAAAGCCCTAGACGCAATTTACGTATGTATAAAATGTATCCGGGCCACGATTTACGTATTCATAAAATACACCTGGTCTGCAATTTACATATTATATGGCCATGACCTTTTTTTCGAGGGGCGATTTATCGATTCCGACGAAAATAATATTTTTAACCATTCCAGATATAAATTTGTATCGTTGTATGTCTTTTTAGTATTAGAATTAAACAGATTTGTTTAAAATGGTGTAGTCAAGCATAAAGTCATGAACTTGGCCAAGATGGAAACGACAGGCTTTAGTTTTAATTAAAGGATATAAATCTTAAGCTTTGATATCAGTTTCAAGTTCAAAATCTAACAATATAATAGAAGGTTGGAGTACACTATTAGAATAATTAAAACATAAATCATTTAATGACTCCCATATTTGTTTATACATTTCTTATATTTTGGCTGATAAAAAACAAGTGGTACGCAATGTCGTTTAAAAATATCGTGTACGGTTTATTGTTGATAAAAATTGAGAAATTTGTAGTATCTGCGAATAATCCCGAAAATTATTTTCTATGAATTAGCGATTCGGTTTAACTGGAGTGTGGTTCTAAAAAAACAATCTATTTTAGATAAATATATATATGCGTTATTGTTCGTACGACCTCCAAATTTTAAAATGTCAATCAAATGTGTGTAATGGTTCTGAACGGTCGACTGTTTAAGAATACCTATTGAACAATAGAAAAATGTGTGCGGAATCGACTTATGGAAAGTGTGCGGTTATGAACGACACCCGCTTAAATCGTAAGTTGCCACATATTACACAGTATATACATAATTAATATAATTATAGTGCATAGCGTAGTAATTTGTTTTAACCTTTTAACATTAGTGCAAGTAATGATAATAATGCGGATAGACGTAGATAAACACAAATAGTTAAAGAAATAGATAAATACACGGATATATAATTAAATAAGTGAAAAATTATGGGATTACAAAATTTAAGTGGAGTAATAGTTCTGAAATTGTACAAAAACAATAAACCTGTATTTAAATTATGACTTAATAAGTAGTATTATTTAAAAATCATAGATGAATTTTAAAAAAAGGGAGTTTAATCTGACATAACCCAACTTGGTAGAGCATAATCGTAAAATACTAAAAAAAAGAGTTTACTTTGTAAATTATGAATATTATTTGAAATATTCTACATTATTAACACTTATTCTTTAAATTGTATTTAAAAAAAAAAAACCCGATATACTTTGTTTCTAAGAAAAGCCAATATTTCATTTGATCCGCTATAGAGAACAGAGCCACAACTACAACCAGTTTAGTTTGTATAAAATACATTATACATTACCTATATACCACTAAATGTAGAAATAATGGTTCACTATTACCAATACAGTTTTGTTGTTGTATTTTTAATTGGAGATAATTATATTGTACAAGTATATCTATACCCGAAAGAAAAAAGAAAAGTGTTACTAAAATATTTCAATTAGATTTTTTTTTTTTTAAAGAATCAAGATTGTATAAAAAAAATTTAATAAGGAAAAGTAATTAAAAAATGTTAAAATAGATTTCTGTTCTCATATTACGGTTAAAATGACTTGTCTGTTCCATCGATTTTGTTTTTTTTTTATTAAGATTGTGTTTTACCAAATTTCTGTACTGCGTATTTAGATTAGTTATATTTATAATAATGCCATGTCTCTAATAAACTATAACATGATATTTGTTTTCATATAAATTTATTCAAACCAAATTTGAAATAATTATTATTGATATTACTCTATTGTACATTACCATATATTACACAGAGAAAGATAAATAGTTTGTATTAAGCAAATGGTTAAAATTGCGCCTTTTGAATTGATTACGTGATATTAAACCTACGGAAAATTATTCTGTGTTAGAAAATGATTCGCACACACACACACACACACACACAAAAAAGTACGGGCAACTTCGCTCGTGGGTGCAGCCACTATTGTAGATATGAAGTTTGGATAGTAGAATACAGAAGGGAATTTAATGTATATCTGTAAGCAACGAAAAACAATTGCTAATGAAAAAATGATTCTGAGCCGAATTCAGTTGATAGTGATGCTTTTTCAACAAAATATATATCATATTAAAGTATAATGTGCATTTTCATGACAACAATGATTGTTTAAAAAAGATTGAAATAATAAAAACTTAACAATAACAAAAAATAAATAATAACTGTTGCCTATGACAACCATAGATTTAATCTTTCAGTCTTTTTAACTTAAAGAACTAGGTTTTCCTCATTATCTCAAATATTAATAAGAATTTCCAAAAGTGACTTCTTTAAATTACCACCCAGAGAACATTTATTTTCAAAAAATGTGCTATACTTGATGATCAGATTTAGAAGTATGCTTTCAAGTAGAAAAAGTGTTCACATAAAAATAAAAATTAAAAAATAAACATCATTGTAAAAACAATACATTCCTAGCTCCACTCATAATCCTTAATTAAAAACTAATTTATCGTCGAGATGTATATACATTTTTTTTTATAAAAAAAAAAAATGATTGTATAATTACAACTTTAAATTATACACGAAAAAAAAGAAAAAGATTAACCAACAATTAACCGAGAAAATGGTAAAAAAAAAAATAATAATAATAATCACTCGGTATATAAACCATATTATAGTAATTTGTGGTTGGGCAATTTGTCGTTACACCATAACTATAATATATGTTACGTTAGGTAATTAGTTTAGTTTGTGTTATTTTCTGTCCGATAGCGTCTTTTGCCTATAATTCCTGTATAGTATTGATCCCACAGTATTTTAAACACGAATATTCCATTTCTGGGTATTATTCTAAATATACAATGCGTCGTAACGTATATACTCGTATTGTTATAGTCGAGACTTTAAGTACCGAATTCGGTCTGTAGAAATTTATGTCGTCTCTCCTCCGTTATCGCCCGTTATCCGATTGTCAAGCATGACCGTGTATTTAATGACGTACGCAATTATTAAAGGGATCGAAAGCGGCGATTTGCTTGTCTGTATTTATAACACTGCACGCAACGTCGTGTATTATACAGAAACATAGTAAAGCCGCATTTCAGACCGTTTTAGTGACACGATAAGATCCCCCGGTACGAGTTTGACGGGAGCGGTCTGTTATTGCGATCGACATTCCTATATACGTGTACGTTTTCGGTCTAACCCCGCTGAAATCCACGCGCCGAGGCTTTAAAACTTATATTATATGTAGAACTTCGAAACACAGGGAAAAAAAAAGCGGCATGGAAAGCCGAAATCCGCTACGAAAATCATTGCAATATGTTGCAACGTACGGTCGGTATAGGCATATAGGTATACGTATGGCAAATGGAATTCTTACGAATATATACCTAATCTGTTGTGTTTTCTGAGTGACAGACGCAGACAGCAAATCACCGGCTTTCGATCCCTTTACGCGATGTATATATACACATTATTATGTTCCCAAATTACTTTTGTTCGTTCCGACAATTTTAATATATATTATCGCCGGTATCAGATAGAGCTAGATGTATATGTTTCCGAAAGAGGGCGGCTAAGCCGCATTCCCGAATAAAAGAAAATGAAAATGCTGCTAAAGAGTAACTTAATTTATATACTCTGTACGCAACGATGAACTAACGAAAAGATTCTACGAGACAGAGTATTATTAGTCGTGTGTTTCTCCTTGCTGCTAAGGTAATTCAGAAATCAACAGAAATTATACAACAATTATTGTCAGTTTTATATTTATTGAATAAACGACAAAGGAAAGTAAAATAAAAAAGCTATCCTAAGATAATGGGGACGGGTGCAGTCACTGTTATAAGTGACAAATTAGGAAGGTAGTAGAGGTGAAATTTAATATATATTTGTAAGCAACGATGAACATTTGCTAACGAAAAAACAATTCAGAACGGAGTTCGGTTAACAGTGATGCTTTGTTAATATGTCATATTACGGTAATAAAAATTGATTAATTACATATGCATTATACATTTTCTTTAATAACATTTGCCTAATATCATACCTATTTTCCCGTTTTTCTTCAGTTTTTTTTTCCCATTTGATGGGAAAATTCCCAGGAAAATCAAAAAAATGATTTTCTTTAAATACCTTTCCAGTCAGATTTCCTATTAGAAAAAGTGCTATCGTTGTAAATCGGAGCAAAATTGCTGGTAGAAAAGTTCATAAGAAAAAAAAACAAACATTATTGTAAAACCAATAAATTCATCATTACACTTAGAATCTAAAATGACCTTAATACACCGACTAAATAACAAATTCATAAGAAAGTTACTAGAAAGTTTTTCATTGAAGTAAGATTTCTAGTAGAAAAGTTATTTATACAGACAGAAAACACACATCACAGTAAAAACAATGGGTATATCCCTTGCTTCGCCCAGAACATTAAATCAGTAAATACGTCACAATTAATAAATTGATTGTAAAACTAATAAATGTGTAGTATTAATTTTTTATTTAAAATAATACAGAACGATTTTTTTTTTATCTTTGTCACATTAACACCGAAAACGAACTATCCTATACCCCAATCTCAAACAATTTAACAATATATCGATAAAACTGTATTTATATGAAAACGGTTTTAATGGTTTTATCAGAATTATTTTATTTATTTTTTCAAAATTCACAACATTAATGAAAAAATAGGACACAATATTATCGTAAAAATTGATTGCTTGTGCCAGTAAAACCAAATTAAATTCGCGCGTATACATACCTACTAGTATTATGAGTATATTGATTATAACCATATTATACCTTGTCAATTATGGATAAATTATTATATATATTCTTAAGTTTCTAATAAAAAAAACTAGATCTTTATCAATACAGCTCGATATAACAAATATAAATATTATAATATTAGGTACCTATACATTTATTTCAGTTATTTTCAAAAGTATAGGTAATGAATGTTCCGTGGTTTTCAAATAAAATTACTGTACGGTGATTATTTGACAAATCATTTTTTCTAAATCGAAATGTTTTTATTGATTAATGTAAAAATATAGATAAGAAATGTTTAAGTTTTAAAATTAAAAAATTGAAGTCCAGTAAAAACATGAACCTATTGGTGTGGTGTATTTATGAAACAATATGAAAACTTGTAATGCAAATAATATAATAATAATAACAATAATTTAATAACAAGCAATATTTATAAAGTGTATATAATCGGTTAATGCTTATATCCGATGATGATACAAGTATGTTCGCGGTTTTTTCGTGTTTAGTCGTTGCTTTGCCAAATTTACGCACCGGATGCTATCTTTTCGATCATGTTTCAAGGCTATAACATCGCCCAAGTCCAAAACAACGAACACAATTGCAGAAATATTATTAACTGAACATTATCCTCTTACAATAACAACGTACAACTTACAGTTGCAGCCATACAGCGGCGATCGTTACCAAAACTATACAAATTATTTACGTAGTACGATGACAGAAGAACGGTTGAGTTTTGTCAATTATTTCCTACTAAAAACAAGCGGGCACGGAAATTAAATTTAGACGAAGTCATTGACAAGTTCGCCCAAATGAAAATTCGAAAAATTAATTTATTAGTATACTTGTACATTACAGTTTATAAATTCAAACCTACAATATTATTGTTTTAAATACATTTATAATAATTAAAATGCATAGGTATTATATCTAATATTATGTTTTTTCTATTTGTATCTATTTTATCACTAGACTATCGCTGTAATATAATCATTTAATTTCTGTGTTTTAGAGGTTCTCAGTCTCTTACAGGCTGACCAAGGTCACTAAGATCCACGCTACTGTTCTTATTGCCGGCATTACAATCGGCGATTTGATTAGGTTCAGCTAAACTGTTGTTTTTCACGATACGTTGTGGTACCACTGTGTATAATTGATGAAATAATTATGTGATAATGGAACATGTTTCGATCAATTGATAAAAATTGAATGAGTATATGACTGATAAATATGATGTAAAATGTCAGTTCTTCGTTATTTTTCGTACACAAGGTAAACATGGTTACCTACTTAATTAATTCTGAGTGGAGCGAAGAAGCTTTTGGTTTTACAAAGACGTTTATTTATTTCTGTGTTCAACTTTTCTACCAGCAATTTTGCTCCGATTTACAGATTTATAATGATAGCATTTTTTTTTAAAAGTAAATCTGACTGGAGAGGTACTTTAAAGAGGTCATTTTTCAATTTTCCCAGAAGTTTTCCAATTGGGAAAATCAGAGACAACACAGAGGAAAAGAGGGAAAATGTACGAAATATAGATATGAATTAAAAATATGTTGGGAATAGAATTACTTATGTGTCTATATTCCATTAAACATAATTAAAATACATTTGATGTATCGATATTATTGATTTATTTCATTTTAATTCCATTTAAAAATTCAGTTCCTTAAATGAAGGATTAAACCTTCATTAATTATGTAAAACATCCAAATTCATACAACCTTTTTTTTTACAAAGTAAAAATTATTGTAATAATTTAATATTAGTTATAACAATACCGCTGTACCAAAAGTATTTTACACACCTCATCACTTTTATACCTTCAACGGGTTGCACCAACATTGACTAAATGTAACAACGGGTATTTTTTTTTTTTGCTGTTCATAAACACCTTAACCTTTTTTCAAGAATTTAAAAAAAAAAAACGAAAAGTTCTTGCAAGAGTCCATAAAATAAAATAACCGACACAACATGAAGTAGTTTGTTGAAATAATAAATTAAAAATATGCAACTTGCACCAAGTATGTATATTATATCTTGGTGAAATACTTTTAAATTTATTTTGTACACATTGATATTTGCCGTTTATATTAGCTGCACCATTAAATGCATCACCAATACAATTTTTCAAAATTAATTTTCATCAAGTTCAATTCAGTATTCAATAAATTTAAAACTGAAATTCGTTTAGAATCGGTTATGGTTAATATTGATTTTGGTGTGGCTAATATAATAAAATAATAATTATGTCAGTCAATACGGTGTAATGTATTGATAGTAACATAATATCGTGTTGGCCCGTTATAAAATATATGTTTGAAATGCAAAATCACGTAATTGTATTGCGCTATTTATTTCATAATGTGTTTTCCATCAGTCAATCTATACGGTTTAAAATATTTTTCTTCTAGTAGAAATCGTTCAAATTTCCATTTCTATATATTTTTTAATTTAGTTAACCATTTATAGATTTCATGTATGTTCGTGCCCGTTATTAAATAGGAATTTTCCAATGGATTGCCAGATAATTTTTATGCTGTTTAAACACATAGATTACTGAATTCTTATGTACCTACGCAAGAAAGACTGAACACATCTGGCCAGCCTATAATTAGTATATAAAAAGTCGAACTGAAGAAGAGTAAGTATAAAACTTTAATAATTATACAGGTACCGTGCGGACAAGTAAGTGATTAATTTATTTTCAGTGTGGGATTAGGGGGTTAATGATAATATATATATCAATTAGTTGTACCTAAGTTTAGATAAATTCAATATTAATCTATATTAATTGTACGGTTGTAAGTACCAATGAATAACATAAATACAGAGAAACGGAGAATTCGAAAAAATAAGAAGTTCAAATAAATACATCGGAGTTCGAAATTTATGGAAAATGTTCCCTCAAAGTGACTCAAAAGTTGATATGTAATGTATGACGTAAATATGGATGGTTTTTGAGAGCTGTGCTAGAAAGTACCTACCACTTGAGAAAAAATACTACCAGGTTACTAGAAATTATTACACGAAGATATATGATTGAAGAATACGTGATGGAAAAACTGAAGCACGGTGTGAATCGACACGACGTTAGAAAGCGAAAACTAGAAGTAGTTATTAAATGATTAATAATTTATGAAGAATAAAGTAGAGATAGAAAACGTATAAATAAATTAAACTATTAACCTTTTAACTATACAGAATACAGTTAAGTATAAAATGTAGTAATAATTGTACTCCACCGATAATTATTATACCTACTTTGTAAATGTTCGTATTTTGGAGTTCACCTACGGTAATTCTAATTTTCATTTAATTTAGATCACGGATGTTGACTACATTATACCTACTATACCTATCTATAGATATATGTGCAATGCTATATGGACTGTAGTATTATCAAGAAAGGTATGTGAATGATTTTATGTCATGCGGTCGCGTTTACATTCGTATCTGACGTTATAGAATTTTTAAATGTAAGTAGATTATTTAAATATATGTATATAATATATTGTATATTGGTATACTATATAATATCGTCTAGTTATAAATGTGGATTAGGCCTGGCGATTAGCTGGGGAGACCACTAAAAAAAAAAACGAGCCGAGTGTAATACCTCATGCTTATTATAATATTATGTGTACCTGAAACGTACCTTTATTTTATGAGCTAAGGTGGTTAGGAAACTTACACAAGTACTCAAAGTTGAAATAATTATCGCGTAAATTAATTTTCCTGTTGTTACGAAAACTACAATAGAAATCAAAAAATAATCTTTCGACGCAAAATCACTAAACTAAATTTGATTTTAAAAAAAAGCTGCACTTGATAATCAGCCAGTAAGATTTCTAGTAGAAAAGTTGTTTACAAACAGAAAAAAAATATAATAAAAAAATGTAAGTATATTTTAATTTTAATCAAGAATAAAAGTGTGCATATTTCAAATAAAATAATTGTAATTTTTAACTTATTTAAATTGGATATTTTTTTCACTATAACTTTAATCATATAATGTTTTTTATTTCGATATTCAGTGGTGTGCCCAAAAATTATCAATGGGAGGGGATGTAGCAAATAAGAATCGTACATAAATCATAAATTCGTCTTCTATACCCAAATTGACTGTGGAAGTAATTTAAAAGTCGGATGCTAAAAGAGACCAATTTCTATTCAATATGTCAAGTTTTTTATTTTTAGCATTTCGACATTAGATTATTCACATTATTTTGTATTTTAAGCCAATGTGGAAGGGATATAACCCCTGAACTGCCTCTCCTGCGCACGCCACTGTCGATATTATAATATTTCATTATAAGTATAGCTACGTAGAGCAAGTATTGGTCTTTAAACATGAATGAATATATTAGTACGTTTTCACTTACGACTAATTTTAGATATTTTAACTGTATAATATTCAGACCTTAATATAAGTACAATTTATACAAATCTTGAAACTTGGTTCAACGCCAATTTAAAAATTTGACTTTAATTTACTTTTAATAAAGTTAATAGTTTTAGACACAATAAGTATATAAGTTGTTTTGTCCTGATTGATTGACAGAGAATCGACGCACAGTCCAAACTGCTGAAATTAGAAACGTAAAATGGCGATGGTATGTATCATTTATACCATATAAGCATCCACCAAAATTTATTTAAGGTAATACTCTGTCTATTTATGAAACATTTAATATGATAAGTTTTCATTTGAAAAACCAAAGTCTGTATTATCACAGGATACTTCTTAAATATTGTGAACAATCTAAGTACTCGAAAATATTGACTTTAACTATACTTGAAAATTCCAAAAATCAGAATTTGAGTACACAGAAAATTTAACCAAAATTGGCCTATACATTTCAGGTAGGATAACGAATCGAACAAAATAATTAACGCTCGCTAATTTTACCGATTTACAAACTAATGATCTAATTCAAAATAGCTAAAATACATATTTATTAATTTGATCAAATTATATCAGTGGAACGGTGTTCAACAATAAAATAATAATCAAAAAAAAAAAAATTAAAATTAAATTAATAAAATCAATTCAATTTCGTAAAAATGTGATATAGGTCCTTATTATGCCAATAAGCTACTTACGGATTATACAAAATTCAGAGTATTACAATTTTATTTTTATATAATATCATTTAGGAAAATTGCTTATAATCTCTGGTGTTTTTAATAATTTGTGCTTTGAATAACTCTGAAACTTTATAATCGTGCGTTAACGATTATGTAATTGTAATCTGGATTCCGAATTGATTAAAGTATTGCTTAACACTAGTGTTTAGCTCATTGGTGTGTATTGAGTGTGAATTTATTGGGTGTTAGAAACATTTGTGGTACACAAATTCATGGGGAGCTTAGACTCCCCCCAGTACTATTATAAACTACATTGCAATAATTTTAGATTTGTATACAACCTCAACTATAAATAGAACATAATTTCATAGCTAACCGTTTAAAATAAATAAAAAAATAGTAAATAAATGAATGAATGTATCGCTTTGAGTATTATGCAAAGTCACGTTTAACTTTTTGACTTTGTGATTTTACCTAACGAAGAATTTTTAATTCGAAACCAGTCGTACTATACACATTTCATAATACTGTAGGCGACGCATTCATTTATTTACTTATTTTTATATTTATTTACGAGTATTATCCATTTAATAATTTTGTTTTTACTTTTATTATTTTATTAAAATAATATGATTTGCTGTATGATTGCTGTTTATTATTTAGACAAAAATTGAAACTTGCATTCACACAATACTGTTCTAGTCATGAATTCCTAAACTTGTAATGGAAAAAAATTAATATTTTATTCAAACCGATAAAACACAATAATTCACAAATTATTGATGAAATACCGAAATGAATTATTTGGAGAAACTGAGGGTGCTAATTCGAAGCCAAGGGGGTGCTATACTGCTATGCGTAAATCTAAAACCCAGCCGATGAAAAACCACGATGGGTCGCGTATCCATATACCGCTCGGGCAGTCGGCCTGAACTCGGATACGGTCTGTAAAATGTAAATGACAGTTAACGTACGGCAATACGAACGCGGTCTAAAATACATAAATTAAGATTAATGTCAATATTTCCACTCAAGACGTAAAATTTATATTTTATATGGTCAACTTGCACTATTAAAAAAAAAAATCTTGCCATTTTGATTATGGCCATACGTTAATGACTTCGATACTATATATCTGTATTAATATAACGTGTATTATATAGTCGTATAAGATGTCTTTAACGATTTTTCAATATTTGTTTTTCGGCGACCGAATGAAGCACGGGTATTTTTTATTGGTTTTGTATGTTAGTCAACATAAAATATTTAATATTAACGCGCAGAGTTTAATAAAAATTAATCACGTTCATATTAAATATAGTGTATATGCCTACAGCATCGAGTCTTTTATTAAATTTGATGATAGTAATAATATTAACCCCCGCACATATAACCCGCCCTTAGAAAAAGACCATTAACACGCAACATTTGGCACGTTTGACGTATCGGTATCAGTAGAATCGCGAAAATGTTCTTTACAACACGTTAGCCAGCATATAATGTATAACTATTATTACTTTTACAGTTCAATGGCAATATTACATTTTTCATTTTTATTTCCACTCTAACGAAAGCGGTTCCATCACATTTTAGATTCTGATTGGAGAGGTTCTTATGGTTTTACAATGATGTTAATTTTTTTTATTTACTTTTTTTTTTTACCTTTGAACAACTTCTCTACCAGAAATATTGCTTCGATTTACAAGTGTAGCACTTTTTTGGGAAGGAAATCAGACTGGGGTGGTACTTTAAGCAGATAATTTTTTGATTTTTCCAAGTTTCCTAATAAATACATAAAACCGGTGAAAACCATAAGAAAACCCAGAGAACGACAAAATAATTACAATATTAAACACATATTATTAAAGAAAATGTTTAATACAATTATATAATTTTTTACCATAATATGACATATATATTGTTGAAAAATCTACACTATCAACCGAACTTAGTTTAGAATCGTTTTTCGTTAGCAATGGCTTATCGTTGCTTACTGATATACATTAAATTCCTTTTTATATCCTAATTTCCCAACTTCCCATTTTGTCATTTCTTATTTGTACGGCTTATGTTTTTTTTACCAAATATATCGTTCCAATAGAAAGCCATGAACAAGAGACCTTTTTTGTTGTATTTTTAATCCGATTGGCGAGGAAGGTAATTTTTTTTTTGTATCCTACCTTCCAAACTTCCCATCCACAATAGTGGCTCAGCCATCAGCGATATCAGCTTTTTTTTGTTGTCTATTTTGATTGATGATGTTGATAATTTATTAATGTAATACTTTAAAACCGTTTTCTTTTAATATTGTGTATTATTTATTACCTATAACGTAATTTATATAATTCTCCGTAGCGTATACACTATTACAGTATTCTACAAAACACAGAGTGATAGGTATAGTTGTTTCTTGGGAGATTTAAAGGGAATTTTAGTTCTGTTTTTGTTTTTTAAATTATTATGGAATAACTCATGGGTTTATTCAACATAATTTTTAACAATTATTGCACTTTTGATTATCAAATAGGAACCGCGGTCCTGTATGTAAAAGTTGTAAGAGGGAAACTACTACGGCAGCGTTAAAACAAATATTCAATAATTCGAAAATGATCTGGAGAAAAAAAACAACCGGAAATCGAATTCACTTAAAAAATTCTGAGAAGATCGGCGGTTCGCGATAGAAATGGATCACTCCGTATATTTTAAATATCGAAACTGCGACGAATTCCCCGAGGAATAATATTATATAATATATTACCCATGAACGATCGTCGAGTTTTATTTTACCAAGAATCGTTTCTCCTGTTTACTGCTGCAGCAGCTATATCGTGGAGAAAACGCCAACAATTTTTTTAAAATCGTTTCGACGAAATCGAATGACTATTATTTATTTTATGTTATTTTCTTCGCATTCTTACCGCTTAGATTTTCAAATATAAACGCAATTATGTTGAGAAATGTTTTCAATTCGTATCGCGTTGAGCTTTCATATAATGTGAATAATTTTTATAATATCATTATACCTTTTGTGCGTCGGTCACAAGTGTTGTCGAAATAATAACCTATAGAATTAATAAATAATTTTTCCCAAATACAAATAATAGATATTATAATATATTTGCAATCAAAATTTGAAATTTTTTTTTCGGCATGAAATTATACATACAAACATAACGAAAAGCGTTCAAAATCCCGACAGTTTAAAATCTCGATAGTTAAAATCCCGACCAGGTGTCTAAATCACAATTACGATTTATTATAATCCCAACAGATTATATTATTGAATTAATTTCGGATCACAGAGTAATATGTGTGTGACGTTTGTATTAAATTTTATACTTATATGTGTTCATATTTAACATTTTTTTAAAAGAATTTGAAATATCACAATATCGAGTATGCGACATCTTCTTGAATGTCTTGAATTTTAATTGTCGGAATTGTGACGCTGTCGGGGATTTTAACTGTCGGGAATATGACTCGGACCTATATGGTATTATTAACATGGTATTATTATTAGTGGTGAGTCGATATAACTTTTTTCCGATATTCAATATTTGCTACCGATATAAAACCGATACCCGGTACTCCGATCTAAGATTTGAAATTGATTAATTGAAGTCGATATTGAAACTAACCGATATATTGGTTGAAAATCCGATTTTTACTCAATCGTTTTTAAATTCCAAAAATATTACAGACATTTTCCCTTAGAAAATATCGGTTATTTGATACTTGCGACCAATATTATTACGATAGTTATATATCCAGGGCTCGGATTTTGTAGCACTGAAAATGACTGAAATATGTGCTATAATATGACCTAAAAAAATCTGAAAACAAGCTATAATACGCCATGAAAGACATGAAATATGGCAAAGCAGAAAATGTATTTAATTTTTTTAAATATATGAAAATACAACTTATAAGAAGTGGTAAACGTAAACTATTCGATGGGTCGATACGCAGGGCTACTTAAAAATAGATTATAATACGAAACGAAATTGTAAGTATTTTTTGTTTTACAGATTCACATAAATGACTGCAGATTTTGTTTACTGTTTATGAAAAATACAAAATAAATCATCATATTATGCATATTAGCAAAAAATAGCACCACAAATTGAAAAATAACCTAAAGTACTTTAAATATGCCACCATTGATAGCAATATAAAATTGCATATAAGGAGTCTCCGGTGTATTAAATAAATGTAAAGCTCACTATGTTTATCTGTATTCTATAAAAATTAGCAAATATTGTTATAAAATCTGAACCCTAATTATAACTTTACTGATGTAATTTTTTTTTAAAAATAAAACGATTTATTATTGCGCCGAGTTTAAAAACTCCAATAAAACACTATAACTTTTACACTCTCAGTCTTAAAAAAAAAAAAAGAAACAATGAACTACCGAGTACTATAGTTTATTTACTGTAGTAATTCACTTTCAGTCTTATAAAAATATTATTTTATAAAAACAAATTTGTCAAAATTGCATTATATGGAAGTAGGCACTATACCTATCCACTTATAACTATCAGCATTCGGTCGGTACGTTATTTGAGAACCATTCCTTACTTTCTCAACGGCCACCCTCTATATATAAGCACGTGAAATAACTGACTAATACCAATCTAATTTGTACTTTTGAAAGTTTTTTGATATAAACTTTTTCTGTTTTCAACCTTGACACGCGAGGATAATATATATTAGCAATCCGTATTCCATATACCGACCGATGGGCTCGTGAATAATGGATTCTATAGCATCAGTCGTTGATTTTTAAAAATAAAATGAATACATTGTATGCCGTATGCGTACAATTAAAATATGTGTATAATATGATCTGTTATAGTTTCGTAAATCAAAATTAAAATATTTTATATTTTTGTGTGTAAAAAAAATGTTTCGCACAATTGATTTTGAGTACTTGAATTTTGATGTTATAACATTGTTTAAATAGATTAAATTCGAAGGTTTTTCATTGTTCCATTGTTTAATAGTACCTAAATGCATCCAGGAGTCCTACTCGCTCATTCGGTAATCGTATATATCATAAAGTAAATATGAATACGATTGTCGGAAAAACTAATTCTTTGTTGTCGATATAAAATTCTAAAATTTAATTTTGAATCCATTTGATCCGTTTGATTTGAAGGATAATAATAATATTAATATTAATATGACATTAAAAACATATTTTTATCTAGAATCGAATTCCAAATTTATTAAATTTAACCGCTTTCTTATATTATTTTGTATACGTTTCTGTTTTTTTTTTTTTGTTGTTTATTAAGATTTTTTTTGGTTCATAAATTATTAAACCTGACAATTACAGTTTATAATAAAAACAAACGAAAAATTATAAAATTTAGATGACAAAGCCAGGCTCAAGGTTGTTTCTGTTCTTATGGTATTCGATTTGTTCCATAGTTAAATACATTTTTTTTTAACCATTTGGCACTTCTTTTGTAACATTCGTTGAATAACTTTTCAAAACGTACAATAATATTTTTGTTTGATAAGATCTGTAAGTTAATTGAATCCACCCAAGCTAACGAGTAGGTAATTTTTGAAAAAAAAAATGCACTTATGCAATTTAAACAATGGAACACGTGTTATGCATCAACACTTTGTATAACAATATAATATTACTATACTGCTACAAATTAACAAAACGTTCGTTTTTTATCGTTTGAATAATTAAACTTTATTAATATTCATGATAACATTAACACACCAATATTAGTGGTTAGATAAAATAATCTTCGTATAATATATTATAAGTACTTACATATTTTAAATAAAATACAATATATTCCGTACTTGAATTTTAAATAATTTGAAAAATTATGGATTAGGTAATATTTTTATCTGTAATAAATAACAATGCACCGCAACAATTAACAGGTAAATTATATAATAGTTAATATTAATTTTTTGTATGATGGATAATAATTATGTGACGAAACTGTATAGTATTATTTTATTATATATTTTATTTAACTGTGTAATTATAATTTGTAAATATCTATCCGTCTTAATTAGAATGCACTGCAATAAATGCGGTTTTCGAGAACAATTATTTTAAATGTTTTTAAATTGAAAAAAAACACAATTAAAAATAAAAACTCACAGTTATTGTAAAATAAAAATAAGAACCGTCACAATATATAAAAAGGGGTAGGAGGATTCGGAAAAATGGTGAGAATTCGTCCTTCAGAAATCATGTGTACGCTAATGTCCTAAGTCAAATAGTATCGTTATTTATTGCAAGTACAATAATATCATCGGATTCATCTTAAATTTTCGTTTTCGTACACAACTGAATAGTGTGAAGTAAAGTATATTCATGATAAATATACAAAATGCTTAACTACATTTTTGATTTTAGTAATTAGACTTAATTAATGTGATAATTTGATTGGCATAGTGTAAAGGTATAAGAATGTATACATATTTTCGATTTGACAAACGTTTTGTATTTAATATGTAAATTCAAAAGTAACTTATAAAAGTAAGAGAATTTCGAGATAGGATATTTAATTTCGTTAATACGCAATATTTTTTAATTTACGATCGCTCTATTACTTAAAATCTATAAATTTAATATTATTAAATTAAATTATGTAGTTTCATGATAGCCCAAATGGTAAAATTAGTGCTAAATTTGAGTACTCAAGATGAAAGGAAAAATATATATTTCATACATGATGTTAAAAATTAATTTATACATTAATTAAATTGCACTGAAATTACCTACTTTATAATTAATATATATTTAATCGAAATAGCTCTAAAGTACGGGAATATATTAAGAGATTATTAAATGTATACAATTCATAGAAAAAGACAGCCGCCTATGCCATTAATTCGGACATGTTATTTACTTTAATAATATATATTTTCTTTGTACTCATCTTAAAAAACGTCAAAGAAAATAATATTTGAACTACACATCAAAAATTTGACTGAACTAAAAAGCAATATTTGTAGAAATGATAAGAAAATGTTTTTTTAGAGGTATATAATCATTATCTAGCGTCGATTGCAGGCTTATTTGGTAAAACACAATTGTTTTAAAAATAAGTGTAATTTTCAAGGTAATTTCTTACAGGGAACTAAGTGATACGATTAACGAATAATATCACGAAATTGCTTATGCCACGAAAATACCTTCCTTCACCCTATTAATATTTGATTTTAAAACGGTAATTTGTCCAATTATGCGGTTTACAGTATTTATTTGAAATATGATAATAATAATATAGTAATCTCCATATTTACACATTACACTGCATTACAAAATAATGATATTGCATGTAGGTACCTTCATCACCTTATAATACATCTCATATATCATCATCATCCCCGATTTAGAAAATAAATTACACACTTTTCTCGGTACTTTTAGGTACTATTTTTGGTATAACAATACTTGCTCGTCATGCCATAAAAAAATCATTTCTCTATTAGCCGTCACCATAAGGAATTCCATCTGTGCAGTGACTTCACTCTCTTCTTGTATGGTGCCTTGTATAAAACCATCGTTGTTGATCTTTATGTCTCCGTTATCTATCATGCTTATACCTATTTATAAGTTTATAAACTTTATTGATAATTATGATATTCAGCTTTAAAAGGCAAACACGTATTTCTGGGGAGACGAAGAGTTGATTGCCCTTCCTTGACTACTGTTTTTGTTTGATTTTTTTAAACTATAATATTACCGTACTGATATCTACGTATTTGTGATACACTCAGTGTACACCGAATATAGTAAAGTGTTTCGTGCGATTCCTGAAAACGTAATGGAATCGATTGTGTATTGTAATTGAGTATACTCTTTCCCGGAATCAGAATACTGATAATATTAGCTATTTTGCCAGTAAGTTTAGTTTTCGGAGAGGAAATTTTCGACGTTGCGCCGGTACTAATTTTATGTTTTACATCTTGTAAATAATGTATTACTTGAGATGTTATAATTTACATTTCTTACATTATTTGCTTTATATAGTAATGTTTTATGCTTTGATGCTTATTAAATTAAAAACTTGATAATGAAGTCAAATAGAACAACAAAGACTGACTGGTTTTGTACTGTTACATGTCAGTAGAGTAGGAATTTTCATTAGGGAGGAGGGATATATATTCATCGCAGCCGGCCGGATAGTGCTCTCCGTACCACTCAAAAGGAACTGATTTTAATGCAATACAAATTATTATATTTTTCCAACAAAATTTCTTATAATGTCCAAAATTCGTAAAATATTTTTTGATATTACTAGTATTAATTATTAATAATTCAAACTTATACAAATAGAATTAAAAAACGAGTTCACACTTGACATTTCACAAATTACAATATCTTATAGAATATATAAAAATCACGCGTACGTTAAGGTGAGATGTGTTCTGAAGCTACTTAACCGATTTTGATAAGACAATATTGAATTGATTAGTTACAACTTAAGAAATAAGATATTCAATAATTGGAAAATGCAATCCCCAAGGGGATAAATAGGGGGTTTTGGGTATTTTCGGTACGAATATCTAATTGTTTATTTATTTATTTTTATTTATTCATATCTTTGGTGATACGGATGAAATAATAAAACTAAAAATCGGCCCGATGAGGATTTTATAAAAATCGATAACAGAAGATTATCAATTTTTTTATCGTCGGTAAAAACACTAAAACTATTAATTTTAAATAAACCATCAAAGAGATATGTATATGTTTTTAAAAAATATCATGGGGGATCCATCCCATATAAATTATATTGAAATAAAAAGTGTCATTCCCGTCATAACTACCGTTTGACCACTCCAGGTAAATTGTGGACGACGAGTGTACATCATAGAAATATCACTCAACGTCTATAGAAGCGTACGTAGAGGAGTGATTTGAGTTATATCCCCTCTCACCGTTGGCTTACAAATATATAAAACTGTAAATTTTGCGTCAGGTTAGGTAAATTTAATTTCAAATAATATAGTCCATAAATTATGCTAAGCAATGAACCAAAAGATTCTTATTAAATTCGTTTTTATTTTAGTATGAAAGGTTCTCAGTTTGGAACTTGTTTTATACTAAATCAGTTATAGATTGTATTTTTTAAATAACAGCGAATTAAAATTATCATTTTGTGAATTAACCGATACGAGTTCCTTTATGCTTGCTATAGAAATCCCGAGTTTAAAAAATGTTCACCGAGGACAAAAATATCTGAACTCGAACTTTGAAATAATTTTAAAGTTTAGGAAAGCGATTTTACTATAGCTTTCCTAAACAATTTCATAAAAACGATTTAGAACCTTTTCGTTCTTTTTACGGTATTTAATATCCTACACGTAAGAAGATTCTGCGATTTATTCACGATTATTGTTAACCAATTCTTTTCTCCCGTCGAAAATTTCTGATCGCGTCCCGAAAATTGCCGCGAGATTCGCACGTCCATTTCGCGACGCCTCGGAATTCCGTCGCGTTTCCAAATATGAATTATTTCAAACTGGCCGGTTTAGACTACAGAATATATCGGTCGAAAAAAAACTCTCGGGGACACTTGTAACGCGAAACGGGACCGGAAACGAAAATCCCCGGACGCGCGCGTCCGCGGCCCTTGACAATAGCGAACATCGTTACAGGGTGATGAAAAAAAACCCGGGAGCCGCGAACGAGACTTGCATTGTGTACAGGTGCACAAGGGAAACGGTAGAGTGCCCGACGTCGGGGCGACGCGGTTATTGCGCTGTAGTTTTCGTGCACCTTACGCCGGTCTCGCGATGTCTGCAGATTGTAAAAGTCACGCCGCCGCCGGGAAAAACACATTATACCCACATCACTCTCGCTGCGGTGGCGGCAGCCGCGGTGACCGCGTGTTCAGGCGATGGCAATGACACAGTGTCGGCCGTGAACCCCGTCCGGAACCGTGACCGGACGAGGGGGGGATCGGCGGGCGGGCGGGCGGACAGCGGCGTCAACCGGGGGGTTAGGGGGGAGGGGGGTTCGGCGGCGTCGTTCGCGCGCACATGTCGGCCCGAGAGATGAAAGACCTGCGCGCGCTAAATCGGCGTGCAATCCGCACACGCCTAACACACTTGGCAACGTCGCGCCGTGTTTTCGACAGCGTCGCCCCTCCCGCCGCCGGCTCGCAGCCGTGGCAGCCGCCGCCGCCGCCGCCGACCGTCAACCTTTCGCGCAGAGGCTCGCCCGACGCCCGCGCTTACCGTAACCCCACCGGTTCCCACCCTTTCGATCGTTCCCTCTCGCTCTCTCGCGGCGGCGTTATCATACGCTCTGTAACAATGTCGTCTCTCTCACTCGCCGTCTCCGTCACCGGGCGCTCTACGCCGCCCGCCGCGGTCGCCGCCGACGACGATCCGCACGCGCACGATCCATAATGCCGCACGTATTGGGCGCACAGGTACCGCGGGCGGCCAAAACTTTCGACGCCCTCTCCCCCCCGCCCCATCCCTCTCGTCGCACATTAACACGATAATAACTATTACCAACGACGACAGAGCGCGCGCGCCAACACCGCTCTGCACACAACTTTCATAATACGTTATTATGCTATGGCCGCGAAGACCTGATCGAATCGACGGTTCCCCAGAATGTGTGAACCCGTGTCACAATATTATTTATAACCGTCCGCGGGATACATCACCGGGCCGGCCCCACATTGATTTTTCGTCTTCCGAACGAATTTTCTACTGTATAAAATATACCGTTTTACACTGTCACTGCGAGCTACGGCGCGTAGATTATGAACGCATAGCGTGAAATGTTTTACTATGGCGGTTGTTTTTGCTAATTTCTTTTACCAGAAACCACGCACCGATCGTAGGCGTCGGGGATGGTTTCTGGTAGACAATTTCGTATACAATTGATACGTTTGAACGGGAAATTTTTCGATTTTCCGTGCAATTTTCTCGATAATAGGTAAAACGGGAATACTCGCGCATTAACGGTTTCTGTTATTCGCCATTGTTTCGTTTTTTTTTTCGCCGTACACAATTCAGTTGAACATAAACGTCGAGGCCTGAACATTATTATTAAGCACTTTCTAGACGTGGTGCAATTATCAAAACAATCTGAGAATCTGACGTTTTTCAAGTTATTTATAATATATATGATAAATATACCGAATAGAATAGAAATTGCTGGGTTTTTTTTTTTTTTTTTGGTTTTTATATGATTTTATGCGGATAAACTTGTTTTGCCTGATATTAATCTGGTGCGAAGTGTGTCGGCTTTTTCACTAAAGTAATCATTGTCGAATTGGGTTTCTAAATATTTCGGTCTCGATATTGATGCTTTGTCAATATGTCATATTATGGTAAAAAAATTAAATAGGCGTTATATATTTTTCTCAATAATATTTGTTTAATATTGTACCGATTTTCCTGTTTTTCTTAAGTTTTTCCCGGTTTTTCACATTTGTTGGGAAAACTTTTGGGATGATCGAAAAATGATTTCCTTAAGGTACCCAGTTATATTTCCTTTCAGAAGAAGCGTTATCACCGTGCACAGTTTGTACGCAGAAAAAAAATCATAATATTTTACTAATATGTTTCGTACATTTTCCCGTTCTTCCTCTGTTTTTCTCACTTTTTCCCTTTTATTGGGAAAACTGCCGGAAAAATCAAAAAATGACTTTCTTAGAATACCACCCCAAGAAAATTTCCTTTCAGAAGAATAGGGTTTACATTGTACATCGGAGTAAGCTTACTGGTAGAAGAAAGGAAAAAAATATATCTTTTGTAAAACTAATACATTCTTCGCTCCACTTAGAATCTAAAACTAAAAATAATAAAATCGTTAACGCTGCGGCATGTCGTAATTATTTAATACATGATTAGATATTAAACTTTTAAATTTTGATGCGCTACTACACAAATGATGCATCACTACTCTTTCCTCGTCAAAACTTAAAAGTGAATTATCTTGTCAGCGGATGATCGACGGAAATTATTACGAATTTCAACACCAGATTTGATTTAAACTAATGGTCCACCCATATGTGGATTTTTTAATTTAAGTTACCATTCAAAAATTGAAGTAGGTAGTGGTTTCACCCTGTAGACGATTAATATGATTTCACAAGTAGAATACTTTATATTGTATAATTTTAAATTTGTATAATTTCTAAATATTTAATCTAACCTACGTTAAAAATATTAAATTAATACCGGCATCCTCACAAAAAAATGATTGGATAAAGAACCATTGGCAGCAGTAAGTAAGAACAATTTGTATACGCTTTAATAATTAAAGTAAGAGGTAGTTATTAAAGTATAAGTAATAAATATTTTGTCCTGTCTTAATTGACAGATCTCTTAACCTCTATATCGGATTCTTCCTACAACGGACGCGGATAGTAATATTTCTCCTTGTTGACATATTATAATAACGGACAACAATTTTACAGTAAAATAATAAAACTGAATGAAAAATGAAGCGGAAAACGATACTGTTTTATGGTCAATATGAATAAAATATTATATCTTATTGCCCTATTTTCACCAGAAACCGTCATTCTGCGTTGCTCATTCTGAGTCAGATGTTTTTTCTTTGCATATAGCATCTCATGTTCTGCGGAAATCATTCGAATTAAAGCAAAAAGTTTAAATTATTTGTCACGAAAATTATTAGTGGCTTGTCCATTCGTAAACTAGTTGAACAATTTGCCATCGAGGAAACGCAAGTAGCTGAATACATTTGATTTTAAAAACACTATGGACTTTATTACAATGGATAACTGTGTACACGTAACGGACTTTTTGGATGGTTCCGTATGTTTTCATATAGACAGGTTTCACTGTGCAATTAAATATTTTACAGTAATAATTATAACTGACTTAAAATTTACTTCAATTTCAAGTATTACCAGTGGCAGCCAAATTATTTTTTCATGGCTAGGGGATCAGACTGATTTATTAATAATGATTAGTATTTTCGTTATCTTTAAAAATAAATGCATAGATAATAATTATAATATCATTATTAATATTGATCATTAAGAGTATCATGAAGGAATCCTCTGACCGCCTCCTGAGGACTACTAAATACAAATTTTATTATAAACGTGTACACAAGTTAAATAATTATTTTAACTGATGATAATTTATATCATTTTAATTGGGCACCAAAAATAAAAAAGTAACTTTTTTCCGACTGCCCATTTGTGCTAAATTTACCTGCGTAATTATACAAAAGTTTTTTTAGATTCTGAGTGGAATGAAGAAGCTTATGGTTTTACAATGATGTTTATTTTTTTTTATCTTTGAACAACATTTCTACCAAAAATATTGCTCCGATTTACAAATGTAACATTTCATCTAAAAGAAAATCTGACTGGGGTGGTACTTTAAAGAAGTTATTTTTTTTGATTTTCCCAGAAGTTTTCTCAATAAATAGGAAAACCGGAGAGAAACATATGAAAACCAAGAAAATAGGTATAATATAACTATAAATACAAAAAATTAACACGGTATGAATATGTAAAAATAGTGGAATTTAATTACAATACAGATTAGGTTAGGATAATTAGTATTAGTTTAGTATTAGTAGTTTGTATTAATAATAGTTTTTTCAAAACTGCTTTTTAAAAACATTTTAATAAAAATGTGAATTTTTAAATATTATTATTTATTTGAAAACAATTTGTAAATTTATTGACAATCATTGTAAAACTTGATTTATAATATTTGTATAATACGTATTTATTTAAGTGCTAAAAATACTAATAAAAATTGACTATTATGTAAACGCTGTTTTAATAAAAATCTATATTTATATAGTATTGTTAAAAAAAAAGTAACATAAAATAATTTATAAATAAGTTAAATAAAATAATGCGTGTAATCGTGTAATATACACAGGTAAATTTGGCGTAAATGGGTGGTCGGGAAAAAAGTACCTTTTTTATTTTGGCGCAAATGAGCTATACCCAAAACGATTACCTCTTTTTGGCGCAAATGGGTAATTCCCTTTTAATTGTATTTTTACCAATTCTATATAGGTTGAGTATAATTACATTGAATAAATATACTTATTATGTTTAATCAATGGTAGTACTGAAGCTTAAATAAATACCTAAACAGGTACACTGATGAATAATTGAATAAAAACAAATACTATATTCTTATTGTATCCCATGATAAAAAGCATTTTTCAAATACAATTATATGTAGGTAGAAGGTACATTTTTAGAGTATAGGTGTACGTTTGTATTTGACGTTTGTGTGGGATTTTTCATTATTATAAAAAGGTTGTTAAAACTCTTTAGTTACCTATACTATAACTATACACTATACAGTGATGTTTGTATGTAGTTTCAATTTGAAAAAAAAAATTATCTCACAATGTATCAAAATAAAAACATTTTACTTTTAAAATTCGGAGCAATAAATTTGTTAATTTTGCCTATATTATATGGGTTTTTCTAGACTTTTGTTAATCTCGTTAGGTAAGAATATCTATTCAATGCACATATTAGACAACATTTACCACAAGAAATCATCTCTAATGTTGATGATCAAGCAAGATTTCTGGTTTGTGAAATTTGATCACAGAGAGACAAATAAAAAATTTTTAAAAAAAAAGCTAATTTTGGGGACGGGTGCGCCACTGTCGTAGATGGAAAATCGAGAAAATAGGATAGCTAAAGTTATTTAACTGTCACCTGTAAGCAACAAAAAACCAATGCCAGTGAAAAACGATTCGGAATAAAATTTGATTATATATGTTTTGAAAAGCTGTTATTTTCATGATCTTCGTCAAAATTTGATTTTAAGTCTTATAAAAAAAAAAAAAATAAATAAATAAAATACTGTGTATGTTACACTCAACTTTTTTTTTTTACCACTATAATTACTATTTATAATGAATTTCCTGTCGACAGCCTTTGATTTAGCCTGATAATTTTGCTCACAGACTACCTACGAAACTATACCTATAAAAATTGTTTCACGTCAAGGAATAGTAAATATAAATTCTCTGTTAAAATTTCAAGTCTCTTAGAATATTTTTAACTGAATTACAAAAATTAAAAAAACGAAATTGAAAAATAAATGCACTATTTTCGTAAATTTCCCCGTTCCTTTAATGTTTTTTTTTTTTTTGGTTTTGCTCAATTATTTTAAAAACTCATTGAAAAATCAAAAAATGACCTTTTTAATGATACTAACTAGATACAATTTTTTTTCAGAAAAGGTGCTACATTGTGTACATCAAATCGAGATTTCTTTTCGAAAAGTTGTTTATAGACACGAGAAATAAACAGAAAAAAAATACCTACATATTATAGAAAAATCAATAAAACCATCGCTATACTCCGATTTTAAAACACATATTATATATTATATATTATTATAACCAAAAAAAAACCTTTTTCATATTCGATGCTATTCGTGTATTATTTTTGACATTTTGTTGTTGTCTGTCTTTAGACTCTACAATATGCGAGTGCGTGGTTGAACAGAATATGATCGACAACCTTCTGAACTGCCAAATCTGCCCAACCTTCTGCTCCAAAGAAAATCTTTTAGCAGTAAAACCTAATGTTTGATCGAAGTGGCAAGTTTCTGGTTTAGAAAAATTTAATCGACTAACATACCTATACACTAACTAATAATCGGTTACACGATTGTTAATTTTACTAATTTACCATTTATGTTGGGAAAATTATTTTATTTCATTTTGTAATTAATTCTGTTTACTTGTTTAAATTTCATACTTTAGACTTACGTTTTATTTATATATCACTCCTCTACTAATGGTCCAATGTTCGCACACGCATATTGTGATCGTAATGACATGAAAACTAAAAACACGTATTATGATATTACCTACATTATATGTTTTGTTTGATAACGGACAGCGACACTGCGAATGTCTGTTTTTACTAAAATATTGATATAAAAACGTTGACGATATTGCTATAATTTGTGTATAATAAGACAATAATTATGATGATTAATATTGTACGTTTGAGTGGTATTTTAAATATAATTTTCAAAGTTCAAAAATTTCGTGATGAAAATACGATTTCTGAAATTTTGAAACCCTCAAATTATGATTTGTCTGATATAATATTATATTGCGTTATAAACTTGATGCCTATTCAACGGCTGTGTACATTTGCGTTATCGTGTGTCACAAACATTAGATAAAGTTCATTTTGAAGTATAATATGATCTTTATATATTTTTTGAACTGCGTCATGTAGTTATTCGATAACGACATACCAACTGCAGCATATATGTTATATAAATATATACAATTTACACAAGCTGCTTAAAGTATTTACCCAACTAAAAGTATATCGAGAAACTATATAGACAAATATACTAAATTATATTGACAAGCTTTTAAAATAACTCGACGCTTCTAATAATTTCTTTTACAATAATCTAATACTAAGCCGTTTAGGGAGCCGCCCTTTACACTACATTTCATGTATTTTACGGAAAAAAGCTTTTATAATATTATAATATATATTTGCGCCATAACTCTTAATAAGGTCACAGTCACATATTCCATCGTAATGGTTTTTTCACGGCTCCATCGTTGCTATACAGTTTACCGGCTTCCCATGCTTACTGAATTATAATAATTTAATCGTACACATTTGTTGTTGTTTACCAGGTGTTTCATTTAAGTACGTACACATATTATCACGGAAAGTATTTACTTTTTCCGGAATTTGTTTTCTAAAAAATTTAAGAAACAAATTGCTCTACAATTTTATATTTATGTTATTTTTTGTCACCCTTATTTTTGGGGGTAAAATCACTACCTACTTTTGATTCTCAAACGGTAACCTATATTTAAAAGCCCATAAATAGATGAAGTATTAGTTAAAATCAATTTAGGATTGAAATTGTTGATTTCTTTTGATCCGTTGACGAGATATTCCATTATTAAGTTTTGGTTGGAGGAGAGTAGTAGAGTGTCATTTGTGTGATGATGCGGTGCGTGACGTGTTATTAATGCACCACTGCTCTCCTCTAACCTGAAATTAAAAGTGGAATATCTCCTTAATGGCATGACAGAATTAAACCATTTCAACACTCAAATATATTTTGACTGACACTCCATGTATTTATGGAATTTTTAATATAGGTTGCCAAATCAAAAATAGGTAGTAGTTTTACCTTCAAAAATAAAGGTTACATAAAATAACATAAATATAAAATTGTAGAACATTTTGTTTCTTAAATGTTTTAGAAAACAAATCCCGAAAAAAGTTATTACTTTCAGAGATAATGAGTGTACCCACTTAAATGAATCGCCCGGTATGTTATTATATTGTAAACGTATACTTTTTATTTAGTATACTATAAAAAATAATATTATATAATATTATGTTTGTTATAATTATCTATGTATTTAGTACATTGTTTTATGACATAATTTACGTTTCAATGCAATTTATGTGACATTAAAGTTTAAAAATAAAAATAAAACTACTGTTTAAGTTGAATTTACAGTAGGATAAATAGTTTAAATGTATGTTATTAATGAACACGATTACTCTTCATGGTTTTATTATAGCTCGTAAGGTGGATTCTTCGGCATAGGTATATGTATTTTATTTTATTTATATACACGGTTGAGGTCCAATTAACAATATTGATTAGAGGTAATAACAAGATAATATATCTTATATATAGTTCACCGAAAAATGAACGAGGGGTCGACGCATGCGGAACGAGGGAGACGAAATATGGAAGCATTAATAAGGAAGTCTAGGGGAAGTAGAAAGTGATGTGAAAGAGAACAAAGGAACGAGTATACAGAGGCGAAACTGTAAGGCGAGGCAGAAGGGGTAACTGTCCTAAGGCTTCAAAACTGTAACTTTAAATTGTATAACATATAAAAGGTATTTTATTTTTAAGATAAAAGATTATAATACAATATGTAGGATATAATATATACACTCTAATTAATCTCTATGACTCACACGATGGGAAAAATTTTAAATAAATATATCCTTAGGAAAAATAAAATAAGTAATTGGGCACAAATTTAGAATTTCTCTCTTAGTGCTTAAACCCTTGGCTATGGCACTGCGGGTATGGTGCAAATAAATTCTGAAATTGACTTTAGCGAGTGGAAGAAGTGGAATCGGTTTATTGGATAGGAGTTAGTAGAGGAAGTGAATTAGGCATTAAGGTCAACTTCCATCGACTATCATGAAGATATGACTGTAAGATATTGATCGACCAAAGGAATGTATTTGTTATTGGAAAATTCGTATACGGATGTAAATTAAATTATCTTATATATTCCGCCTTAGCAATTTTTTATCACCCGTTAGATTATTTTAGAATATATTATAAACTCGAGTCAAAAAGTTAATCCAACTCTTTTGTTTACAAGTATATACATATACTATTGCGGTCTTAGATACTATTCACTATAATATTATATATGTATAATTAAATAACGTTAACAGAGAAAACAGAAACTATAATTATATTTTAGAAATTGAACAGAAACTAAATTTAATTCAAATTGGTGATTTATTATTCGTACCGTTCTCAAAAATTAATGATTTAAGAATTTTGATCAATCAGCCTTATATGAGTATACCGTATATACACATTATATGATCTTAATTGCTCGCTAGTCATGACATGTTTTACCGGGGGATTTTACCGTCAAGTCTACTTAATATTAGATTTACTAGATGATTGAAAACCGTCACGTCGAATAAATATTGTTAATCAGTTTTGTTTTACTAGTTTTGATAATACACTAATAAATATAATTATAAAGTGATTGAATAACAGTAGTTGACCGGGCTAACATTGGTATAATATTGTGTGGGATATAAAAGCAAAGAAGAAAATTGCAAGTGATTGTTACAAGATTTATAGCACCTATATCGGAATATTATTATAATATAATATTTTGTTTACGAATTGTTACGTAGTTATATGTTTCCTTTTTCCTATTGTGTTATTCCCGCAGAATTATTTTCTTCTTTAATTATAATTATCTCAGTCTTTTTAATTTTAACAAATAGATGTAACATCCTCTAAAACATTCCAAGTCTTTCATTTTGTTTTTTTATCACTTCTAGTACCACCGTATTAATGCTTTCACCGTAGTCACCACTCATTATTTCATTTTTATTCGTGAAATTTGTACAGTTTATTTTTCTTACAATGGTATATAAACACCGTTTTAGTAATACGATTTTGTCTCATTAAAACGTTCATTAAAAATCTCGAACGAAGTAAGTAGGTATATAGTGAAAAATGTATTGATTTTACTTTGGATTTTACAACGATGTGGTTTTTTTTTCTCATTTTAGGTATGCATATTGTAAACGTATATAGGATGGGTTTAGCTAGAAGGTGTGGTCCAAAAGTTCCATAAGTTATTTTGTGTATCGTAGAACGATTCGAAAAATAATTAGTGTTTTCGCGAAAAACTTACTAAGCTCTTTGCAAAGAAATAGCCTGTCCCAAAGTATTCCTTATTTTACACGCGAACATACTATCAATTTCTAGGTCATTTGTGTAGAGACCAAAGGCAGCTTGAGCCCTTTAAAATTACTAATTTAAAATTGTAACTCGGGTACCATATAATATTTATAAAAAAAATTTTGATTTATTTGATTGATTACGCGTTTTATATATTATGATATTCAGATATTATAAATAAGTATACAATATAATTGATGCCTATCATAAACAAAAGAAAATAATGCACATACTATTTTATTTGTTCATACAAATGGTTTTCTAATGAGATATTGAGTTACACAATTACAAAGGATATTTTTTTTTGAAAATCCAGAATTTTTTACAGGTTTCAATGGTTTTATATAAATTACGAAAACGACTGAAATAGAAGTTATTAATGATACAATTTACGAAAC
The DNA here is from genome assembly GCA_902439185.1 of Cinara cedri. Lineage (NCBI taxonomy): Eukaryota > Metazoa > Arthropoda > Insecta > Hemiptera > Aphididae > Cinara > Cinara cedri. The sequence continues at coordinate 1,609,544 of CABPRJ010001894.1, forward strand.
CTATTCATAAAATCGTTTTTGTTTGAATGCAAAAACTAATAATAATTCAACACACGAGAAGAAACGAAATATATGAGTCGTAATGCTATGTCTTTTTTTACTAACTCATACATAGGGAAAATAACAGTTAAAAAAAAAAATGTATTGTTTCTCTAGCTATGTCTATAATATTATTTGTAACTCAGTTGTTACTGCAGTTGCAATCTGTTCGTGTATATAATAATAACATAATCTTTGATTACTATTTAAATATAAGGGAATTGTTTTAAGTAGTGAAAACGCTCTTGACTATATTTTTATGAACAGAATCCCGAATGAAAAAACGTGTTTACAATACATACACAAATGTTTGAAATACTTTTACTAGGTACAATCTTTATACATTTATCTACTAAATAAACGCATGGAGTGACGCACATGAAGACACTTCAACTAAATAAACCGTACGTCCGTACAAAACAACAATACATATAGATAAAAGAAATTCAGATGGAGAATTTATTTTAACTATTTTTATAGTCATATCAATAAAGAGGATGTGTACATCCTGTTTTTTATACTTTTGATTAAATATACATTTAGAAGAATATATTATTATATTAGGTACCTACTCGTACTGCAAAAAGAATAAATGCATTTTCTTAAACTACACATGCACACACACACACACACACGCGCGTATACGCACAGAGGAATAGCCTGTCAAATGGTAAGTGCACTCACCATATGACTCTAAGTGAAATGATAGAAACAGTAAAATATGGCTTCGGGATTCGAAAATTATATTAGTCCTGCGTAGGCGTATTGTATTAATTTCATTATTATTTATGCATTTCCGTTTGTTATTTTCCATTAATCTTTTAAACAGTGTTAGTATTTTCTATTTACAATTTTTAAACTAGAGAATCGTTAGTATTTCTTATTTTTGAACCCGAATGGAATAAAAACGAATACAATAATTTGTATTACGTTCTTAATATTTATAATATAAAGTACGAGTAAAACAAAATATAGGTAGGTACGTAAGTACACGCCGCATATAGCTTTAACGTTTCAATTTATTTTTTCAATGTAATTATATAACGTACAACTTCAATATATTAATAACCTGACCTTTAACAAAAACGTGCAATTTTATTATGTTACTTTAAAATCTTAAACCATACCTACCATATTTTTCAACGTTAAACATTGAATTTACACAATTTAAAATCAACAACTATAATCATATACAATAATATGTTATACTACGTTAAAATGTCCACATTAATGAAATATTTATGTAATATAATTGATAAAAAAAAAAAAAACCACGTATATTACTCAATATTTAATTTTCAGCCCAAAAACAATATTAATGCAACAATTTTGCATGCACAATATACATGCACTTGTATCTGTGATTAAAACAATGGCTTTTGAATTGTCCTGTCTACAAAAGTCGTAAACATTTGGCATACTACGGTTGTATTATATGTATTATACTACAACCCGAATAAGCAAAACAAATATTAAATATTTGCAATATGATGTTTGCAATAATTATTATGTTATGGTAGAATCGAACCATGATATTTTATCGTATACAATATTATATATTACATACCAACAGCTGTAAATCTATTCAAAATTCAAATGACATTGATTTACACATTTCCATAGCATATATTTTTTTGCTATGCAAATTCTATTGTACTGCAAACATTGTTTGACTGGCCGCTGGTCCCCGCCTATCCCCATTTATTCCATGTCTGGTTTTACAGAAATAAACCTATGCACTAGGTCAGGGTGTTTCAGAATTTTTTTTTTATCAGATGTTCTTCTCGTGATATTGTGTTCCTTAGAGCATCGTTTTTAGGAAAAAAGTTGAGTTATTTTGCTTTTATTTTTTATGTGTGTAAATAATATATTTTAAATATAAATGTCATAAAGCAATTTATGTTATCAAATTGATATAGAATCTATGTTTTCATATTTATTCAGTACTCGTCCATAATAATTGTAAAAATAATTTTAAAATATTTTCAACCCCTAAAAAATTATATTTAAGGGTGGATAAAAGGGTCGATTTATCAAAATTATCCAAAAATTTACTTTTAAAGGTCCAAACGAGAGGTGAAATTTATATTATTTAATTTGAAAAAAATATTAGTTCACTTGTTTTTTTCTTTTAATAATTTTTGATCTAATGATGTTATTCCGTAATAACTTTGCTCGTGACCTTAACAAAGTCGAAAAGAAATCTGAAAAAATTGGGGGAAATTATTAAGAAAATAAGAATACCTGATGAAAAAACAAAAAATTCTGTAACACCCAACTATGCATTCTATATTGATTAAACATTTACATAGGTCCCTTATATAGAAACTATTGTAGATATACGACTAAATATTTACAGCAAATATCCAAACGAACATCTATAAAAATCATATCAACTAAAACTCGATATGAATAATTTGCACCATTTTTATTTTGAATTAGAAGACATGTAAATTTTGGCAACCATGTTGCTAATTTAAAACTATGATATGCAATTAATAGATTTGCATCGATAATTAGGGTTGGAAACATTCACAAACACAGTTTTACAGATTTACTGTAAATGAATGATTTAGAATCATGATTAATTGGGTCAAAAGTTCAGCAGTGTTCATATTATATTATTTAACACTGAAATAGACTTTCACGTTTCTTCTCTAGTTCTCTAAATCGTACGCCGGTATCAATTTAAGTATGCGGTTTTCCATTTTAATGGTTTCATAACTTTTGTCTAAATTATCGTTCTAAAAAATTGGTAGAAAATACTCGAAATTATAATTTTATTAATTTCGCTTTAATGTTAATTGAAAATAAAAAAAAAAAAATCCTAAATTAATTTTATTCAATTATATAAATAAATTGTTAAAATAATGTTACTCGTATTATTCTAAAATATACCAAGTGATTTTTTAAACCAACCATTTTTCCATATTTGGTTTTTTTTTAATAAATTTAAGGAAATAGTATCATTGAATACATTTCTTTCATTACAATCTATGATAGGTATTATAATATTTTGTTGACATTATTTTCCCGAAATAGAACAGTTTATAGAAATCTCGTTTATATGCATTATGTATAAATATTGGATATTGAACCAAAATGTTTAATTTTGAAGTTTAGACTAGAGATTTGGAATAACAGGAAATTAATTGTATAGTTCGGAGAACTATACCTTTTTGATGTAGCCTTACCTTACCTTACCTTACCTTCTATTTATTTTAAATGTAAATAAATAACAAACTGTTATTGTTTCGATTTTCGATATCTAAACGTCAATTATTCAGATAATATTTATCTACCTACGTCTTAAAATAAAATTTGAACGTTATTTATAGGTGATCAATGTAGTAGAATTGATGATAGTGTATGCATAATAATTATTATTATTATAAGTATGCGTTGCTGCATAAAATTTGGTTTAGTACGTAACACAACCATAAATACAAAAAATGGTCGTGGAGCATTATTATAGTGTAATTTAATATATAAAAAAAATTAATCCATGAACATTCCTACAAAAATATATTATCTGAAACGATATCCTGTTACAATGTTTTTTTTATTTTGTTCAGACAAAAATTCATTCCTGGAAATATGAACATAATATTTACACAATGTTTATACATATAAAATAAATAGTTGAGATTAGCCAGATTAAAAATCTGACTAATCTCATCCGACGATTCACCATTTTTATACACAAATTACAACACTGTATTACTTAGGACGTTTTACTCACTCCTAACTAAAAATGTATTATACGCAATGTATTTGTACTTCACCTTTTTCAAAGGTTAATAATCCTATTAGCGTTTCTGTCTATACATGCAGACCACGAAATCCCTTATAAAATCATCCGTCTGTCAACTGTCTATCTGTCATATAATGGTAGTTTTAACTGATAAGTATTATATAACCTGGAAATTTAATACGATAATAAATCTATTTAAGGTTTAATTTAAAAAAAAATAGCGTGGATAACGACAGCTGGAGAAATGTAGATATATTAATGGTATGTATTATTAATATCATGTAGTTATAACAATAATCCAGTATAAAAAACTCACATTGTTACATGTCAGTTGGATAATTAATTGTATAATCATTATTTTTATTAATAATTTATAATACGCGAACTAAAGTTAAACTATTGCCATCTAAATTTTCTTTGAATATATTTTTATGTATCTATATATTTGCATATACTACAATATAAACCGTGTTTATAAACAAAACGTGAATTAACCTTATATTGTGGCACGATACGAGTATTCGTAATTATATAAGAGATAACAAATATAATACCACGGTGATATTATTCTGAAATGTTTATTTTAATAAAGTACCTACTTTAAGTACATATTTGATTTTCACTTATCTACACTATATAGCTGGTATACGATTACCAAATGGTTTCTTAAGTTTAAACTTTCTAGGAAAACCAATGAGAAAGTGTATAGTCGCAAAAGAGTAGAAAAACTAATAATGTATTATACGAGTAATAGTAATATATTTTATCATATTGACTTACTTTCTGTATACTCTACACAGATAGCAGATTCGATATTATGAACAAATATTATTCCATTTATAATAATTTATAACCTATGCATTTTAAAATGCATATGTAATTTACATATTATTGTCGAGCAGACGTAATATTTTCAGTAAAAAAATTATAATTTTATCTACAGTTCGTTGTTTTTATTTCGTCGATTGTTCAAGTTATATAATTTTTCGTATTTTCCTAGTTAGACTATGTAGTTAAATTTTTAATTAGATACTTCTACTTTGTATACTTAATTTTCTGAACATATTATAGCATTACGTACAATTTACCTATTATTTAATAATATAGAACAATTTTATATAAATAAAGTGGATTTATATGCATTTGCATTTTTTATTTTTTATTGGATCATAACGCGAGTATATTATATTTAGAAATCATAAAATAAATTGCATAACTATGTACATAAAAAAAACACTGACACATTTGGTGCATAAAATATTATAGACATACCATACGTTAACGTTTATATGAATTTGTAAAAGCGATTTACCATGTTTTTTTTTTTTTTTTAGATGAATAATCATAAGTGTAATGTGCTGAATGAGATTTTAAGTGATATAAAATATTATTGCAATACATAAATAGAATAAATTGCATAATATTAAATTTATAATTAGTCTTGCCTAGCTATAGGTGTATACAAATGGTATAAAACCTGAAATATTACTGTAGTAATATATATATGGGATTGAAAATTATGACAGACTAAAAATAAAATCGATTCTATGTGAAGTTCGATTAAACATAATATGTTTTGATAAAATATGTAACTAAATTAATTAAACATATTCATTTGGAACTACACAATAAATTACAATTTATCCAAATTTTTCGTCTTACATTTTTAGAAATTGTATAGAGCCAAAAAAGTTTAATGTACTTAAATCAGAAAATAGTAAGCCAAATTCTATGATATTTACGGTTTTCATAAAAATTTGATCTTAAAAAGTTTAAATGCAACTAAAAGCTAAACAAGAGCTGATACTGCTTATGAGTGCGCTTATGTTGTCAATGGAAAGTTGGAAAGGTAGGATACATCAGATTATTTAATTTATATCACTAAGTGACGGTAAATCACTGCTAACAAAATAGTATTCTGAGCGAAGTGTATGTAAACGTAATATTTAGAAGTTGAAAGTGAATAGTGTATTTGGTAAATGTGTGGAAACGAACATGAGCAAATCTCAATTAAACTAGTCAGCAGCTAGAAAAGGCTCATTGATATATGTCATAACTGACATTTAAAGATAGAACAATATATACTAAAAATTGAGCGGCTATTCAAATTATGCATACGAAAAAAGGAAAATTATATAAACCAATTTATGTAGGATTTTCCATTTTAGATAGAGGTATCCAAAATATATATATATATGAGTTACATTTTAATGTATTGAGAGAAGCATACTGCAGTAAATTGAGCACGCGCGGTACATTCTGGCTCAAATTTGACCGTTTAAGAAATTAGAATAGATTACTTTTTTATAATCCGAGACATAATTCACTACCATTTATCGATACTTCAAACTATTTGAAAAATTATTATTGCTTTAACAACAGCAGACATCATCTGAGATTTTTAAAAGATGAAATGAAAAACGAAATTTCAACTCTCGAATTCTTAACTTTACAACCTAAACTATATGTATACAAGATTTGTGAAAATAAATTTAAAAAAGCTAAAAGTGTAAAAAATATACAATTGTTATGCGTATGAGGTTTGATGTATAAAATTTTACTGTTATAAAAATATCTTTTTATCAATTTATGTTATCGGTCCTTGGTAGCTTTATAGACTATAACGAATTGCAAATTTAAAAAAAAATGTTAACATTTGTATAGACTTTTACAAATGAGGTATTCTTACAACAATATACAATTTCATTTGATTTTAAAAGAATCATATGTATTTTTGTGTAATTTTTAAGAAAAAACTATGTACAACTTCGTAACTTTTGTACTTAATGAGTAATTGTGATTTAATTGAATGTATCGTTACTTTCCTATGTTATTTAAATGGAAAAAACCAAATATGCGATGAGCAAGATCTAACATTTTTTATTTTTAGTGGGTAAATTAGAAACCACAAGAAAGCAATTTCTAGTCTAAACTCGAAAAAAAAAAAAATTAAAAATCAAAACAGTCTAAGATATACTATAAATGTGTATAACCAGCGTCGTGGACGTTATTGAGAACTGTTTTAGTTATTATTAAAACGTTCTGGTATTAATTTATGAAAACAAAAGTGCGTATGTTATAATATAATATAAAGTATGAAATTCTGTAATTAAATAAAAGTACTAAAATAAAACAAAAAAATGATGTCTTTTACTATGCCATTTCAAATGATCTTATAGTATCTATATAGTATTTATTGATCTCATAATCGCTTTTGAGTTATACCTGTATAATTATTATATATTATTAATCCTTTGCTTCTAATATATGATAAATAATAATATAATAGTATATAAAAATGAAACATTATTTTTATTTTGCATCAGATTTGGCAGCTGGTCCAAGCTTTGTCACAGATGAGGTATGTGGACGATTATAAATTAGTCTTTAGATGAAACCAGCTAGTGAATTCAACTGACTGAGTATTACTAAAATAGCGATATATGATTAACACTTCAACAAATTGGTAAATATAAGTCTGGGCTGTTAATAATAGATTGAGCATTGTTTTGAATTATTTATTATTTTAGTTTGTCGTCCAGTTAAATGTTATAATGATGGTAATTGAAATTGAATTATTACATATTAAAATACAATATGTTATAGTTAGTAATACGATTTATTTTTGTATGATATAATTATTGTAATTCAAATTAATATTTTATTAAATTCGTTTGACTAGAATAATATATACACACTACAAAATGATGTTTTAACTATTTAAATATTAGTACAAATTACAAGTAGGTACTTGTATAAGTACATAATTACATTTTTTATTAAATACTAGAGAATTTTTTGTCTCTTTGAAAATTATGAAGACGATAGTGTTAGTTAGTTTTATACTAAAATTATACATAGTTGGAAATAAGATTCCTTTTACAACAAGTACCTACTTATGTATCTAAAAACTTTTTTTTTTATTTATATTTTTACATTTTACAGTTCATTTTCACAATATAATTCCACTTTATGTATTTCTCTAGAAATATTTATGAAATATCAACTGGAAATTGCCTTTAATTACGACACATTTTTTCTTAGTAAAATGGCTACCTATTTATACCTATGAAATTAAGTTTAGCATAGTTATAGTATAGTATAGTAAGTATCGTATTACTATAGTATAGTATAGTTTTACTCACTCAAAATAATTTCTTTGATAACGAATTTTCCATACAATACGAGAAACAATTAATTTTAATTATTGTTTAAAATTTTTTTCCCCTTTTGTTCATCGTTCACTGTATCAAGAGAAGACCAAAATGAATCGTCTGTTTATTTAAATATGAATTTTAAAACAAGTTTTAATGTATATTTATTAATTTTCTATTAATTCAAAGATGTAATCTTAAAAGGTAGGTAAATACAAAACCTAAGTTTGGAAACCTTAGTAAAAATTGTTATACATGTATACATACTACATATATACTACATAGTGCTACATTAATATATTTTCAAAATTTTTAAAATGTATAATATTGAATTGTAATATTTTTTCTATAATATCCAAATGTGTTAATGATGATGATATTCTTTAATTTCGGTTGGTAGGTTAAGATAATTTATACCTATATCATAAACATTATATACATATTATTAATTTGTATACAATAAATATAAGTAGGTTAAAATATAGTACATTGGTGAATTTCAGGATTTTTTAAACTATATATTTCTTGTTTGTGATGTGTTTTGTTTTTAACTGTGGTGCTGTGAATAAATCTTTTTATTATTACTAATTTTATAATATGAAATAAAACTTAAAACAGTTTTTAAATATACCTATTATTATACAATTTGGGGTTTTTAATACTTGTATAAAGTAATTATTGATAACTAAAGGTATTTATAGTTTCTAAGATTAATTATTATGGAATTGTAAAAACTATAACAATAGGTCTTAAATTTTGCTTTTTTTAATATCAATATTAATCAATCAATCAATATCAATATTTAATAACACAATTTCTACTGATGAGTAAGAGGAATAAAAAGGGAGCTGCTGAATTGTAAAATTTAAATTCGAATGAAAAAATTAATACTTATTTACACATTTTATCCGAAAACACGTTTATCGTCGCCTTAACATCCAAAACATACATCCAAAGCAAGTTTACCACCCCATGTACTCCTCCAAAGATCTCAGGAGACGTTATCGCCTCGTTGAGAATAAGTACAGAGCATAGGAGAATTATATTTTCCTATATATTGGTTCTAGGTAATCTGGTTTACTGTTGATTTGAATGGGACTTCAACAGAAAACTACAAAATCTGAGTATAATTTTGAAACTATATTCCACGACATTATCAAACTCATGCCACTATAATATTAAATACTTTTGTACCGTTAATACTTTGTTTACTTTTATATGTAGTCCTTGATAAATCTCGTTAAATTATCCATTAAAACTATCTGTATAATCTAAATTCTATCCAAATTCTCATCAACATAAAGTGAAAAAAAATTAGGTAAATCATATATTGAAATTCTTTAATTTTTACGACTTTTATAAAAATGTGTACATAAAACACACTTATAAAAAACTACTATATTAGTTAATCAAGCTAAAATATTTTTGTTTTAGGTACCTTTAAGTACAGTTTATGATGAATCTTGTTTAGGCTAAGATATTTAATTAAAAAACTAAATCGAAAAACTGAAACTATTATTGCGTAAATAATAACGTAATCCGACAAATTTTTCTATTATTAAAAATACAAAAATTACCTTAAAATGTCCTATGCATTGTTAAAAACACCAAAGATTACATCGCCACGTTGCTTGGATGTTATATTATAAAACGAAAATTATTTTTTTAGCTTGTGCACTAATGTTTAAATTTTATATTAGTAGATATACGTATATTCAATAGGTACCTAATTATAAAAACTCGTCAATACCTATTTAGTCACTACGTTAAAAATAGTCTATTATGTTGACTATATTTTCTTAACAATATAAAAATAAACCATATAAATACTTATTTTTTTATTTTATTTTTTTCATCTTTTACAGTTTCACGCCAAATCAAATACATTCACTATGTTTGATTGGCTGCGATTTATCTTAGTACGTGCTCGTAAGCTTTTTTTTATTATTATTATTATTTCGAACGCGTATATGGCATAATATTCTTGGAATAATGGTATCGTTGTGATATTGGTTCAGCAGAAACATTATTCGCCTACTATGGTATAACAATGTTATAACAATTTCTAGATACAATAAGTCTGAATGCGACTACCTATATTGTTACGCTGAGGCCAATGTTCGTTATTACAAAACAATAATTCGATAATACGTCCAACATAACCGATGGCGTGTATCTCATGAAAATTGGCTAATTGAAGGTTTAGGTTTGTATTGAATACCTACGTGTAATTTACACCACAATAATATCGTTATACACGTATTTCAGCATTTATAACTCATTTAATATCCACATGGAGAACAATATTATTAATAATTTGTTTTTTTTAAGTTTTCGTTTATAACTATAAGTATAATCACATTATATTTCTAATCTAAGAATCTTGACACGATTCGTAGGGTACCCTTCGGCGTACGTATGTGTTTTCTTTTTTAACAATATATATATATATATATCATATCCGCGCGTATACGTTTAAATTTATTAAATTATGCGTATGAATTAATTAATTATCGTATTATAATCAGCGTGTTTTACTCGATTATTTTAAGATTTAAAGTGCCAAAGATAATTTATTGCATTCAAAAAAATGATTTAAATGAATCGTTTAAACTCAGAAGCAAAAGGCGTATGTTCAATTCGTCCTTATAGGTACGCTCCTTCGTTTTTATCCCACGAGGTTCGATCAATTAATCTTAATATATCCCTTCACAGTTTAATAGCATCACTTAACCTGCATCAATTCTCAACCAGTTATAATATTTATTCAATTACTATCTACTAACAACTATACAATTAATTACGTTTAAATCGATGAAATCAAATATAAGTTAATCGTATGATACTAAAACAATAAAAATACCCTTTAGTACTCATATGAATTGACATAATTCATAAGTATGTACTTAAAGTACATGGTCACCGGTTATAATATTATGTAACCATCACTGGCAATTCTTTATTTATAATTACAGTTGGATTTAATCACATACGACACGCATTATAATAAGTTGTATTGTATATATAGCTTTTAAAAATTAGTGTACCTGTTGGTTTATTTTCACACACAATACCATTCGTCGAATTTCTTGATACAAGATTTGTTATCGCTCCGCTGGCCCAACAACATCCTGTTCCGAGCCCTACCGTGAACTATTCTATTATGACAGTTTCCACAATATATTACTTCAAACGCACATGTACAAATGGCCTGTCAGGTATTTAACAAGTCAAGATGGAAAAAAAAAAATTATATTATTCTTTTTTGAAGAATACGGTTTTCACAATACTTCTAATCTGGGTATATTATTAAGTAGGTAAGTACTTATTTTATTTTTATTGTATATATATATATACTCTATTTGTATATTAATAAAATAATGTACCTGTCTCTGCAGCTGAATCTATCGCATGGAAAAAAGGATCAAAAATTCCCCATAGCGGATCACATTGTCCCGTTACCTTTCAAAAATGGATAATGATTTCAGATATAATGAGTGTTATATGGAAAATGTATACCAACGTATGAAACAATGTAGTTAAAAATCTTAGGATAATTGTGAACAAATACACAAGTATTTATATCATACTCATACGTGTATATTGTGTACTGTATATTATGTATAATATACTTGAGTTGTAAATCATACAATCTCAAACTACTTTTTCAGACAATGATAGATTTTTGGAATTGTTCCATAACATCCGATACTGCATAAATATATTATTTATTTCATAAAACGTATTGTTTTTGTTTTCATTTAAAGAAACATGTGATCAAATTTTTAATTTAGTAATCCAACAAAATTTTTTTATTACTTATTTCTAACTCACTGAAATGATTTTAAAATTATTATTATTATGATTATGAACCAAGTCAGTATCTTATTTAAAAAAAATTAGGTCATTGTCGCACAAATGTTTTCTGTTTATTCATTTGTGGAAATATAGCGTGTTAAAAATAAACCGAAACACTTTTTTTTTATAGCTTAATAATTTTAATCGTATTGATATGCTAAATAGATATTTGACAAATGACAAAATGTAAAAATCATAAACTATAATGATTATAATGATACCTAAATGATCAAAAACAAATATAAACATAGATGAACTAGTTTTATGTAGCATATAGAAATCTTCAATGTCTCTATTCTCATTTTGCAATTTTAAATTGGTTTTTTACCGGGACATTTTAATAATTTAACTGTTCTAATTTGTTTGGCCTTCATAATAGTTCTACAATCCGTTATCCTACTTAAACCTAAGTTAATATCTTATTAAATGACTGTGTATAAATAATACATTTTTCCTCTTATCTTATCTAAATCTTAACATTAATATACTAAAAATATTATTCAATGAATTTATCAAAATAAAATAAGAATATTTCAATATTAATATTATTATTACATTTTATGAATGTTTGAAATGTTTTAGCTAAATAAGTAATGAAATATTTTATCTTCAACTTTGAGAGAATTTTCTGAAAATATTTTAATAAAAATTTTCATTACATTAATATTTCAATTATATTAGTTTCGAAGCGTTTTAACATACAGAGACGTTATACCTTCGTATGACATAGCAAATATGCGTTTAGCAGGGATAACTGTGTACCGTTAGTTTTAATATAAAAGTGAATTGACCCATTATCAAATATAGAGATAAAAACATTATTTGTGTCATGTCGTGATTTCATTATTACATTTTTAAGTGAGATATAAGCTTTTATAAATAGTGATATTTCATACACTCATATCTCACTTAAAAATTTAAATTACGAAAAAAAAACGTCGACACAACACTTATTCTTAACACTTGTTCTTATATTTAAGTTTAATGATAGGTAAATTCACTCTAATAATAAAATTACAGTACTGAGTTGTCCCTGCTGAACAAAAATTCACTTTGTCGCGCGGTATCAAACACATCGTTTACCTATCAATACTATCGAATGTTTTAAAATAATGTAATAATAAAATGATTGTGAGATAACGGTAATTATAAGAAAATAAACGTATTATTAAATATAATCGAGTATCGATATTATCGAAATATCCGTATATTCGATAGTACCAGTGATATCGATTATATGATCAATCGATATTTGTTTTTTAAAAAACATTAATATTAACGATAAATCACGCAAACCTATGGATACGTATGCTCAGAGAAATGAAATGTGTTTTTGTAAAATTATAGCATACCGACAATGGATAATTATGTATTTTGCTAATTAAATTAGCATATTTTCACTGTCTGATAGGAGCATAATTTCTTTCGGGGGTAAGTGGTGCGATGTCGGGATCTCTCACTATGTACCATGTATATTACGTATATTTATTATGGAATGGTGTCATTTCGTGACGTTCGAATTTGCAACGAGCATAATTTTTCGGAAGGAATATGGTTAGGATGATGTACAAAATAAGTATATTTTATGGGGTGGTGTGTTTTAATGGAGCTCTAAAATATCACTCGAATAATTTTTGGAGTGGATGAAAGAGCTAAAAGAGGTGAAAATAGGGTTAAAATTATAGGGTTTGGATTTTTTGGTTATTTTGAATGGAGTAGCATGTGAAGGCTAGTCGTTATACTGTTTCGACTTTTAAATCATTATAGAGTGTATCGCTGGATAAATACTAGGGGACAGAAGCGACAATACAAAGAGCTATTGATTGGAACGCCAGTATGGTACGGATTTGTGAGAGTTTGGCACAACCTCAAATCTGAATAGCATAAGCCCACTTGGGTCTTAGAAGTGATTTGTATACAATATTTTTTGTGTGTATAATCATTATAAAGTTATCATTCGTCGAAGGATATGTAGTCGATTGTTAAGTAGTATAATTTTATAGATTCAAAACAATCATCGATCTAGACAAATTCTAAATTTTAATTTTTTTTAGTCATTGAATCAGTTGTTGCAGAGGAAAGGTTGCATTTCGAATAGAAATCAGAGTCATATTTGCATGTGAGTTCGTGAAATCATCATTTGTGTATCTGTGCACGTGTTTTTTGTTGTATTCGTTTTATTTGAGTTGTTTACATATTTTGTTTAACTATTTGAATTATTTCCATTTTTAGATATTTTATTTAGGTTGTTCATTAAGCGTTATTGGAGCGCAAAAGTAAGATAAGATAGTCGCCGGCTGCTCACCGGAGGCTGAGGTTATAACTTTTGTCGTATAAGTGACGAACTAATTATAATTACCAGATTTTTGGATTTTGTGAGCTGAGTTTCTCTGAAATTGTTTTGAGACTCAAGTAGCTTGTTTAATTCTTTATTCTGTATTTAATGATATCGAAAACGTTAAATTTTGATATTGAAATACATTAATTGAAAGTAACGCCTTAAAAACACGGGGCAGAGCATGCGTATCGGAGTATATACCATGCGTGACAGAAAAAAAGGAAACAAAAAATAAAAGATAGAAATAGTATAAAATGGACAAACAAATTGTGATAAGAAAGAAAATGAAATAGTAAAAGAAGTTATACATTGATACGGTGATTCTGATCAAGAATGATAACTTGTAGCCAGAGTCATCCGTCCATGAATTTTTCCAACTCATTTTATTTTTATATTTCATATTATTACTATATTTTTTGTCCGCTTCTTCCGCAATCAAGTTTTAATTTTTATATTAATATTTGTTCATTTTTTTAAATTACTTTATCCCTCCCACCATTAATTATTTTCAGGTGTCATCTAGCCTATTCCACTCACGAGATTAGGTCGAATCCAATGACACCTAATTTATTTAAATCCATTTTGCTGTTTGGGTTCTGCGAGGTAAGAAAGAATGGGGCTGCACGATCAATCGATAATATCAATGTTTTATTTATTTATTGGAATATAGATGAGTTTAACCCAATTTAATGGTTTAAAATCAATAAAAACCAAACTTAAATTACAGTTGATTAAAATTAAGCATTACAAATGACAATGAAATAATTTAAATAATAATCATTCACAATAACTATAATTCGAATTATAATAATTAATTAAAGAGAGAATGATGGGTCCTCGTTTACCGGTTTGATCAACCTATACATGGGATTATTTGTTGAGTAATAAGTTTGATAAAAAGGAATAGAAAAGAAATGAAAACGTTGAAAGTTCTGAGGAAGGACAATAAAATTGTCTTGATAAACTAACATTGCTTAATAATTATTATTATACTGGATTATATATAATATAATTAATAATTTGCGAAAAACGCCAGATAACTATCAACTATCACTTATCACTTATCAGTCATGGTGAAACATCACACACTACATTTAAATTTATTTTTAATAAAATGATGTATTTTTTTTAAACAAAATTAATCACATAAAACAATGGTTTTAATCGTATAACATTCAAACTTAAAACTCACATTTTTATTAAATTTAATTAAATTTAGTACCAATTAAATGCATTAAGCTGTTCTTTTTTTTTAAATTCATTTACCTTTTTCAACTTTAAAGGTATTAGGTTCTTCTGGTCTCGAAGAGAAAAAATGCTAATGCAATTCATTAAAATCTCATTAAAATCCATCTCATATTTCTTACGGCAGTTATGGGTCACAACGCCCTTTCGTCTTACTCATATGACTTATTAATTATTACTAAAAAATTATCATTATTTTCGCTATGTAATAATAATGTAACCTTTCAATTTGATTTATAATACTCTTAAGATTAATACAAACTCATCTTCTTTCCCATTGCCCGACGTAACTAAACAACATGATTCGTTTTAATTTACATTCCACCCCAGTGGTATTTCTTTAAAATTTCCAGTCTTCTTTCAATATAATCGATATTAAATCGTAAGTATTTACGAATATTTATCCAAAATGTGACAAAAAAAGGTCTTTTATCATTTTTCCATTAGAGAACTATTTCGGTTTTGGTATAAAACGTCGTGCGTGTTTATTTAAAATAACAAAATCATAAAATTGTAAAATAGTATGTTTTTTCCTACGTGCAATTATCTCAAATAAACATCATTGTAAAATCAATATACATTCCTCGCTACATTCAGAATCAAAAATGTAAAAAGGTCTATGTAGATTACTCACTCTATTTTTGACAGATAAAAAAGGACTATGTAGGAGTATACACTATATTTTAAATACAGGTCAAAAGGTCATTTTTATAGGAGTTTACATGGGTGGTCGGGAATTGGGCCATATTTTATCAACCTGCTTCGTAAACAATATTTTTGTACATTTTATTTCCCGGGTATTGAGCCACAAATAAAGGGTATATTTTTAAAGGGTACCCGGAGAGCCACAAATCTATAACACAAAAATATATAATTTTAAATATATTAGAATGTATAATATAAAATACAATACCTATAAAAGTAGTCAAATAATTATTAATTTTTTCTCATACACGATAGTAATTACATTCAATTTTTTTTTTTAATAATATAAAATTAGTCAAGTTATTATAATTTTTTTAAAAAATAATGTAATACAAATTGCTTAGCACAGTATTCAAAAGTGCCGTTAATATAAATCGATTATAACGAACATATAAGAAATTTAAATTTGTAATCATGGAAAAAATAATAATATGGTTTAAAATAATGATGTTAAATAGAGGTTTATCTTTTGTTAAATATAAAATGTATTAAATTATAGTGGTCCAATTACCGGATTCAATAATAAAAAATCGTTTAAAATAGTGGCTCAATCATCTACTATAAATGTAAAATTTTAGTGGCTCAATTACCATATACCTTTTTGAAAAAAGGTTCATTGTGACTCAATTCCCGGATGTCCGTTTACATGTAACCCCAACAAGTACCTTTAAGTACTTAGATATTGACTGACCATACCTATATAGACTGGCATCGCAGGTAAATACAGAATAGAAATGTTAGATATGTTTACATATTGTTACGCGGATACATAGATAGTTTCAAGTGTTTCGAATTTTACAATTTTTAATATTCTTTAAAACAATTAATAGATTTCAAATATGAACACAATAGTCTGTACTCTGTATAGGTAGATATTTTTTACTTAAATAATATTCTGCTTGTTCATTAAATAATAAGTATTTAACAATTTCGGTATAAAAAAAAACTGTATACATTTTTAATCTTCACTTTAACAAAAAAAAAAAAAAAAAAACCGATTGTTTTATAAATAGAAAAGAATTTTTGTTTAGAAATATTTTTAGGGGAGTGATTCACTCCGAAATAATACTAGATATGATTTTAAAGTTTTACGCTTAATATAAAAAAAAGGAAGTACAGTTACGATACGGAAACTGAGTGTAGAGCTCTCGTCTCGCTTTATTCACATTAACAATGTAGTATTATTTTATTTTTTTTTAATTTATACAAATAATGATTATTCATTTCATTTAAAAAAACGATTTATTGTGCATATTTATTTACAGTAATATGGTTTTTTATAGACAATATCTATGTAGAAATAAATTTAATCGGACATTTTTAAATTTTAAATGTTTATAAAGCGAATTTCATTATAAAATATTAATGTAAATAACACATGATGAATTTAGCTGTTTTCTGATTGTCAAATTTTCCTAAAACATAGAGATTATTGCGCTTTAATATTTTGTTTGTTGAAAATTAAAAAAATCAACATACTAACGAGACAAAATTGTCGTATGAAAAAGACGCTACACTTGAAAATCATAGTAAGATTTCTAGTAGAAAAGTGCTCACAGGCTCAAAAAATAAACATCCATCATGAGTGTAGTAAAAGCAATATATTACTTGCTACGTTCAAAATCTGAAATATACTTTCATAACGCTAAAATAGATCTAAAAAAAATGCCATTGTAAAATGTTCGAAAAAAATATTCATATTTTGCACGTAGAACATAATAGTATACAACAAATAGATTTACGAATAAATCATATTCAATTTTATTTTGTATGTAAATTCGCACTAAACCATTGTATATATATATATAGTTAAAATCTGTAGTATATACACACGAATTTGGGAACTGTTATTAAATTACATAATCACAACACATTTACATATTTTTGTTTGCAAAAATCGTAACTGTCGTAACTGTTTTTACCATTCGTTGTTTACATTTGCACAACACTATTGCAAATTTAAGTACATAACTTAAACTTTGTTCAGTGTAAACCGTATTTAAAATTTAATAAAAAGAAATAATAATAATTCAACATTTTCTCGTCCTCTTTCAAAAACAAAATTAATTTTAAATGATAACATAAAATATTAATTTACAAAATGCTATATTAATAAAATAAGAATAATGTATAGGTAAATCAATCATTATATTTAAACCTGGGAGGTGTCCGAGCATTTCAGTCAATATGGGTTCGTCTAATTTTAATAGTTCAACGGCTTTCGATAAAATTTAACCCGCCTAAACACTTCAAATTATTATTAACAGTCGACCTAATGACCAAACTATTTAACAGCAAATTACACTCTGATCTCCCATTTTCGTACTTTATCTTAATGTCCTCACTAATGCCGTTTCCACTCCACCAGATAAAATTCCTACAGAAGATTAGTGTGAATTGGTGCATGCGTTTTCCACAAATCGAGAGCTTAATCATAAATTAATTTAATTTACAAATAAATAATCATTGAAAAGCCCATTTTTGAGTGATTTCAACACAATTCATATAAATGTATGATAAATATAAAATTCTTAATATTAGGAATTTACTCATTATTTTAAAAATTACATAGGTGGTACATATCGTTATAACATATTAGTTTCTAATTTTCTAATAAAATTACAAAAATTATTTTATGGGAAACAAAAAACAAACATAAGATTTCATAAATGAATATACACTTTATATTATTGTTTATCAAATTGAAGACGGGAACAAATAATTTGGATGCATAAAATATTGTGCTTATTAATTCTTATTAAAGATAAGAATTTTTTTTTCATAATATCTCTTGTTTTGTCTTTTTAACATTTTTAATGACAGAAATAATCTTCATATCATTTTATTGAAGTATTTGTATATTATATACTGGTCGAAAAGAAGTTATTGTTACTATAGATAAAGAATATGATTTAAAATAATTACCACCTCAATTCAGTGATGCTTTTTTGTTTTTCTCTTTTAAATAAGCTTGTAAACCTGTTAAATATGACTATACCCTATACCTATGTCCTAGTTATATATCTCTACGGATTAACGCACGATTTTGTAAAATTAAACTTTAATACAATATTACGTAATATTGTGACCTTTTCGGTTTTACTGAAAAAATAAAGAAGGATTTATCAAAAAGTATAGCTTTTGTCGAATCAAGTTAGCTTTTTCGAAAATATCTAGCCAATATTGTGATTTTGCGCACAATGCAAATATTTTATTTACAAGTTTTATTTATTCATCAATTACTACAATATCTACGAACCTTCTTAGTTTTTTATTTAAACCTATAGTAAAATAATATATTTTTAATCATACTCGAGCGTCGTCGATTATAGATTTATGTAAAACGCAACTGCATGTATAGTTGTAGTATCCTTATGAGTATATGTTATAATTGTTCTGAACAAGATCGGAAAATATAAGTATGCATCGAATATATACATCATAAAATATATGTTATGTGATCGAAAAACATTCGACATCAAAGCTTAACATAGATCAAACGTAAAAAATAATTTCGCATAGGTATATGTTGGTTACTGGCGTTGAGATTGGAAAGTTATGACCATAGTTTGTTTGTTTATGTAGGTATATCTCTTACCGGTTAGGTCATTCGTTGAGGATTGGCCAAATAGTAGGTTCAAATTACTTTTTATGTTTATGTACGCAATCTAAATTCCAAACCACTATACAAACTTTAAACAAAATATGAACGTCCACTTCTCCCTCTAATTCTCCCTACTATACTTCGTCGTTTTACAAAAATACTTAACTTAAAAGTGTTATATCTCTCCAAAAGCGTTTGAATTAGCATTACACATGTAGCACAAATAATAGTTCAAACAGAAAATAAAATTAAAAAAATATATTTTTAAAACATGTGCTTATAAAACTAACTAAAATTTTAGATAATAATATAGAAAGCGTGAATAAACAAATGTTTATAAATAGTTCAAAAAATGCTAAAATGTTTTGAAAATTTGACCACCTATATAAAAAGCAAATATGAGATTTATGTCCAAATTTGAAGTCTTCACTGATATTTTCAACATAAAATACAATTGAAAATATTACATTTCGTAAATTTTCCCGTTTTTCGCAATTATTATGAAAACCACATGAAAAAATAAAAAATGAATTTCCTTAAGTATCACCCAAATAAAATTTACTTTCAGAAAAGGTAGTACTCTTAAAAATTGGAAGAAGATTTTTGGCAGAAAAGTTGTTTACAGATAAAGAAAATGAAGTAATAAACATCATTGTAAAATAAATACATTCCTAGCTTCACTCAGAATCTAAAATGGCAATAACTTACATGTTCTATATAACTTATTTAAGTTTGGAGTGCTTTTAACATATTGATAGAGGTATGGAATATGTCTTATGTATTACTTTTTCCGTACCCAACTCATGATTTTATGTCAGTGTTCAATCAATACATGAAAATACATGAATGTTATATTCATTTTTACTCACACTTTCCATTATTATTTCATTTAGTTCATTTTATATGTGGTTTTTAAAATTATTGTATTATATAATTTTTAGTCGCCTGGTTATATGCTGTAAAATTATTTTAATACCCCATTTGGGAAATTAGAGAACTTGACCGAGAATTATTTATGGTTGGGAATATTTTTTCCCGACTGCCATATGGGGTGAAAAAAGATAAAGGGGCGAAATCGAAACACTTGATTATTGATCTTGTATTTTAATCGAAAATATGATTAAATTTACACTTTAAAAATGATTGAACCACGGGAAGGGGGTTACCAAGTTTGGAAAAATCCTTTTTCGCGAGCAAGTCAATATTGCGTTTAAGTACCAAGTGATTCATTGAAGTGGGTAAACTCATTATCTTGGAAAGTATTAACTTTTTCCGAAATTTGTTTCCTAGAACATTTAAGAAACAAAATGTTCTACAATTTTATATTTATGTTATTTTTTGTTACCCTTATTTTGGGGGTGAAACCACTACCTACTTTTGATTTTCAAACGGCAACCTATATTAAAAAATCCATAAATAAATAGATTATTAATTAAAATCAATTTAAGTGTTGGAATTTTTGATTTCCGTTGACGAGATATTCCACTTTTAAATTTGGTTTGAACGAGAATAGTGGAGTATCATTTGTGTGGCGGTACGGCGCGCGGCGTGTTATTAATGATTAATGTTCCACTACTCTCCTTCATCCCAAACCTAAAAGTAGAATATCTCGTCACAAGTTTGACAAAAATCAAACATTTCAACCCTAAAGTTTATTTTAACTAATAATCCATCTATTTACGGAATTTTTTATATAGGTTGCCATTTGAAAATCAAAAGTAAATAGTAGTTTCACCTCCCAAAATAAGCGTTAAAAAAAAGTAACATAAAATTGAAAAATAAAATAAAATAAAATTGTAAAGTTGGTGCAAATAACTTATGTACAATATTACGATAATATCATCAAACATATTTAAAATCTCAAAACGTACGTTGTGCGAAATGTACAAAACTATTGTACATTGATTAGTCAAAAACATAAATATATTATTTTTATAATAATATTTTTAAATGGGACTTCCTCGCTCCACTTTTTAGAAATATCTCTAAAATAAAACGAATATAACAATTGTTTGCCAACTTAATTTTAAAATGCCTAAACTATATTTGGGCGAAACGGGAAAGGTCGAGTCTGGGCGAAACGGGTTGCGCCTGTTATTATTGTCATTTCTAATTTTTTTTTTAGTTCTCCTGCTTTTAGGCAATTATAACTGATACGGCGATACAGCATAGTTCCGTATTATCATCATAGTAATATGAATTACGTTATCATTTGGGCTGTATACACTAAAAAATGATTAAATGTACAATTTAGTAATAGGTACCTAACAGGCTAAAACCGAACATTATAAAATATTGACATTTTTAATGAAAAATAAATAAACCTACAGTTGAATGTATGTAAACTTCTTTATTATAAGAGTATGAAAGTGTTAAACCTTAACCCCTTCCCTCCCGAATTTTTTTTTGTTAAACGCACCTGCCAGCTACTTATATCACCAATACAAAGAAACCAATACAATTGTATATTGATTTAATATTATGCATTATAATATGTGAACTGTATATGGTTGTTGAGTTAAAGTTTATTATGGTTTCTAACCGAGTAGGTAGTTAAATGTACACGTATATATATATTTTGTAGAACCACAAAAATCGTGTTGAATTCTATTTACCGTGTACCGTGGGGACCGACTAAATGCACGGTAAGTAAATATAACGGTGATTATATTGTATACAAGGATGCTGACCTCGATCATTAAATTCATACAGAAACGGAGCAACAGTAATATTATTATCTACGGATTAAGAAACGGAAACTCGTACGTTGACACACATTGCCTCATCGTAACAATATTTTATTATTATAATATTTTAGGTCTAGATAGATACATTACGAGGAACGCATTTGCGGTTCAACGTACGCGGTACGAATAGCACAAATAAAATCCAGAAAAATTGTGAATTTTACTCTCGAATAAATTTGCTATTTATAACGCGGAAAGCTCACGGATTTTACGTGTTAATATGTACTTTAGTATTTCACTCGTGACCAATTTCAAACGGTTTTCATACTTCGATCGTTCGGTTAGGTTGCGGTTTTGATCAGGTGCCTATAATACGGATGTTCCTATATGCACCGGTATTATATACTTGCCTCGCGTTGAATTTCGTTCACTTCTGTCATGTATTTTATGTCTTAATTGTACAAAATCAACAGCCCGAGAACCATCGAACGTCTATTTCTACCCTCCACCCACTTCTTACTTTTCCATCCGTAAAATATTATGATTTATAACCGCGACCAATTCGAATAATATACGTCATACACCGCGAACACGTTGTAAAAGTATTTTAGAAACGTACGCAACGAAATTCCGAGTATCCACCAACACGCTGCGTAACTCATCGTAACCGAATTTACGCAATCGTAATTGCAGAGAACAATTTATAGTGTACTACACCCGTAGAGAATATCCAGTACGCAATTTTCATACTGGTCTGTAAAATATTTAAAACCGGAAAGTTTGTCGCAAACGTATACACGATTTTTTTTCGGTTTACACCTTGTAAGCTGTACGTAATTTAATATTATGAAAATATAATATATTTTTAGTAAATAACAAACATTTTAAGGCACTTATACGATTGGTAACCAGGCATAAGATATGGAGTTTATTATTATTTTGTGTACGAGTTTACGAACGCGGTTCTATATAGTGAATATCCGTCTCACCCGGAGGCGTTGCTAGTGCCAATTTTATTTCCTTCCCCCCTTTTTATAAACCGTGTAAAAGCAGCATTAATAAAAAAAAAAAAAAACCCCTTTGAAAAACCGAAATCGGTGAAAGAAATTCAATTATTTAACTTGTCTCCCTTTTTTGCTAACGCTGCTACCCTTATCACAGTTATCCGTTGTTGCCAGGTTGATTTATCTTTTAAAAATGCTACTTCATTTTTCGTGAAAATCAAATTAGCTAATAATTTTAGATTCTGAACGGAACGAGGACTGTATTGGTTTTACAATGATTTTTAATATGGTTTATTTTTTTTTTCTGTCGGGAAAACTGACTCGCGTGGTACTTTAAATTTTACTACGAAATATGCTTATTTTATTATTTATTTATTGTTTACTTTTCTAGATCACTTTGTATTATACGAAATAGAATTTCATTTCGATATTTTCATAATTATTTCTAATCGTATGATTTAATTTTATTAAAATAAATGTCAAAAAATATCTGGTATATCCTGATTTGAATACACGAATATTCCTTAACATTTTCCACGTATATTCTCTTATATAAAACTGTAACATTTTTATTTATTTTTTCCTTTAACATAATATTCTATTGTACTCATACATATAATATAACGATTTCGTTATTTTAAATAAGTACCTACCACGTTTTCTAGCAAAAATATGGCTTCAATTGAAAAACGACAAGAGACCTTCTAAGTTGAATTATTAATCTTGTTTTTAATGATGCAGTTAGTTTTTTGAATTAATTTTAATAAAAATTAGGAAAAACTTACAATTTCACGCTATAATTATTTTACATTATTATGAAAAACGTTTATTATTAGGTAAAGTGGTTTAATCGAAAAATGAAAAGATACCTCTTTTGTTTCATTGTAGTTTTTTTTTTTTTGATAAGCATTTTAAAATCAAATTTAAACGAAAATCGCAAAAAAAAAAAAACGAAAATCGCAAAAAAAAAAAAAAAATTACGGCACTTCAAATTATGTATTACCGAACTGTACTCGGAATCGTCTTTCGTCAGCAATGGTTTATCGTTACTTACAGATATAAATAAAATAACCTTATTTATTATAATATTGGCAGTTGTTTTAGACCGACGACGATATAAAAGGACGACCACGGCAGAATGAATAATAATAATAAAACTATTTTGCCGCGAGTAGCGTAATGGCCAAAATCAGAAATCGCCGTGGATATCATACATGACACCGTTAATAACCAATGCACGGCGAATGGTTGGATGTTTTCAATTGTATGGTAACAAGCGGTAACTTCGGTTATCGTGGTGCCCACATTACGGTTGTGATATTGTGCTCATCGTATATATCGAACCTACACGGCATACGGCGTCGGTGGAATGCCGTTTTAACGGTAATGAAACACTGCAGCGTGCGTCGAACGTGCGCTGACAAATGGCAGACGGCCGTGCGACACACAGCGAACGCGATTCGCGGGGTCGCGAACCGGCCGACGCGCGACGCGGGGTGGCGTCCGCGCGGCGAACGTGGCTCAAGATGGCGACGTTCGGTCGTTCCGCGGTTCGGCGGACATTTGAACTAATAATAAACCGCCCGGCGTTATAATGTCGTCCGGCGGAAAAATTTTTGTCTCGCCTATAGCTGATGCTATGTATTTTAATTGCCGGACGACAGTGATTTTCGTCAAAAACGACGATGCTTCCCGTTTACTATACAAATCGTTTAACGGCAATTTCGCATTTAAATAATTTTGTAATTTATTTGTATTTATCATTTAGTTGGATCATCTCA
The DNA here is from genome assembly GCA_902439185.1 of Cinara cedri. Lineage (NCBI taxonomy): Eukaryota > Metazoa > Arthropoda > Insecta > Hemiptera > Aphididae > Cinara > Cinara cedri. Next base: position 1,634,713 of record CABPRJ010001894.1, read on the forward strand.
TTGTTATGCGTGGAGGTAAACAATAATTATTGAGATTTCCCACATTGGAAAAACCCGCGTGACCGTCAGGCCGTTAACCTTACTCGTAATTATGTACAACAATACAACGCAAGACAGTAATCACGGGACACGCGTCGTCTGGTCGTCAATCTATATTGACCGGTAATGTCCGACACAAAACACAAACGTGTTACAGTTGCTATTGCAACTTCACGGAACGTCTGTGTGTAGCGTTACTGGCACGTTAAATACCTAGTTAGTACCTAGTTAGTAATAATTGTGGCAACCCCATCGGCATTTATTCGAACGCAGGTATTTGAAAACCCGCAGTCGAATAATCGACGATGATGATAATGATAACGATAGCAACATGACTTTACGTCCGCCACGGCTGAAAACGCGAACGTCGCGGCGGCCGTTTTTCTTGGAAAATAATATTAATTTTCTATGTACTCACCCGATTGCCGAGGCCGCCGACGGTTTCTCGAAAAGCGATTGTGACAATTCGGTGTGATCGACGACGCGGACCGCCGAGTTCGTCGCAGTCGAAACGAATAGAGAAAACGCGTTATTGCCACGCGCGCGCGCACAGTCGCCGTCGGATTCCGAGTTGTCAACGAAAACTGACCAACGGGGTGCGCCGACAGGAGATGCGACCACTTCGACTGGCGATTTTTTTTGGCAGTACAGCCAACGTGCGTTTCATAGTAATTGTTACGGTTTTCCCGTACGCGTATACCGCATACGGATGCTGCAGCGTCCAGGGAGTTTGGGTCGCGTCAAAAACGGTACGCGCGTATCTATTCTCCGCGGCGATGCCGATTGGAAAAGCCGAACGTCCGTGGCGTTCGTAACTCGTCTCTCCCCCCCTCCACACACACACACACACACACACACACACACACACACACACCACCACCGTAACCGCCCCTACGTTCCAAAGTTCGTGTCGCGCGTATACCGCATACGGATACTACAGCGTCCGGGGAGTTTGGTCGCGTCAAAAGCGGTACGCGCGTATCTATTCTCCGCGGCGTTGCCGATTGGAAAAGCCAAACATCCGTGGCGTTCGTAACTCGTCTCAACCCCCCCCCCCCCCCNTCCTCACACCGCCACCGTAACCGCTCCTACGTTCCAAAGTTCGTGTCGCGCGGTCGCGACGACGTACGGGCAACACCGCGATAACAGTCGTCGTAAATTTTTCGCGCGTACGCGTTTTTAAGCACAATGTCGTTTTTTTTTTTCCGTCCCGCGTGCGTGTCGCGGCTTTCGGTTGTTTTCCCCCTTCGTTCCGTTTACATTCTACCGGCGTCAATCACGTTAAATATTCCGGTATGCGTGCCGCCGTGACAATCGTTTGTCGAAAACCGAAGTTCGTCTGCGATGGGTCGAAAAAGCGCCCGCGGCGATTTCGCTGCTGCCGGTGAGTAACCGACGACATAATGTCATATTACTATCGTTTAAGCTTCATCGAAATGGCCGACGCGATTTCGTTTCTTTGTTTTTTTTTTTCTTTCTTTTTTTTTCAACCTTACAATGGGTTTTTTTTTTTTTACCCAACCTACTTAAACTAACGCAATAACTTTTTATATTTGTATTTTGTTTCGGCACAGACGGCCGGCCATCCGTTGTACGTGACTCACGTTGTAAGTGTTTCCGTGTGCCGCCGCTTTGGTGACTGCGGTAAGCCCCGGTTAGCTTTGGTAGGCTTTGCGGTTCACCGCTGTGCGTCATACACTAACCGTACGGTTATTTTTGTTTCCGGCTTAGTTTCACGTAGTTTCAGGGGAAAATCGCGGAAATAACGGTTTCGTTACTTTAAATTTTGTTTTCATTCATTGTGATTCGGTTAAAAATATTTGTAGAGACTAAGTAAGCCTCGTTCTTACAATATCCGGTTAAGTGTCGGTAAAAGCTCCGGTCACGTAACCGGTACGTCGTCGTTTAAGTTTCGGTTCCGGCAATCCGTTTTTACAACCTTCGATTAACTACCGTAAGGTATAACTAATTGACAATTAATTGACAGTGATTCCCAAAACAACCACTGATGACCGAATTTTATTGTTCTGCGCATGCTAGGTAACACATGAATTCTCGAGTTATCGTTTATACAGTTATAACATGGAACAGTCGTAAATATGAAATATTATTTGAAGTAGGTAAGTATTTCGTTATAATTGTGGTATACTGTTATTCTACATTTTACAGATATTCTATTCCCCGTAGGAAAAAATCTCAATGTTTAGTAGAAATTGTGCCATTGGAGAAATTAAACTATTTCTGAAACGTGGATTTTGAACACTGTTACAAAATGTTACATTTTATACAGGTTATAAGTATCATAAGTTACCTGTTAGTGGGGTATTTTATCTGATCGACTATTTTGTCGGGAATTTGTTCGATTGTTTGTTACTTTAAACGAAATCGTTTTAAAAATTATTTTTAATAATATCAAAAGTAGTTTTTTCGTGGTCGACACATTTTTATTTTCCGAACGGAGATTACAATAATGCCATCTTCCAAATCGGAACTAGAAAGAATCAATTTCCTGGTAAACTAAACGATAGTTTTGTGTAGCTTTAAAAGTTTTAACTAAAAACCAAATACCAAACCAAATAATTATGTAGGTACAGTTCAAAACTGATACACAAAACTAACTTCCAGAAATAGCCGTAAAAAATATTGTTAAGTACCTATTGATAACACGTTTACAGCTGGTAAACAGCCGGTACGTAATATGTTTAATTTATGATTATTGCATAATCTATATATGTACTAAAAACGTATTCCAGTATATTTGGTTATATAAACTTTATTTTAGTGCTAAAATATACACGAGAAGTCTCGCTAAATGTCTACAGATTTTTTTTAAATTTTCATCTCAAAGTTTATTAGTTTGAAGTTATTTCAAACTGACTTGAATACACAACAAATAACAAAAGTAAATAAAATAACAGGAACTGTCGTTGCGTAAATATTCCGTTTTTCGCAGTCATTTTGTCCCGAATTGTCATTAAGAAAATCTATACAAGGAACTTATATGAAAGACCCCTCCATCCCCCGTTTGACTGCTTCCGAATTAACACGATACGGTTATTTCCGATTTCACCAAAATGTCCTAATTACTCAACAAAGTAAACTCATATTCATATATACCTACTTAGCAATCTATCAAGGTTTGTAAATCATCATTATTTTGTATTATTATTATTATTACATCAAAACACGATCACAAAATATAACATCATATAGATGTATTTTTTGTTGTTTTTTTCATTTTTCAATCATAACGTTGCGGATATGTTCATTAAACTTTATCTCGTATAGGCCGGATAAATTGAATGAATGATCCAGGGCTAACCTATTCTAGAGGGGTCTAATTTTCTAAATAAAATAAAATTACAAATATAAAACATTTTCTCTTACTAATACGATACGTTAGGTTAGGTACCGGTTTGTAATTTTTGTATATGTTTTTAGATTCAGAGTGCAGTGAGGAATATATTGATTTTACTGTGATGTGTGTTTTTTTTTTTTAGCTCATAAACCACTTTTCTATCATAATTTTCAAGCGTATAGATTTTTTTTGAAAGAAATTTTATTTATAGTTGGTGCATTAAAAGGAAGTCAATTTTGATTTTAAATGCAGTTTTTTTAACAATTGGGGAAAACTGTTAACAAATGTAGGAAAAAAACGAGTAAATTCATTTTTAAACGGATTTAATATTATTGCCAAATTAAAATGATCTAATACTTAAAAATAATAAAATAAAATATATAAGCTACGAATATTACTATACAACAATATACAAGGTGATTCACTATACATGCTCACTCTATTCTTTTGTTTAATTTTAAATTTATTAAAATTCTGATTTTTGGAATTTTAATGTGCTTAAAGCTGATATTTTCGAATACTTAAATTTTCCACTGCATTTAAAGAGTATCCTGAGGCGATACAAACTTTGGTTTTTCAAATGAGAACCTACATTAAAAATCCCATAAACAAACGGAGTATTACTTTAAATAAATTATGGCATTAAAATTTTTGATTTTCGTCAACCCGTTTAGGTAAAGGGAGAGTAGTATAAAATGCTATTCGTCGTGCTACCATACAAACAATATTCCAGGTGAAAACTAACCCTGTTGTTGACCAAGCTTATGGTTAGGTCGAGAAAATGTATTCTGTTCTCTAATAATTGAGTTTCAAGTGTAAATTGGATATTCCTATTGATTTTTAAACAGACGTTATTATTCTGAATAATTATCATCACCCTTACCCTTTAACAATTACATTATGTAATTCTATTTTGTATAGGCTTGAACGTGTTTCCAAACGCAAAGCTATCTATGAAAATGAACATACGAGATTTTAAGCTCAAAAATAATTAAAATGTAAATACTATTCACAAAATTCTAACCGAAATTCATATTAAAATAAAGAAAAAACTAAATGGCCCCAAAAATATAACAAATCATTATTCATTAAGTTATTGTAGTTTTTAGATACCAGAGTTTCATTTCTAGTAAATATGCTATTGTTTTTAATAATAATCCTAAAAATATTAAAATATTTTTTTTAATATACAATAAGATAGGTACTTCCTAAAAAATGAATTCCAAGTGCAATTATCTTTTGTCTAATTACGATGATAATTTCGGTGTTAAATAACTTCTATTTAGTTGTAATAAGTTTTATATAGGTAAGACAAATAGAAAATTCAATGTTAGGTACACAACATTATATATACAATATTAACATTGTATATTTGAAATTATATCTAAAAGAAATCTGACCCAAAAACGAATTTTGCGAAGCATGTCTTGAATTCGAACTAATTTATTTATCTTGAAATCAAATAATATCTAGTTATCTTAAACAATTAAAACTGCTACATTTACGTCAACTCAGTGTTGGAGGAATAATTTATTTATAATGAAGTTAAAAAGAATGCATTCAGTAGTTTTATAATGGAATAACATTATTTATTAGACAACAAGGTATAATACAAAATTCTATTGCTGCCTTTCTTTTATTTTAGATTCTGAATGGAGTGGAGAAGCTTATAGTTTTACAAAGATGTTTATTTTTTTTCTTTCTTTCTTTGGTCTAGTCTGTAGACACATTTTTCCTAGTAAACTTGCTCCAATTTTTACGTGCAGCTACTTTTCTGAAAGCTCAAGTTGTCTAGATTGTACTTTAAAGAAATAATTTTTTGATTTTCAAGGCAATTTTTCAAATAAAAGCACTAAAGTGGGAAAAAACTTAGGAAAACGTAAAATTTCACGATTTCATCATTTCATAAAAATTATTGTCAAAACTTTTAAGCCACTTTTGAACTTTTAAGGAATTTTATCTTTTGGGAATCTTTTACTGTAGCTCGGTTATAAATAAACATAGATATTTGATACTTGGTAATAATACTTATATTAGACTTACCTAAACGTGTTAAAATGTCCAAAATCATCGGACGACTTTTTTTTTTTAATAAGCATTTTAAAATCAAATTTAAACGAAAATTGTAAAAAAAAATTACTGCACTTCAAATTATGCATTACCAAACTGCGCTTGGAATCGTCTTTTGTCAAGCAATGGTTTATTATTACTTACAGATATAAATGAAATAACCTTATTTATCCTACCTTCCTTACTTCTCATCTACAAATCTACAACAGTGGCCGCTCCCATCTNAGAATAATATATATATTGTTGACAAAGCATCACTATCAACATACACTTACATATAAACAGGGTGTCCTACCAAAATGTACCCATTGCAATATTCCGAAAAATACTTACGAAACAAGTAGTTTAAAAATTGTACATTATCATTTTTTTCACCCTTTTTTTGGGGGGTGAAACGACCACCAACTTTTGATTTTCAAATTACAACTTATAATGAAAGTTCCTTAAATAGACAAAATATTAGTTAAAATCAAAATACTTTTTGGTGTTGAAACTCCTGATTTCTGTCAAGCCGTTCACGAGATATTCACTTTTAAGTTTAGGTGGAGGGACTGGAAAAGTAGTGGAGCACTATCCAAACTAAGCGTGCTCACCACCACACAAATGTTTCTTCACTACTTCCCCCCCCCTAAACTTAAAAGTGGAATATATCGTGAAGGGCTTGATGGAAATCAAAAATTTCAATTTATACATTTATATGCATTTTACATTTTTCTTAACTTTTATATCGATAAAATTTGGGTGAGCAGAAATTCTTGAAAATGTATTAGACGAGGTTTATAATATGTTATACTTAATAATAATAATAATAAAAAAAAAAAAAAACAGTTGAGCATAATATAGGATTTGTTTTATTCAAGTTCTAAGGTTATTTAGGTTAAATAACTAATTGATTAGTTTTTCTTGTTTTGAGATGAAAATCGTAAATATGACGACATTTCTAAACGTGTTTAACAGAACTTCGCACATGTAGAATCGTATTTCATTAGCAATGATTTATCGTTGCATATAAAATTAAATAAAACTATACACGTATACTTCCTTTCCAAAAAACACCTACCACAATAGTAGCATTATCACGCCAGGAGTATTATTTTTCGTCTCATTTTAGTGTTTCTTTTTGAAAGAAAAAAAAAAATGAATAAAAAGTTGTGTTCTGTTATTATTAGGTACTAAAATAATCATATGAAAATTTAAATTCCACACGTTTTTTGTTTTATCCTCTTTTTCGAAGGACCCCGAGCTATTGTTCTCTTAAACCCATTTTCTTAATCCGGCTCTGCGTGCAGGGTTATTTACATTATTTTCTACAAAATATTTTCCTAACCTGTATTACTCTAAATTAATTTTACAGTTTAACATAATTAAAGTCCTGATTGTTATGTTTTTAAATATCATGTGTGAATATATGCAGTTTAATAAGAGTAAAAAAAATGTAGACGATTTTTTCAACACAGAGGTTACAGGAAAAGTATTTTTTTGCGTACCTTGAGAACATTTCAAGGATTAAAAACCGTTTAGTATACTTAGCATATTTTGGAGAGAAAAATAAATACTAATATATATTGTAATTTTAAATGATGATTTATTTATTTAATATTAATATTTAGACATCTGAAAAAATATTTTTCGAATCATTTATCAACCATCTATTTTTTTATTATTGATATTCATTGATTATTTTGCGTATATTNCTGTATATCATATGATACGAAATTTACGAATCACTCTCTATATAATAGGTATACCTACATAGATATAGAATATAATAGCCATTTTATTAAATAAATATTCAAAATTGAGGAAAATGTATAAAATTAACGTTTTCTGATTTATTAACACCTTAGATGATTTGTACATTGTTATTTTTTTATATAGTTTTTTAAGGACGGTTTTAGCTAAAGGATCAACTATTGAGATTCATTTAGGAACCTACATTTTTTTTGCAAACATAATGTAAAGTTATTTGTTAATATATATTTTAGACATTGGATAGCATTAATTTGTTTAAAAACTACATTTTAATAGCAAATTAATTTTTTTAAAAATTGCATTTTTACCGCATGCCGACTAACAGCTAATGACGTCATTCATCGCACGACGCATTGCTTCCGCGAAACAATTATAGCTGTATTAGTATCAATTTTAAATTACTCTTAATCATTTAAATATTTTAAATAAATAAATGTTATTTATTAATCAAAATTGATTGGAAATATGTTCACATAATGTTTGCAAAAAAAGTATAGATTCCCATTCGAATTTCGAAATTTGACACACAATTCCATCTAAAGAACTGTAAATTTAATAAAATAAAAAATATACAAACCGTTTTAGATATTTATAAATCAATGAACTTTCATATTATACATTTTTCTGTATTTTGAATATTTATTTGATAAAATGGCTATTATATTCTATACCTATGTAGGTATACCTATTATATAGAGAATGATTCTTTTACAATTGAACATTCATTTCACAACACTCACTATTTCGTAAAGTATTGACTTTTTTCAAAAATTTTGTTTTACAATTTAAGAAGCAAGTAGATCTAAAATGTTATGTTACCGTTATATTTTGTCACACGTTATATTAGATTCTGAATGGAGCGAAAAAGCTTATGGTTTTAAAAAGATGTTTATTATTATTTTTTTTTTATCTGTGCACAACTTTTCTACTAAAAGACTTGCTCAGATTTTTAAGTGTAGCACCTTTTCTGAAAGAAAATTGATGTGGAGAGGTACTATAAGGAGGTCATTTTTCGAATTTTTCAAGAGTTTTCTAATAAAATGAGAAAAACTGGAAAAAACTGAAATGTATAAAATATTACGATTTTTTTTTTCATGTACACAATTTTTCAATCGGTAATTTTGCTCCAACTTATAACGATAGCAATATTTTTAAAAGGACATTTCACTAAAAGGGTACTATAGAAAAGTTATTTTTCGATTTCCGGGAATCGAAAAAACGGGAAAAAACAGGAAAACTAGGTACAATATTATTAAACAAATATTAATACAGAAAATATATTTAACATATTTAATTATTTTACTATAGTGAAACATATAAATATATATATATTGTTGACAAAGCATCACTATCAAGCTCCGCTCAGAATCGTTTTTTCGTAAACAATGGTTAGTGGTTGCTTACAGATATACATTATATTATCTATGACAGTGGCTGAACTCATCGCCATTATCCTAGGACGTCTTTTTGATTTTTAAACGGTAACCTTAAAAAGGCTGCATAAACAGATTGAGTATTAATAGTTAGTTACATAGGTATTAGTGTAAATACATTTCACGGTGTTGACATTTTTTTGTCAACCTGTTCCCGAGTCATTCCACTTTTAAGTTTGGACAGGGAGAGAGTATAGGTAATATAACATTTTTGATCCGTTTGTTTTTCCTAAATTTTGGGACAATTTTGTTTTTGTTTTTTTTTTTTTTTGTATATAAACGTATAAATACTTTGCGAAGTAACTGTATACAGTGTCCAACGATAAAGGAATCGCCCCAGCTGTGTACACTGTACGTATTATTACACAATACATACCGTTACCGTAATATTATTTTTGTATTGTACATAACATAATAATATACCTATAGTATGTTATCGAATTGGATAAATTTTGCGCGGCGCGAACCGTAAATCCGTTAATTATTATTAGAGTCCGACGAGGGTTGACGGGCGCGCAACGGTAACCCCACACGGCCGTCCGCCGTTGACCGCCGTCCGAAAATAATAACACGGCGGCGGCGTTCGATTTCGTTTCGCGTCTGCGGTGGACAGCTCGTTCGGCCGTCTTAACAGCCGTCGCTCTCGCGCGTTCGGACGCGGAAAGTTTGAAAGTACCTGTCTAATAATTGTTATTTTAACCGCGTGGCCCGTAAATTGGCATAACCGAACCGCGGTTGTTATTAATTTTACCGAGTTCGAATATTACAAAACGAGCCAATTGAAATCGCTCGTTAACCGCGCGTATACTCGCACCCTCGGTACCCACCGGTACCTATTTGGTATATATGTGTATATATTTATTATGTATTATGGTGGTCGTTAATCTATAGGTGTTGAGGATAAATGTCAACTGTTTGAATTCACGGGCTCGGAATTCTGTTATATGTACATTATAAAAATAATTTTTGTAAATTAGGCTATGGTAAATAAACTTCTTCACGTGCCTCCAAAGGGGTTGAAGTTTGTAAAAAATGGATGGTTTTTACGTTAATTGTTTTTTGAGTTTTGAACATGAAAAAAAAAATCTATCAACAACTTTATCATTGTAAAAATATTTCCTACATACTAGCCCCCATAACTTTTCAGTTAAACTCACCGTGATATTTCGGTTATATTGGTGGATTTAAAATTGTTCGTAATCATGAATTTTCCTATTACAAATCTATCAACTTTTACATCGATTTTCTACATTAAAACGTATACGTTTTACTGAAATTTTAAAGAGAGTTATTTTATAAGACATTTTTTTAACAATAATAAAGTAACTGATAAATTTGATGTATGTTAAAAATTAAAAAAAAAAAAAAACGTAAAACTCCAAAATTAACCCCTTTTTACAAACTTATTTGACTCCTTTGAGGCACGTGAAAGGGTTGACTTATCATACCCGAAATGTACAAATATTATTTTTACAATGTAGGTACTAAACATAATTTGGACCTTGCGGCACAATATTGTTTAAGTTTAAAAATAAGTAAATTATATACAATTATTTATTCACCATAATTATTTAATACTTAAATATCCCAAATAATAATAATAAATTATTAAAATATAATTATATGTCTTGGTCAATGGTATATTTTTTTGTTTGTGTGAATCCTGTAGCATAAATGCATAATGCAATAACGTGCACGTGCAACATTTAAATGCTGAAAAACAAAATTTAAATAATTTGACCTCTACGCATTGTGCCGTCGTTCCAGTGCGTCGTAGTTCTGACTTCTGAGTATTATATTAATTTAAAACTAGTTTTATTTCTTTATAATAGACTGACGAACAAAAGAGTGTATGACGCGGAATGCCATTTTAAAAATGTAGAAAAGAAAAATAGAATATCGTTGATGTACATTTCAAAATATATATGATACAAGGTGACCTTTAGTATTATTTCGTTGGCTTTAAGCTACAGGGACGTATCAATCAAAAACAAAATATTTTTAAATGGTTTTAATCATTTTTTATTTGGGGGGGGGGTGGAAAACCAAAAAGTGATTCAATATTAGTATAATAATAATAATAATAATAAAATTGTATGGCTAAGGTGTAATAATATAATCGCATTAGTTTCAACCGTTATACTTCATAGTACATGAGGATAACTTATCGATAACGCTAGCATCTAAATTAAATTTTTGAACACATAAACATTTGCGACTTTTTATTACTGTTAAAACTGATACAAAAAACTTGTTTTAGATTTGATAATAATTATATCTATTTACAGAATGCTGTACGTTGGGTAATTTATCCTAAACTTTCATTGTACAATGAATTTTTTTTTTAAATAGGTCAAATATGTAGGTACCCGTTTAATATACAATATTATAATATGTTTTTATTTTTTTAAATTATATATTTACAAAATTGATCATGGTACTTTTTTGTTTTTTCAATATATTTTGAAATAAAAATAACTGTTTTGGTGATGTAGAAACTAACATATGTACCTTTTTTGTCGTATACGAATTAACATACGTACCCTTTTTTTATCGCGTAGGAACTAACATATGTATTTTTCTTTACCTGATAGGTCATGTGTGTGGAACTTACATTCGCCTTTTTTTTTTGGTATTAGGTTTTGGTTTAACTAAATTCTAGATTTTTCGTAAGTACAGATATAAATTAAATTACCTTCCCGATTTGTCACTTAAAACAGTGGTACACCCATCAGCATTATAATGTTTGTTTTTTTTTTTTTTATGTCTGTAAACAAATTTTCTACCAGAAATCTTACTCTGATCGAAAAAATGACAAGTGATCTTTTTTGTTGAATTATAGGTTTAATCGGTTATTTTTTTGATTTTTCAAGCGGTTTTCATAATAATCCGAAGAAAACAAAAAAAAAAAAAAATGTATAAAAAAAACGAATAAAATAGTATCCAAATCATGTAAAGCTCTCCTAAAATTATTAATAAATAAATTAATAATTATTCCAGTTCCTTCAAAAATTATATTGACCCCGAATGACCCTTTATGTCTTATTATGTTTGCATGTGTGACAATGAATGAATATTTAGGTATAATACAAGTGATATATTTTTTTTTTTTTGCTCAACAATTAAATAGCCTCCTTAAAATTCAATGAAATCTCCATCACCCACCAGAATTATTATATTAAATAAAAGAAAAGAAAAAGAAAATTGTGTTTAGTTGATGCATTATAAAGTAATTTGATTTTACGTGTAGTTTCCTTATAATTATGCAAAACCGGGAAAATAGGTATCTAAAAAAAACGAAAAAGTTTACAGAAATAACTGTTTCATTATTTTTAATTTGATTTATTTGTTGTTTATCAATCAAAGATATTTTTAGAAATTTGATATTTTCACTAAATATATTGGCCTTTTTTAGAGGTTGCACAATTTTTTAAACATTTAGTCAATTTTTAAGCTATTTATAGACATTTGAAATTTTCGCATTTTTTTTAGTTTTCATTTGGTAGATTTGGTATGGACACAATTTTTCGACGAAACAAAAATGTTTGAAAACTTAACACAAGATTATTATAAGTTGCACCTAGTGGTAAAAAAATAGTTGTGCGTAATATATTAGTTTTATTTTTTTTATTTGCGTTTTAATTTTAACATTTCTGGATTTTAATATACGGAATATCACGTTAATGTACGCATTTCATTAGCAATGTTTTATCAAACAGATATAAATTAAATATGTATTCTATCTGTTTTTTATTTTTTTTTCATATATACAGTAATAAAGGTATTACAAGTTTAATTTGGCTCGTAGTAGTATATGTACCCAACTATACTAATTTAATAGAAATGTTAATTCAATTTATAATTTAAAAGCTCGCAATTTACAATTCAAATGTTTCATTTGGTTAATACGTTTCTGGTTAAGCCGACATTTTACAATGTAATATTATAATAATATGTACTCGCCTCCTCTATACCAACATACGCACCCGCGTTCTCGTGGTATAATGCAAATAATTGTTTTTATGCTTAGCAACTTAACTGCATGCCGCATGGCATAATGTTACAACGACGATTACGGTTATTGACTTTTGAAATGGTATTTTTAGGTTTTCTTAATTTTCTCTATTTGCCTATAGTATTATTCGAGGTATTGTTCTACCTACCAATACGGTGGCTATAATGGTGTAATATCGTAATGTTTCTTCGAGTTTAACGCACGTGGGTAGCAGTGTCATCATTATATTGACTATAGTTCACACACATATATATATTTATATATGTATACATATATATATAGGTAGGTATTGTACAAGGTGTTACAATGTAATTTGACAAATGCGACTTTAGTTTTACTTGATATTATGGGGTTTTAAAAATAAAAACAAAACACAAAGCAATAACTATAACGATCTTACCTAGTAGTTTAAATATTATTATTATTATTTTCGGAGGAAAGGAGGGGATTCAAAATGAGAAAAATATTAAAAACTAATATGTATGACAAATAAATTTAAAGCGGCCTAGATGATATAGAACAACTTACGTAGTTTCTCTAACTTAAAAATAATACCATGAACAATAATTAGTGAACATAAAAATATTATCTTCGTATAAGTTTGAAACAGCAAAAATTGTCTAAAAATCGAGTTTACAGAGTAGCTATTTTTTTTATTATGTGGATATATTTTTGGGTTGAATTTGAAAATTTGCGAGACACGTTTGGTTTAATATATGTAAGTACGGAAAATTTAACGCTGGTTTCCATAGCAGTAACAACAACATAATAATTAACTATAAAACATATTCCATAGTCCCGTTTTTCCACATAGCCATGAATATAAAAACATTTTTTTTTTTTTATTAGGTACTTTTATTTTTTATACTTTAAGCATATTTCAAAAAAAAAACTTATGCTTGTCAAATTATACCAAAACATCCAGTATAGTCTATAGTGTATAATCTTGTATAGAGTGTTGTGTTGCATAAGTTTTACACATGTATAATATATTATATTCAAAAGTTATGTATAACAGTTTACACAGCATTTTAACAAATGGCTAAAGTGGTCACTGCAAGTCGTCCAATTGAAAGCAATAAATATTTAAACGAAATTATTTAACTACATTAATTTACTATACGACCTATATCGAAATGCATACAGAAGGTGAACAAATGGTCTATAATTTATAAATAATTACCAACATAAAATTATTTTATATAGGTACTTAATACATATTGATTATGTATTAGCTGGGCGTATTTTTTAGCCAAGATATTATTATTAATTATTTGAATACGAGAAATCGATTATCATTTACATGGCCGATTGACTATTATCCAATAAGGTTATAATAGGTTAAATTCACCCAACAAATGATTTTAATTTTAGGATACACATACACATTCAATAGTTCTACACACACACACATCAACAGTAATAGCTTTCTCAAGTTACTATTGAAATAAATGTAAATCTGTAACCTAACCTAATCATAGAATATTATGTAATTACAATCACATATTTTATTCATTATTATTTTACAAATAAATATTTTTCATTTCACTTAAGAACATAACTTGTTTTATTTGACTGGTTTTGATAACCAAAAAAAAAAACTATAATCACTAAACCTTGCACAGTGTCAGATATCCGTGAATAAATGATAAACATATTAATGGAAATAACGAAAATAGTATATTTCCATCATTACCTAAAAATAAACATGTTGAATTCAATAAGAGATGTACGTCAAATGGACCACTAAAAAGATTGAGCGAACTCCTATTTACTTTTGCAATAGTTAATCAAATAATTTGTTTCATTGTTTTTTCAAACTATAAAAAAATTAAAACTATAATTTTTTAAATTTCTGAATACTTAAACCAGGAATGCTAATTAAAATAAACTTTGTAGTTTTGGTTTTTAAAACTACGCTTTTATATTAACGATTTTGCTCACCAGTTTTAATAACCAAAACAAAAGTTTTGAGTTGTAGTTTCGGTTTTTAAAACCGGTATGTTGTTTTACTGCTCTCACTCTGGTTATGGTTAAAACAAATCATTAAAACGTTTATTAACAGGTTTTAACCGATTCTACTAAAACCGATTTCTGTCACTGCACAAAATACTCTTTATTGTTTTGAAAAATCTAAATGCAGTAAACTCTGCTAAAAGAGTCATCAGTTAATTGGGACAGGCCAGACAGTAATGCTTGAATTATCAAAATAAACTTATGAATTTAGTTGTTTGTTAAAAAATGTTTAACGTCTACCTAGTCTACGAAACCAGAGAATTGGTACTTTTTTGTGGAGTATATTACATAAATTATGATCAATAATCCGACAATATTCATTATTAGATATCAAGTATTAAACTAAATTAATATAATTGTTATGGTGTTTATGTTCAAATGTAATTTGTATTAAATATGCATCAGTTGTAAATCGTGAGAAGTGCGTACAGTAACGATATTTCGTAGTGCTTTAGTCGTCTGGTTAGATTACGTCTATGTAGTTGACCACGTCGACTTTGTTCGATCTACTTCAAACCTCATACCATTATTATTTATTTTGAAAATTATTTGCAACTATTCGCCACATAATTTGCAGAAATATTTTTAAAACAATATGTATATTTTGAAATTGTATGCTTTTTATTATAATAATGGGCTGAACCTGATGTAAATGTATTTTGAACCATAAATTATATAAGTTGGTAAAAATGAATTGAAATTTTTATCAAAATGTAATTGATGCAAAGGAAGCACTCTGTGCTAATATTTTGCTTCTATTTATGAAACACAATTTTAAATTTTGATAGGGGTTGCTAATATTTTACTACTGATTGAAAATGAAAAACATTGAATCCTTCATGTACAATAGGTCAAATATCATACGTATCTATCAATCATAATTAATGTTTTTTTTATATTTGCTAAGAATGTAGTACGTACAATATTAATTTGTCTATATTATGGCATAAACACTAACTGTATTTAATTTGTAAGTAACTACTAAATATACGCTGTATTTTAATTTGAAATTTATTTAAATCTTCAAAAATTACAACATATTATAACAAAAAATTAAAGAAATACATTTGCATTAAATATACATGGGAAATTATTAAAAACTTTTTGTTTTACACAAAATTATCACCACTGGTTTTTTATATAAACGAAGTAACTTATATGCATTTTAATTATTAAATCTTATGCCAATTATATTATTATATTATCCTAGAACCTTGGGAATATTAAACTATTCATTTAGCATATACATTAAGACATGTGGCCTGATTTTATATGTCTTAATTATTTTTCTCGCTAAGTCATTATATGCACTTCTCAAACATATTTAAAAAATGTACCACAGAACATTATACATAATTTTTTTAAATAATAATTATTAAAATTTATTTATAAATTTAATCATTTGGTGTCAATGAAAAATAATATAGGTAGTTTGGTACCCATTTTTCATTAAATTTTTCTATTAAAATAGGTATATATTATCTTTATTTTACATTGGTCAAAGTCTATAGATACTAAAGTAATGAAAAAAATATTTAAAAAAATCACCCTGTGTATTATAGATACCCCGCGTAATAGAAAAATGTGAATTTGAAATGTAAAAAGCTTTAAATGGATACGTCGTTATGTGCACTATTATATGCACTATTATATGCAAACTAGTTTTGAATATCGATAGTCAACACCCAACACACACATACATTGGCACATATGTACAACACATTTCTTGACGTCATAAGTTGCGACCATGACGTAAAAATTCCCATCTGGTAAATGATATACCGCTTTTGAACAAATAAATTGAAAAGTTAATAAACTACATACATTTTTTATTCACGGTTATTTGTTTCGCTATTTTGGCCTAAATCCAGGTGGAATATCTCGTTAACGGGTTGATGGAAAGTAAAAATGTCACGTCAAAATTGATTTAACTAACATTCCATCTATTTATGGAATTTTTAATTTAGGTAACCGTTTGGAAAACAAAAGAAGATAGTGGTTTCATTCCTTAAAATAAGGATGATAAAAAAAAGTAATGGGACATTTTAGAGCTACTCATTTCTTAATTAAATATTATAAAAAAAATAATTCCAAAAATATTAATTCTTTCAATGAGTGTCTTATGTTAAGTGGATCACTTTATATATTATTAATATCATTTGAAACACAATGTAATGGTATATGTACAAATATGTACACCAAAAATTGTATTCTCTTATCAATCAAAATTATCAGTAGCATCATTTTCTTCCCTCAGAAATTTATTTAAATTATTTATTTTTATGGATTACCTTAGTTACACGGATGAAATGAAAAAAAAAAAATCGCAAAAGCTTGGTCAAAACATATGGTAATTAATATAAAAAAAAATAATTTTAAAAATCTATGTGTCATATTATTTGTGCAATAAAATGTAATGTTATAAAGTGTTATCACGTAATTTCATCAGTAAGACAGTAATTACAACAATTTTGTCTGTTTGTGTGTGTGTTACAATAAACAATGCCAGCAAGACACAAGGGGGGTCCATTCGGGCTGTCTAACGAATAAAGCAACACACATACGAAATACTAGAGCAGAAAGAACAGACGAACAAAGCCAACAAAATAATGAAAATGTGCATGTGAGCATGTCGCAATTGCGTGCATCTCAATTATAAGAGGCATGAGTTGAACGCAATGAATAACGACGATTGGAGCAAAGACAAGAGGGCCGTTTCATAGTAAACACATGCAGAGCAAATAACCGACAACGCCAACATCGAGCATTTACATTTGATTCGTTCTTTCATCTGGCAATTAAGTATGAGTCAGATATTGAATATTACGCTCATTACGCTCAAAGTGACGATCGGTGCTATGGTCAAGGAATGTCCCCATTGTCATGCGCTTAAATTCAAAAATGAGCCAGCTGGAATATGTTGCGCGTCAGGAAAAGTGCAATTACCAGTAATAGAAACATCGCCAGAACCGATGAATGGCTTGCTCATCGACACGGATCCAGATTCAAACCTGTTCCTGAAGTCCATTCACACATTTAATTTATGCTTTCAAATGACATCGTTTGGAGCAACACAAATAGTCAACAATAATGCGACAAATGGTTGACAATTCAATTTAATTCAACATTTAAAATTAAAGGTAAACTTTATCACAAAGTGGGCTCAATGCTGCCAATTGTGTACGAATCAAATAAAAGCTAAAAAAAAAAAATAATAATAAAAAATGGCACGAGCAACGCTGGGCAGTATCCTATCAGCTATCGCTCTATATATTATAAAATAAAAGATACACGAAAATACACAGCTGTTTTTTCACGTTTTATTAAAATTGTCCAATCTTTCTTAGTATTATAGACATCTTTTTTTGTTCAGTTCCGTTTTTATTCTCTCGGTAATTCATCTTCACCTGACTTTCGTAAATCCAAAGCGTTTACCCTCTCCGACTTTCTATTTTCTTTGTCGAATACCTACTTACTCTATACTCACTCATTCTTCAACTTAATCAATGATAACGGCGCGGTACGATATAACAATAACATTTTTTTCCTGCCATGATAATAATTTTACAGGCTACCGCGAAAACCGAAAATCTCTTATGAAATATCGATGAACAAAAATAAAGGGTTATTATTTAATTTTAATATTTTTATCCGGAAATTTACTAAATTTAAGGACAACTCAACTAAAGTTGAGACGGTATACGTAAAAGTACAATGTACTGTAATTAAACGTATATTATACACAAATATCAACTAACGTAGTTTTATTTTTAATCGACTGAAAACTTGCACGTACCCATGTAATAGCATAAATTGTATATATATTTTTGAATAATTGTACCTTTATTATTACTACATTAATAAATTGTTTAATTGTCGAGTTAATAATTTTGATAATAATTGTTACATTATATTATTAACGTGTGTAGTCCTTATTATTAATTGGTATTTTTGTTTTT
This sequence comes from Cinara cedri, assembly GCA_902439185.1. NCBI lineage: Eukaryota > Metazoa > Arthropoda > Insecta > Hemiptera > Aphididae > Cinara > Cinara cedri. The sequence goes on from CABPRJ010001894.1 coordinate 1,653,355, forward strand.
TGATAATTGAAAACACAATGAAACAAGTTATTAATAATCACATTTTATTAAACATAATTTTGAATAGTAAATGAGTGTAAATTGTTAACCGTTTACTGTTAATTATTAATTGTTTAAAAATAATACGTAGGGTATATATATTCATAATATTATGCTTTAATTAAATTATAATATTCAAACGATTAATTTTAACTTTTTTAAACAACGCTGATTTTGTATGAACTTTATTACATGATATGGTTAATGAGAAAGAAATGAGAAAGGGCGACCAATTTGCCTATAAATACATTTTGTCTAGATCTACGGCTTTATCGATTTCATTATTTTGAATTTGTACGATTTATGTTTTCTGCCAGAAGTCAGGCCACATATTTTCGTGTATCTTTCCTAATAATTTTAAAAATCCTATCTTTCCAACTATCCACCTAAATCAGTGTCACAGCCGTCCCTAGGATCAGCAAATCTCTAAATCAGAGGCGGGCAGTGGTTTCACAATAAAAAATGAGAACAAAAAAAAAAAAAATCAGCAGTATAATATTTTAGAACTATTTCTTTCTCAAAGTGTTCAAAAAAAATTCCGAAAAAAGTTAATATTTTACGAAATAATGATACCGAGGATTATCGAGGAATTATTATCTTGTAAAGTGGTAAATTTAACCGTTGATTTCGACTCCCCAACAATTTGTACTGGGGGAGGCGATTTCGTAAGGGAGTCGAAAAATTGTTTCGGTTTTTTTTGACTCCCTAGTGGAAAGTCGGTATCACAATAATAAACAATAACGAGAATACTAAACTTTACGGCAAGAATATTTTTATTTTATTTTTAACAGAATTGACTGTGAATACTACTTTTTTATTGTAGCCAATAAAGTTTGATTGGCGAACACTAAGGGCCCCTTCACATATAGCTACTATCAGCAGCGTTTCTTTTAGAAGCCGCGTTCTGCGGGTAACGAAATTACTGTCGTCGTCTGTAACGCTTCCAATCTGTGTCTGTGGTCGTGTGTGAAACCGTCCATTTATCCTTATGTTTTTCGATCAGCAGCGCTGCTAAGAAGCGCTATTTCAAAATCACCAACAAATATAAATCGCAATCGTATTAAATTATTAATTTTTCCATGATAATCTTCCAACTTATATTCGTGTTTTACTTTTTCTACTAATATAATAATGTGTTATTTATCTGGTGAAGTAGCATAAATATTGTACAAAAAATCAGAAACAATTACGTGATTGTCTTCAACGAAACATACAATTTGTTATTCGTGTATGAGAAGATGTGTGCGTGTGTGCCGATTTCTGGAAAATATCTACAAAATATTATAATTCTTTGAACCTGGAATATGTGTACATTTTAATGTTCATAATAATAATTATAATCTAAAATATTACGAAAATTCGACTTAAAAATAATTGTATTAAAGAAAGAAAGGCCATACGTAATAATTATATAATTATGTAGTAACAAGAAACATTTATAAAGTCGTATAAACAAAGCATATTTAGTTAAAATTAATTACAACAGTACGTATGTACACCTATGTGGTATTTTATTTTCGTTTAAACGCAGGGTACCTAATCAACTATTTAATTAAAAAAGTAAAAATAGTAAAGAAAATATATAGAACGAAATCAGTGAGCGTTAAAGAAAACTCTAAAAAGAAAAAAGTCGAAATAAACCAAGAGATATTGATTTTCCATCAGGGAATTGAAAAAAACCAGAAGAATTTTTCAACTCTCCTAAGAAATCGTCTCCTTAACGATTTGTACTGAAGCAGAAATCTACGGTCACACCGAAACGTTTCTATACGATTATTATTTTATTCCACTAAAATATTACCCGAAAGTCCGAACTTTTTATACTCATATAAATTATTAATAACTTTGACCGCTGTATTGTAGTAACATTATTAAAAAAAAAATGATTAATATTATCATTGTGGTGATGATAACCAACGCGATAAATCGAATTGGCGATTGCGTACAAAAATACCTAATAACAGTTACATAACACGTGAAAAATACAATATCAAATAAAATTAGGGATGTTCACCACAGCTTTTGTTCTTCGTTTACCTTATGTTTTAGATTCTGAATAGAGCTTATGGTTTTACAAAGATTTTTATTTATCTGTGCGCAACTTTTCTACCAGAAGTCTTGTTTAGACTTATACGCGTAGCACCTTTTCTGAAAGGAAATCGGCGTGAGGAGGTACTTTAAGGAGGTCATTTTTTGATTTTCCCAAAAGTTTTCCCGACAAATGTGAAAAACCGGGACTCAATTTGGGAAAACCGGGAAAAATGTTGGAAAACTGGGATAATTAGTACAACATTAAAAAAATTTTATTAAAGAAAATATATAAAGTTTATTTAGTTATTTTATTACAAAATGACATACATATGGTCGAAAAAGCATTACTATCAACTGTATTCCACTCAGAATCGTTTCTTCATAAGCAATAGTTTATCGTTGTTTACAGATATAAATTAAATTCCCGTCTATATCCCACCTTCCCAACTTCCCATCTACACCAGTGGATGCACCCGACCCTATTATCTTATCTGTTTTAATAATAATACGGGTCGAAGAGAGCCACGAAAAACCGTAACTTACAATGATTGTTCGGTTCTCAGAAACGGCAGTGATTGGATACTGATACAAAGTAAATTACCTCGGGCCCCCCCCATCAGGGTTGATGACCGCGGGACAATTCTTCCAAAAGTCTATTTTTAGACGTCCAATCAGATATTTGCATTTTGTCGAACATTCTTAACATTCCTAATTGAATCTATATTCAAAACCATTAGTTCGTGTTTATTCTGTTATTATATTCTAAAAGAAAAATCGACAAAATACAAAATAATAATGATAATAATATGTTCTGTTGCGTTTTGGATATAGTTGGCGAGTAGAATAGTCATTTTCTAATTTTCCGGGAATTTTTTTTAATAATTGCGCAAGGTCTGGATAATATGTTATTTTAAGTTTTATTTGGTACGTACTATTTGGATAAAATAGTTTGACTTGACTGAAATGCTTGATAATTTAATACAAGGTTCATAATAAGTTGTTCTTAGCAGTAAAAAATGTTGAACATAAAATAGTGTTTTTGGATTTTGTATAAAATGAGTTGTGATTATTATTTGATTGATTAACTAACAAAATTTAAAGCACATATCTGTGCATATTGTTATATGAGTGCATGTTCTGTATGTATTTGCATATTTGGTCACTATAAACTGTCGAGGTGAGTAAAAATAGAACGCAGTGAACAATAAGGAACACACTTTAGTAACTCATTGTTTTTCCAATTAACATATACTACATTTGTCATACGTCTTTCTTATTAACAATGTACTAAATTAGATAAGTAAAATATTATTTACTTGGTTTTTGAATAAATTGAAAAATAAAAAAAAAATATTCTTAGTTTATTGTATTTTTTGGTTTAGAGATATTAATTAATTACTTAAGTATAATTTAAAATGCTCAATGCTCATAATAACAAAAATTAAGTATTACATTTTTGTCCTCTTCTTTTATGCTATATTGTATATTTAACTTTTTGTTTACACAAATTGTAACAAAAAAATAATAATTTACACTTCAACATTATGAAATGAAATTGAAAAAATCGTAATAAAATTTTAATTTTATTCTGCAAATTTCGTAATTTTTCCTAGCACATTTTTATTTTTTTAGTGCTTGTTTGCATGGATATTGAACAGCTATAAGTGCATATAAATCCGATATTTATTTATAAACGTGTTTTAATATCAAAGTTTGTCAAAATTTGGAAATGTCACACATTAACACATTAACGCAATATAACTAAACTTCGCTCAGAGTCGTATTTCGCTAGCAATGGTTTATTGTTGCTTCCGAATAAAATAATTTTATATATCCTAACTTCCTAACTTCCAATCTATAATTGCTCACACCTATCTGCAGTATCAGCTCTTTTTTCTTGTATTTCACGAATAGGTAATAAATTCAATATACATATTTACATTGTTTAACCTGTAATTTATCTATTAGGTAACTTTAACTGTGTGAATTTGTTAATAATCTTTTTTTAAAATTCCTAAATTGCCGGTATCTGCATTGGTATAATTTATTAATAGTATTACATGATATTATAGTCTCATATGGTATTTCTTTTATATAATATTACCTCAAAATATAGACTGTATTATCATTGCTCTAAAAATATTATATTGTTAGGTTTTCGCCAAAAATGTAAAGTACAATAAATTAAAGGCTTGGTTTTATCAGCTACTATCTATTTTCTTTAATAAAGTATAATCGCGTATTCTCGGTCGGAAATGTTATCACTAGGGAGCGGATTATCTTGTAAATTAGATTTTTTTTCTGAATGTTCTAAAGCAATGGTTTTTAAGCAAAAAATTATTTTCATATAACAAAGAATTGAAGTATGAAACTTTTATTTTGCATTTTTTGACATTTTAAGTGCATTTTTAGGTTTTTTAAGGCATTTGTTCTTCTTTTAAAAAACTTCTTAGAAAAGAAAAAAAATTCATATTTTAATCATGATAATAATGTATTACTAATCTCCTCCAACTTAAACTTACAGGTGGAATATCTATTTAACAGTGGCTCGACAGACATTAAAAATGTCAAAACTAAAATTTATTTCAACTGAAACTTCATTTATTTATGAACTTTTTAATACAGGTTGTCAATTAAAAATCAAAATCAGATAGTGGTTTTACACCCAAAATTAAGGATAACAAAAACCTTACAAAAAATAACATAAATATAAAACTGTAGAGCTGTTTGTTTCTTAAATACTCTAGAAAGAATAAAGAAGTAAATACTTTCTAAAATAAGTGTAAATGGATCACTCGGTATTAGGTATCGATTTACCGATTGTACCAGATAAATACAATGCCGGCCGCAATAAAGAAAACGATAAGCTATTTGTCGAGTTGTAATGTAGTCGTATTGCACTATTTGCACAGTTGCGTTTAACAAATTTATAAACCTAATAAAAAACATTTTTTTTTTTCAACGTTTAAAATAAATTTTAGATCATTTTTTTAACCTTTTTATTAATTGTGTGCATTAAATTGTATTTTTTAGAGGCATTCTTCTTGTTTTTTAGAGCATTTAAATCCGACGGAATAATATTTAACCAGGCATAACCATGTCATGTAGTTATCTTATGTTGTACAACTTTATGGATAGGTTTTCAATTTATAATGCACATTAAAACCCGTTTATTGAACGCGACCCGCATAACATCAAACATTTTATCGACTAATATAAAAAAAGAGCCAATTTTGCTAATGGGAGTACGTCTGTTGTAGGTGGAAAGTTGAATAGGTAAAGTGCACACAATGATTTAATTAATATTCCTACGCAAACATAAATGGTTGCTAACGAAAAACCATTCTGAAGCGAGTACGATTTAGTAGTTATTTAAAACAAATTACAACAAAATATATTTCGAGTATATTAATTTATGAATTGGATAGAAAAATAGCAACGCTGCCCGAATTAACCTATCGACACCACCACTATAACTACCGCTACAACTTTTTTTGAACATTTTACCACATCTAGAAAATATCGATATTAGTGTTCTGTGAAAATTTAATTTCACCACTATTATTTTAAACTCAATTACAAAAAAAATAACGTAGAACAGTTATATACGTAAACTTTCTATTTTCCGGCAATTTTTCTTATTATGTCAGCTAGATCTAAAATTCTATAAAAATGCTCACTTGTTGTTTTTTAATTGGAGCAAGATTTCTGATAGAAAATTTGTATACTTCAGACATAAACAAAAGTAATAATAATAACAAAAGGCACATATTATTATCATAGTAAATCAATAAATTCCTCGTTACGATTACGTTAAAAAATTTGTATAAAAAAAAAAAGAAGGAAGCACTATAATAAATATGAAAACAAATCAAATTACCACGGTATTATCGTGTTATATACAAAAATAAGAATTGTTTTCAAACATTTCCTATGCACCTACTGTACGGGTGAATAAATTGGTTTTTGCGTGATTTTCGATTATTTGTTTGCAATATTATAAGTGATGCACTAGTTTCCGGCAGTTGTTCCCTTACTCCGGTAACGAACGCTGAGCAGTGGCACACACTTTCATATTTGCAACAGCGGCGGAGGTGGCAACCGCGTCAAGTGATTGTACAAAAATGTATGAAATTTACTACTGGTATATAATACTCTAAGCAATATATATATATATATATAGTGGTATAAATATGAACACGATAACCTAGTTTTCACTGGACGAGAAAATTTCACAAATTGTGTACCTAATTATGGCTGTAAATTTCATAATTCCCAGATGTCATTTTGAACTGCAATTTGAAATCTTAAAAACGTACACACAACGTGTGGGTAACAATTTTAACGGGGATGTATTGCCAAATGTTGAGCTCGTAATGCTTAGAAAGAAATTCAAATCGTTTGTTTTCTTATGGGTTAAACACAATAATAATATTATCGATTCTAATGGAATATGGATAGACACCTATCCTTACTACACGGTCTAGCAGCGGCGGACTGGAATCAAAAAAGACACCGGGATTTAGATCTAAATCCATATGCTGTTTCATAAACTGATTCCAAAAAAAAATATCTTTTTTACATTCTCCAGATTTTGTTTTTTAATCAACCGGTTATAATATTGTTACTATAATTCCTAGTTCTAGGCAAGTAAAGAAATTACTGTGTACGTTATATTGCATTAGTTTATTTGGCTTTAATAAAATTTATTTAATTGTTTTCTACCTGAACGATTAAAATTTACAATTATTACAATGCATTATAATAGAAGAAAAACGAAGTTTCCACAGCTATAATTTGTGCATGGTTGTTTTATAATTTCAATAATCCGATTTCGAGCAATTCGATATTCTTCGGCAGTATTATGGTATCGTGGAAATTAGTTTATGAACGGTTTACCTAGAAATAGTAGTGATCTTCGTTGTCAATCTAAACCAGCGTTTTTCAAACAGTGAGTCGCGACCCACTGATGGGTCCCGAGTCAATTTTTGATAGGTCTCAAAAATCGTTTCGAATTATATGGTATCCAAGAAATGTATGTTTTTTAGATTCTGAGCGGAGAGAGGTTTGCATTAGTTTTACAATATTGTTGTTTTTTGTTTTTTTTATTATTTTTATCTGTGGATAACTTTTCTACAAGCAATTTTGTTCCGATTTTCAAGTGTAGCATTTTTTCCAAAAGGAAATTTTAGTGGGATAGTACTTTAAGGAGGTCATTTTTTTTGTTTTTTCCAACTTTTTTCATAGACTACGATTTGAAAAGTGAAATCATGTGAGTCGCGATAGATTTTCCTAGGACAATTCGGATCGCGGTTCCAAAAAGATTGAGAACCACTGAATTCTAAGCACAATTAATTACCAGTAATATTGAACAGTACTAATACTTGGAAGTGAACTGTTAATTTTAATTATTATATTCTAAATAACACGACGTCCCGTTTACTTTTCGTCTGAACCGACGGCGGCAGTTGGATTGTACTGACACGGTATGAGCCACGGTAAGCCCCCTCCCCTAACCATCGGGGGTCGATGACCGCCGGACAATTTTCCGAGAAGTACGTGCCTGAAAAATATCTTGATATATGATCATGTGCAAAACTAAAAACAGATTGTTTTCATACACGACGTTATTGATCATCGCTCGCTGGTCCCGGGAATTGAAATCTTTCCAAAAACTATCCGATAATAAGCAGAAAAATATTAGGTACTTGCGTCTATAATTAAATCGATTTCAAAATATTTCCAGAAACCGTTATTTTTCGATTGTTTAAAATATTTATGAGTACAAAATATAATAAGCAACATTGTTACATTGAAGTGAGAAACGAAATACAAAATAATGTATGACATTAAGTAACGCGAAAACCCCTGCGAACGGAATTAATTCACGTAGCGTTTGCCTTTCGCGGCCGCGGAGTTCGTCGACCGCCGGTCTCCGCCGAAGACTTTTCCGAGAAGTGTATTTTTAGATATCCGACTAGATAATAATCGCATTAAACATGACAAAAACAAAAATTTCAAAACTATAGAGTGTTTCTCAAACTGTGGGTCGCGAAAATTGTTTTGAACTATATAGTTTCCAGAAATGTATGTTTATAGATTCTGAGCGGAGCGAGGAGTTCGTTGGTTTTACAATAATGTTTATTTTTTATTTTTTTCTGTGAACAACTTTTCTACTAGCAATTTTGCTCCGATTTTCAAGTGTAGCACTTTTCCCGAAAGGAAATCTTACCGATGTGGTACTATTTTTTTGATTTTCCCACCTATTTTCATGGTCGCGTCCCAAAACCGCACAAATGTGATTTCAACTCCAAAAAAGTCGATAGACAAAAACTGCACACTGTATCTGTTGCCAGTTTGATACATTGTGTAGCCAAATACCGCACACTTATTGTTGGCAAAACCGTCTTGTGTATAGACGCACTTTGTATTTATAATTTTAAAATAATCTGTTTCATACAAATGCTTATATCTTATTGTAAGTTGATATGCTTTAACCATTAATTATTACTATTATTCGTTAATTATAGGTGTTTTATATGAACTTACAATAAATTAACGGTAAACGGTCAAACACATATCCAGTATTTTTCCAGTACCATTTATCGGCTGAAACGTGTGTAAACGTAACTCGATATGCATGTGGTCTTTAGATGTTTTAATGGTTTCATATCTAATACATTTTTCTATGTATAAATTGTACTAAACAATTAGTTTTTAATACATATACAAGTATAAATGTGCGGTTTTTGGAGTCGAACGGTTTTCATAAAATACTTTTCGAAAGTGAAACCATGTAACACGATAAATTTTCGGTTGAAAATTCTTGTCGCGGTCCTAAAAATATTGACAACCACTGGTGTAGACAATCATAATATTACGGGGAAATTCGTTCGTAACAACGAATCGGAGGATTTCTCGAGGAATTATTAATGTTAACCATAACCCGTCGCTGGTAAACACGAGAGCGCGGAGAGCTCAGCCCGCCCATGCGTTCCCGTATCTCATCTATTACTATACACTATTATAAAATGGTGTAAATAAACTATAGAGCAAGTTGTAAATTATATATTAGGATTATTGGATTATTAGGAACCTTGGACCTGCGATAAGTCGGTATGCCCGTGTAAACATCGCGTAACATCTTTATGGTAATCGCTATTCTGCTGTCGTAAAAATTGTTTTGAAAAATTTTAGATTCGGAGCTTAGCGAGTGATCTATTGGTTTTATTACTATGCTGTGTGTTTTTTTTTTTTTATATTTCGAGCGAAGCGGAATATGACTCATTGGTTTTACAATGATGTTTATTTTTCATTATTTTTTTTTTTTTCTATACTGTGTACAAATTTTCTAATCTTACTCCGATTTTCACATATAGCACCTTTTCTGAAAGGGAGTTTTATCTAATTGGTATTTAAGAAGGTCATTTTTTTAATTTTCTAAGTAGTTTTAATTTTAAGAACTTGAATAACTGAGTAAAAACTTAGGAAAACCAAGAAAATTTGCGAAAATAATGCGTATGTTATTTTTTGCCGGAATTAGTCATACTTAGTTTTTTTGTTTTTTTAAAAAAAAAAAAGGTGTATTGTACTTATTGTGGTAATATCATCAATATTACGGCCTTACAAATCATGTATAACGAACTTTGCTTAGAATTTTTTTTTTAATAATGGTTTATCGTTGCTTATATATGTGAATTAAATAATTTTATGTATCCCACCTATTCAACTTCCCACCTACAACAGTGGCGCACTCGTCAGTAGTATCGGTTCTTATTTCTTTTATTATTGGCGATGTAAATTATAGTTGCAAAAATATGGTATTGTTTCGAAGCCGATAGAACAAATTTGTGATCATGGGTGTCCACAAGGTAATTTTGAAGCACAAACTTGAACCAGGTCTCCAAATAGGCATTTAAAGACTTATGTGTGTATATAAGAACAATAGATCTGTGTTATGATAGCTCCATTACGAGAGGTTGAATCAATAATTATCTATATAGACTTTGCGTCGTGTGTCACGTGACATATCATCAAGAAAAACCTCTATTTGTGAGTTTTATATTTTTTAAGGAACATGTTTCCCTCTTTCTCCACCTCCGAGTGGATTCTCATGGTTAGTGTGCCAACTTCACGTTTATAAAATTGGATATACCCGTAAAGTAACAATGTATTGTACATAGTTAATAAAAATCTGGATACGGCCCATCATCAACTGAAGCCACTATATTTTTGAGGTCCTGATCTAATAAAAGTGAGGCCATTTGTTTACACTTTTGTATAATATCATTACAATACAGTGCCACATTACGAGTGATTAGTCTTCGTTGATAAACTGACATGATGTCTCATCTATGTTTTTAATATCTATGCTTTTTTAATTAATATGGTAATGTGTTGAATTGATAATTTAAATATAGTCCGTCCGTTCTTAATATTTACTCGATAAGCATGCAAATATATTCTTTATTTTCTTCTTATTATTATTATAATTTTTTTTTTAAAATGTATTAATTAAAAAATTATACTATCGAAAATATAACCATTTGTTTTTATGATAAATATTAGTTTAAAAAAAAATCGATATATTTCAGAGTTTAATTTAACTAATTTTATAATAAATTGTCTTCATTATAATTATACCAATATCATTCAAAATTGAATACCTTTTTAACAATAGATACCATGTGTTTTTAATTTTTACTACCAATTGTCTAATTATTTACAATAACATTTTTTGTTTCTTAGTTATTACTGTACAAAAAAACCTCATGTATTGTATATTATTAACATCTGATGACTGTATATTTTTCCGGAGACCGCATCAACGTATAATTTAGTATTCTCTTTATAAAAGCCTTTTTTTAAAATGCATTCGTATGTTTTATTAAGATGCAGTAGGTACTAGGTACCAATAAAAAATGCGTTGTTTCACAGTAAACACATTTGTGATGCGTATAATAATATAGTAATTGAACAATTCTACTGGATAGCAAATATATAATACACATACTCATCTAACTTATTCATATTACGAATAAGTTATTTAATATTTACCAAACATAAAATTAAAAAAACAATATTGTATTAGCAAGCAGCAGTGTTTTGAAATATTATTTTGGTAAAATATTTTATTTATTAAATTTCAGTTTTGATATTGCGACGGATATTATACTTTCTGTATTGAACAGTAAATATTTAATATTAAGTTCATACAGAGTGTGCCTCTCCCATAATTTGTTCACTTTATGGAACGGAAACTTCTATATATTTGCCTTGAAGGTTGTTCAAACAATCGAACATTTCATGAGTACTGTATGACAGGGTGTGTTTTTTATCATCAATATTTTATAGTTTCTGGTACATAATAAATTCTACATTTCAAATAGAATTATATATCTACAATTAATTGGTAGGAACTTACTAAAAAACCTTGGATTCTTTAATCTAAAATTGTATATAATAACAGATAGGGGGAGAGTAGGGGAGTAGGTTTTATTTGTGTGGCGGGACGGCGTGCGGCGTGTGGCGTTTTATTAGTGCTCCACTACTTTCCCTCTACCTAAACTTAAAAGTGAAATATCTCGTCAACGGGTTGACGGAAATCAAAAATTTTAATATCAAAATGTTTTTAAAGTGATGATAATTAATAATGACTATTTATGGAATTTTTTATGTAGGTTCTAGTTTGAAAAATCAAAATTAGTATCACCACAGGATACTCTTTAAATATTGTGAAAAATATAAGTATTCAAAAATATTGGCTTCAACTACTTTTAAGAATTTCAAAAACCAGAATTTGAATGTACGAGTATGCAAAATTTAACCAAAAATAATGGGGTGAGTACGTTTATTGAATCATCCTGTATATATTAAACGCTAATTATTAGTCCATACACAAATCGTTTGTATTAAATATCAAAATTTTAATTCGGAATCAATACCGAACTAATAAATAGATTATAATGAAAACAATACATTAAAACCAAATACAAATAAATAAATATTTTAAAATTAAAACGCTACTCGTTATAACGTCTTATTTCCTGAATTTCTAGTGCAGATGGATTTTTATTTACCTGATAAAAATCGCATTGATTTTAATGGAGTTTTGATATAATACGATACACTCGAAATACCTATGTAGGCGTATTAATATTTGTTTCCTTTTGAAAACCTGGCATTTATTTTAAATTGTGTAATACGATAACCTACTTAGTAGACAGTACCTAGTACTCACTGTAGGTGCGCGGATTATTATTCAAGTTTAATAATGCGTTTTGAAATTTATTATACACTATAGGTACCTGTTCTCTACTTTCGTTTATAATAATTGCTATATTTACACCTACAGATATTGTGTATAATACTATACTTTTGTTAATCAATTTTGATTATATCTAACTACCATTTAAAGGAAAAAGACTTGTTTATAAGCAATAATGGGAACGTGTACAATTAAAATAATAATAACAATTAAAGTTGCTATAAACAAAAAAAATAAAAAGGCAAATGATTAACTACCTATATGCTATTCATTTGCAGTTTTGTGTATAGTAAAAACGAGATTACATACTAGAACATGGACCCGAAAAGAATAAATTAATGTATTTATAGCTGTTGTACTTTACAGTACTAGGTATTCCATCACATTTTATCACGCGTACATTTAACCTATATTCATTTAAATGAGAACAGAAATTGAAAATGATGATAATATATTAACATATTCACAAATTAAATTTTTAATTGGTGAAGTTTTTATTTTTTTGTCAATATAATCCATAAGCAACCTTAACCTAAAAATCAATGTTTCCAAAACAAGTATATGATCTATGTTAGTAATATTAGATGCTAAACAAAAAAAGTAAAACTAAAAAACCTACAGTTAAATATAGATATTCAGATAGGTATTATATAACAATAATATGTGCCTATGCATGCCATACCTACCATACCAATCCTGTCGTGCATCTCAATGTTATAGGAGCTTTGCTGCAGCTAAAATTACCGATCTCGGAATAACGAATATTAATACCGGTTATTTTCTAAATACGATAGTAGGGTGACGAATTTAAATTTACTTGCATATAGTTTTTAACTGAGAAGAAATACAAAAAAAAATAAATAATAATATGACCACTTTATTTTCGTGAAATGATACATATTTTATTATTATTACACGAGGTTTATAATATTGTTTATAAGACCATATTATACTTTTTCTATATATATTCCATAAATGTAAATACATACATACATAGATTACATTAGGTACCTATACGATTTCTTAGGACGTGTTTATTACAAATATTATTATCCTAGGTAGTAATACTTAAATGAATTATATGCAACTGCTACAATGGATTTTACCGGTAAAAAAGCAAAATAATCTGATAACGACGATATAGACGCTGTCGTTATTCAAACATAATCCGTTCAAAAGAAGATTACGCAGTCTTAATGTAATTAAATATGAGGATATAAAGCGGAAGACATAAAATTATAAGCTCTATATAATACGATGAGTTATCGCCATAATCATGTGTAATAGTGTACCCTTTCAGAACTTAAATGCTAATAATGTATTATAATACTATGTTATCAAATATGAATTGTAATTGTTGCAGTGCAACGTGTAAAACATGTTAAGGAATACTATAACAATAATAACAAGCGGTTAGGTTTATTCGACGCTGTAGTTGTGATAAGAGTTCAGATATTGTAGGCATTTATAACACCTTCATTTATCTAACATGAAAAGTTTCGCCATAATTAAAATTAAGAGTTCAAAATAATTTACAAAATGATGGCTTAAAGAAGTACCCCGTACCAATTTCTTATGTACCTACGTATTTCGGACTTAAAAATCTTTACAAATATTATCATGAATTGTGTATTTTAATAAGCAATTAAATACTTATTGTATCATTTAGATTTATATAATTCATATATTTACCATGTATGATTCTCAATATCTTGATTATAGATTAAAATCTTTAGTAGAAAGGTTGTCCACAGAAAAAATAAAATAAACATCTTTGTAAATCATAAATTTCTTCGATCGAGTATGATCGAGAACAAGATGCATTTTAGAATAGGAAGAAATTGAAAATGTAGGTTCATTTAGGGTTCCTTATACATTCAACTTCAATAATGCATTTATAATTAAATATTTATAAAATCATTTTTTATAAAAACTATATAATATTCTGTGGACTAAAAGTGTTATAAAAAGCAGGATATGTTTATATGCATTATGCTTGCAAGTACTTCAACTTTAAATTTTATACATTAGACTTACGTTTTATTTACACATCACTCTACCATCAATGTTCGCACATGCCTATTGTGGTCATATGCCATGAACAAAAAGTGCTTCAACTAATTAGCCTCATAAAATTGAATTACAAAACCTATAACCAATATACGAGTACATGTTTTGGTTTAAAATGTTTTGTTTTTAATTATCAAATTATCTGAAAAAATCACTACAAATCACTACACGTTAATTTTAAGAGATAATAAGAAGTTTATTTTTTAAATAAATAGAAGTATTAATAACTGGAATGAAGAAAGAAAATATAGAATAATCGAGACTCGGTGCTATTCCATTTATACTTAATATATTTATATACCTATAACTTTTGTTAATTTTATCTTGATCAGTTCTCGGCAGCCACAGATTCAATAAGTTCTATTTGTGGTTAGGTCAGACATATCTACTTGTAGTTATTTATATGATATTATTATTAATCGTATAGATATATTGTATAATTAATTAGGAAAATTTAAATTATTGTTTAAACTTTAAAATGTAAAAACAAAATAATAAAATAAATGAATATGTAATTGAAACACGTAATTGTGGTCACCAAGTACTTATTTGATAAGTACTACTTTCTGTTTCAAGAGCGCGTACTGCTTTGTATGAATTACTTATACATTCGTTTCATCCTACATACGTATCAGATTAATACACGATATTTTAATTTAGCTTTTTTTTACTCATTGTAATATATCCATCCTACGTTTCTTTGATATTTGGTTTTTCCTTATTCTAATATTGTGTTTTATAAAATTTGGATATATATGTGTTTTAAACGTTACATTCAGTGGCTTATTTACAGGGGGAAATCAGTAAAGATATATCTTCTATCCTCAAATTTTTTTTTTCAATTTATAATATTAATATTTATGGTTTATACGAATTCAAATTTCTTTACTTTCAATTATAAAAATCAATAATTTTATATTTTAGTTCATATAATATAGTTAGTATACAACATAGTATAGTTAGGATAGTGTAGTTAATATATAACAAGACCTGACTGTATACATGATTTTGTTTAAAGAAAAGCATTTTCGAACCCCTATAATAACACTATAGCTTAAAAAAAACGTCCTAGGAAAATGGGGATGGATGCAGCCACGGTTATAAGTAATTAAATATATACCTGTAAGCAACAATAAACTATTTCTAACAAAAAAAAAAACGATTCTGAGTGGAATTCAGTTGATAATGATGCATTGTCATTAATATAAATATTTCATAATATAGTAAAATAATTAAATAGGCATTATATATTCTCTTTAATAATACTTGTTTAATATACCGATTGTCCCGTTTTTCCTACCCACACCTACCTCCCCACACCGTCACACCGATTTCCTTTCAGAAAAGATGCTACACTTAAAAATCGAAACAAATCTCTAGTAGAAAGGTTGTCCACAGAAAAAATAAAATAAACATCTTTGTAAAACCATAAATTTCTTCGATCTACTCAGAATCAAAAATAGTTAGTTTAGAATAGTAAATAAAAGAAATAATAACTTTTACATGCTTTAAATGTTAACTTTCAATAATAAGTAATTTTAGGGCAAATTTAATAATTATAAATTACTATTACAAATAATTACATAATATTTTAATATTTTAAAATATACAAATATAATACATAATACATAATTACAAATAAATTAAAAAACGAATTGACATTTTAGATTCTAAGTGGAGTGAGAAATGTATCAATTTTACAATTATGTTTATTATTATTATTATTTATTGATATTATGTATTTATACATTATTATATTTTACAAAACTGATATTAAAAAAAAACAGTAATGTGGTTATCATTTTTTTTTTCAAGCTTTCTTTTATACTGCTAGTTGTTGGAGATTATACGGTTTTGTATTGGAGTTGGCACTAATTCCTTAGGAGTTAACACTATACCCATGTATGAAATTACCTAAATTTGTATAAGTTTACTATCTACTGAAAAAAAAAAAAAAAAACATTTCGGTAAAACTATAGTTCCTTCTTTGTTAAACTCAAAAACAAAACAAAAAATTCGAAAATCAAAAGTAAGGTAGTCTTTTTATCCCCTACCCTTCCCCTAAAAAAGTAACAAATAAAATATAAAATTTTAGAGTTTCTTGTTTTTTAAGATGTCCAAAAAATGTTTTCAAGTTAATACCTTTCTAAATATTTAGTGTTGTCACTTAAATGGATCACCTGTTGTATACAATAAAAATATGCATTTAAAATTTAAATGATTACGGTAATTAAAATGATGTTTTTTTTTCTCGTAGGCGTTTTTCATTATTTTAACAATAATGACTATAATCAGTAATCACGAATATTGTTCCCGTGTATATAATTGTTACAACTACTTGCAACCTACGTCAAATTACTTCCATAGCAATTTAAACCGTGTTTGCGACTGTATTTTATAATGTAGCTGTTATTATAACTTTAACTTAAATTAATCTGTCATTTTCAGTAGGATTTCCATTAAGGCTATACGCGGTTGCTGTTTGGAGTACAATACAATTGATTTACACGAGCGGTCGAATATTATTATTAATTCAATTTCTTATTCCGTAACGCCGGAAGCCGAAGACTGCAAGCATGTTACAATGGCTAACCTAACTCGAAGTGACAGCTTCCCTGTCGTCCCGGTTGAAATTTTAATTTTTTTTTTCCAGGATATGCATATTGTGGCACAGTGGCGTAGTTATAATTTTATTCTCGGAGGGGATGGGAGGGGGATGCATACATTTTAAATAAACGTTGTTTGAGATTCCTCCATAACTCCCATGAGATCTAGCTATGTTTTAGATCCTGAGTATGACAAAGAAACTATTAGTTTCACTAAAATATGTTTTTTTCTCAAAAATCATTTTTTCAGTTACCAAATAAAAATACGCCCTTATTTTCATACCATATATTAAAAGATGTGGATTTTTCGCCTCGTAGTACTTTATTTCAACAAATTTTTGAAATTTCTAATACTTTTTCCAAAAAATTGCTTTTATTATTATTATTTTTTTTTCATTAATACTTGTTTTATTGAGTGAAATACTCAGATTTTTTCACGTAATACCTACCTTAAAATAATTGAACTTTTTTGTGGTAGTTCCATACACGATTAATAATACTAATACTAATCCACTTAGAATTTATTTTTAATTGCAATACTTTCTGTATATAAAATAAATAAATAAAATTCAAAATTCCCACCGACTATAGTGACCTACCAGTGGCTAATTACTCGTACTTCTTAAAATTTAAGAAATAAGTTATTTAATTCTAGAACTTAACATAAAAAAGGGGCTGTGGGTGATTTTTCTCTTCTTCCAATGTGACGGTGCTATAAATTTACACAGTTGCCGTTTAAAATCAAACATTTTTCATAAAAAGTATTTCAGCATATTTTTAGATTCTGAGCGCAGAGAGAAATCTATTGGTTTTAATTTAAGTAATGTGTGTTTTTCTATTGTGTCTTTTCTACTACTCGTTTCGAACATCAACTTCAAAGGTTGTTTCTGGTAGACAGTAATGCATCTATGTTGTGCATTCGCCCTCCCCTTTTAGGCCGTATAATTATATATTTGCATTGTTTTTTGTTTTTAGTATTTTTACAATTATTATGGAATTTTTTTTTTTCCGTGAAGTAGTTAATAATTTTATTATAACATAAATACATCATAAACATAAAAGTATAACATACATTTTAACATTGAATTTAATTAAATAAAAATGTCTTACTTTATATATTAAAATAAATATATTTTACAAATATAAAAGAGCCCAATTCCCGTGTTTATTAATTGTCGTAGATGAAGTTGTAACTGTTGAATTAGAACTTAGCTGTGACATTAATTTTTTAAGGAATTATCAATTTTAAAATTAGGTGAAAGTATATTTCGCCCCCTTTTCCGAAATAAAGGACTAGGTACTATGTATATCATTTTTGGGAACCCGTGAAAAACTAAAAAAAATTAAGACGCGGGTATTTTGTTGTTTCACCAGTTTAAAACAATTCTCGATTCTAGTTTACAAAAATATAGTTTACCGAACTTCACGCAGAATAGTTTTTTGTTAGAAACTATTTATATTTCCATACAGATATATACTGTATTAGTTTTTAGTTTATTACCTATATATTTTACTTTTCTAACTTCCTGTCCACAACTGTTGCCCCACCCATTGTATGAGGTATATTGGCTTTTTCTTCTTTTATTTAAGTAGGTAGGTACTCTTTAACTAAAAGTAGCCTGCAGTTGTTCAGAATCACACAAATTTAACTATTGGTAGTACTTAAATAATAAATTAAAACAAATCTAATTTTTTTACTAGCTGAAATACTTGTAAAATATTTTATGATGTACAGTAATAACATTATATTATTCAAAAAGTGCAAATTTCAACGATGACTCTTTATTTAAGAAAGTTATGCAGTTATAATATATATACGATAATTGTGTATTAAAAACATGATTCCTATTATACTTGCCAATTTACTTATGTAGTTAAAACAATATAATTACATGTATTTTTCATACTTTCAATGCTTATCTATTGCTGTCCATCGTACAAACACACGACATAGACAATTTTTATTCAGCAGAACTTATTTTAGCCTTTAATTTAAATATAAGAGTGAATTGTCTTGTAATCAAACACAATGGAAATAGCATTATCTATATTTCGTAACGTGATTATTTTTATTATTTGTTATTTTAAAACAAAATATGAGTGGGTAGAATAGCACAATTAAAATACGCTTATGTCTCACTTAAATAATTAATTAAAATATCGGAAAAAATTAAGGTACAAAAATATATAATTCTTAGCTTTGAGTTTAATAATAGATCAATTCATTCTAATATTAAAACTAAACATATAAAATTAGCTCTTCTGAATGAAAATATGCTATGTTGGGTGTTTGTAAGACAGATACAACAAATACTTAAAGTATAACTTACTCGTGATGGTGAAGAAGCTTAAAACGTGTGGTTGATTTTTAATCCATTTCTCGTGGTCCGATGCGCTTACATTATGGATGAAAATATAAGAGTAGATAATTTAATTTTCTTTTTTAATCGCCGTTATCATCCTTTTTGTCCTTCATACCTCATATGACTAGAAAATGTCTTAGGTAATATCAAAAAATTTATGAATATCCTCTACTAAAAATTATTTTATTTTCTCAATGGCGATGGAAAAATTATTTTAACATTTTCATCCCCATAAGACTTTCGGGAAAAAACGTCAAAATATCGAAAAATGGTATGCTATGTACAACTGTTGTTCATTTAAACCCGACTATAATGGGTTTTACGAAAAAATGTCAGAATATCGAAAACGCTTTATACGGCTATGTTTGTATATCCTCTACTATGAATAATATTCATATTTTCTATCTTCTCAAAGTGGAAAAAATTATGGTTCATCTTCTATTAAGGGAAAAAATTATAAAATACATTTCTTTTTTTAGTCACACTTTACAACAAACTAAATAGAAAATAATACTGGAATGTGTTAATAAAAATAAATAAATAAATTTATAAGAGAAACTTTATCATTACGTGAAAATCGCTTCATGCTTAAATGTATTTTTATGTTATCATTTTTTTAAATACTTTCATTCAACTCCAATTTTACCCAACATAATACGTATTATGGTGAGCAAATATTTGTATAGACACTTTCCATTATTATTTACTTTTTATTCGTTTTATAAAGCTGATTTAAAAAAAAAAAATTTTTTTTAATTAATTTTATCAAGGTTCCATTTAGTCATTAAATTTGTTATCTATTAAAAAATTCTCAGATTCAAATTGTATCGTTTAGTGCCCCCGAAAGCTTGCCAATTGAAATCTTTAAGTAAAGTAATATTTTACTTCTATCTCCGTTGCTCCTTTGCTATTTAATAGTTTACGTGTACGTGTAATATCGTGTGTGTGCATAGAGTAACTACGTGAGAGAAAAGGGGGGGGGGGTTATATAGGTGATATATAACTCTGAAAATATAATTTTTTTTTGAAGCATTTAATGAATCTTAAATAATGAATGTAAAATCATTAAATTATCATAAAACGATACAAAAGTGGTAAATATTCCTACTAAATATATATTACTATTTATTATTAATATAAATTGATAATAACCATATGAAAAAAAAACTATTCATAAGATTATTTTTATTTTATTAATATAACAATTAATAAATTATTACATTTTTTTAATTTTGAGCACATTCCTCAGTATTTAGTAGAATTTGTAGTTTTTTTTTTATCTGTGAATAACTTTTCTACTACAAATCTTAATCAGATTTTTAAGCGAAAATCTTTCTGAAAGAAAAATTTGTTTAGTTGGTGCTTGATTTTCCATGAAGTTTAATTTATAATTTAGAAAATAGAAAAAAATGCAGAAAAAACCTGTAATTGTACAGAATTAACGTTTTTATAATTTTTGAATTTGTTTTTTGTTTAATTAAATTAAAAATAATCGTAAAACCCGAAATTTGCATAGAATACTAATATTAGCTCTTCTATATACGTAGTAACACTTTTAAATTATCCTGGCAGTTGTTGAGCTATTTACAGACATTTGAGACATATTTTTGAGTTTGTTTAATTTTTCTTTGGTTTTATGTGAATAAAATTGTTTAAATTGGCCGCATAGAAATGTTTTAAACTTTAACAAGATGTTATGAATTGTGTTTAATGTTTAAAATTTTAAGCAGAGACTAATCTACCTAGTAATAATATAGTGTTGGTAATATCAAGGTATACATTATTTTTTTATTGTGAAATTTATCATTTTATTAATTTTGTGTGAATGGTTTATAACAGTAGTGATCTGCTCCCCCTCCCCTTCACTGTGGTCACTGTATAGTATTCATCCGGTATGCGACGATGATTTCTCAACTAAAACTAAAACTTCCCTAATCGAATACCGATTACAATACGAATGCAAAACGAGTAGGTGTTCATCAATTCGGTTTTAAGTACCTATATGATATGGGTAAAAATGCTACATTATCTAAGAAAGATTTTTCATTTGATAGATACTTATACTGTAATCAATGAAACGGTAATATATTATACATAGTGGGTCATGGGGTCACGGTTTGTCCACAAGAATAGTAATGTAATTGAAACTGTACTATTACAGAAAATTCTTGGAGAATAGTTTCAATTATAATAACGTATAGTGTATTATAAGCGCATTCCGCAGTAGAATAACTTCGCAAACGCTAGTTTTATTGTTGCATTTTATTCAGCGTAAATATTACATGCAGCGGTGTTTATCGTACGTATACTATGTGCCTACAATATGAACGGTAGATACCTCCATATACCTACATAATAAAAGTTATCATATTACTGGAAATATCATATTTTTCTTACGTACTTTCTCATATTATTCTATGCATACCTAGTTTCCAGTATTGAATTATTTTAATATTGTTATACGCAATAATTCCTACTATAACGACATTACAACACCGCAGTCGTCTCACGTTATCTGTTGCGACAAAATGAAATGTCGTAACCGTATAGTTTCGTATAGACATAATATACGAGTATATTCTATTCTCTTCGTGAAATCTGAAAATGCATATTTCCTAAACGCTCTAAACGGTATGATTATGTTTTTCGAATTAAATATTCCTCGCCCTTACGACTATATTATAGGTCAATTATTCGAAAAATCCGTCAATTAATAGAATCACGCCAAGTATATCTATTTACAGTGGTACAGTGTTGTTTACGTTCCTTTTAAAAAGGACTTCGTTACCATTCCTCGTTCTTTTTGCGAAAAATGAACTCGATCCTTATTTTAAAAAGGAACTCATTCCCGTTCCTCGTCCTTTAAAAAAAATAATTGGTTCTTTACTTAAGCGTTCCTTTATAAATACCTAATGCAGTCCAAAATAATGTTTTTATATTCTTAATTTGAAAATATCACTAATTAATTAGTAAATTTAAGTAAATTCCCCCTCTACCTTCTCAACTTCTTATCTACAACAGTGACTGACCCATCGTACGAATTATATCCATTTGTTTTTACACATGAAAATTTTTAAAATTTGTTTTAAATTTCTACTTACTTTTACTAAAATATGGTTCAAATAGGCGTTGACCAAGCTGGTTAATTAATTTTAGATTCTATGTGAAACAATTGTATTATTAGATTCGGTATTTAAGCGCGATATTCGTTTAATGATAATAATTATAATAATAATAATTCTATGTGTAGTTAACAGTGGCCTGCGCAGATGGAGTGAGATTAGGGGCCGTACTTTCCTTCCCAAAAGGGCTTTTAAATGCAAAAGTGTAGTCGAGTCGGACAGAGAAAAAGGATTCTGTAAGATCTTTTTACCATTAATATTCGCAATTAAATCCTCTACTGTGAGAAACTCCTGTGAACGCTCCTGGTTTTATACACGCTTATTACCGTTTATTACTATGTATTGCGGTTTTCGGCTTGAGTATCTTTCGGTTTGGCGGACTGGCCATTATTGATTTTATTACGGAATACCCGTGTTCGGGTGACCGGGAAATGGTATCACGAGCAAGCGATCGGTTTCTTCTTGTCACTGGTGTTCGTGCGACACTACCTTTCAATATTTTATATTTGATTATGTTCTCAAATTAATTTATGTTTTCATTTGGTGAATCACGCTTGAACAAACGCCGTTCCGTCAACGACATATTTTTCATTAAACATTTCAACATTACAATTCCCTAACAATACTGTGGAGGAGTATTTTATTTTTATAAAAACCGATTAAATATTATCAAGTTACACAAATTGTTTAGTAACAATCAAACTGAATGTTAATCTACAGGAAAGTTCCTATACAATTTTTTTTATCGGAGTGAGATTTATGTTATTGAAGTTGTTTATAGACACACACAAACAAATTTAATTAAAAAATACACATAAATCGTTTATATTCTAAATTAAAAAAATATTTATTTTGTTTAATTAATTTATATTTTTGTTGAATTAATTCGTGATTTGATTTAGCAGTGTCTTCTGCTGTAGGAAGCAGTTCATCGATAAACTCATTTCACTCGTTTATAAAGTTATCATTTTTATTTTAATAATCGGTCTTCTTTTAAAAGAGCAACAGATTCTACTTGGTTAATTTGTTATTTATTTAAATATTGCAAAATATTCATTATTATATACTAACCAGCATTTTGCGTAATATGTAACTCAGCATTTGTGTAGGTACCATTTCTAGTTAATTTCTTTTTTTTTCCAAATCCGTTAATTGTTTTTTATGATGTCAACTTCCGTTTTCATCAACGACTTTTCCATTGGAAGCTCCTATTTAAGAAAATAGTTTATTATTTTTGTAATAGATTGTAAAGTATATAATGTATAAATGTATTCAATAAAATTATAAATACAAAAAAAAATAAAAAAAATAAATACATGATTTTTGCGGTGGTAGTATCCATCATAGTTTGTAGTTGATTTACACTGAAGAACTTCACTCTTTTAACAATCACGTCCAATTTACGGGTAACCGTTCAATATTATTCTCGTATCACAGTTAGATTTCTACCATAATAAATTATCATAATATATTTTATTAAATTAGACAGAGAAACTGCAGTTTTATTGTTATTATTATTATTTTTTTAAATTAAAACTGTTGATGGGTGTGCCACTGCAGGTGTAAGCGATAATTTGGGAAGTTAAAAAAAATTAATTTTTGAATCGTATAAGATTAAAAATCAACTCCCATTGGGAGTGAAATTCCGGGGTACAGCGAATGACATAAAGTGTTTCAGTAGAAACAATATTTTACAAGTATGCTTTTAGATTCAATATTAAAATGAACTGTCACTATTATTATCAAAATTGTACATTTATCAGATTCGATGTTTGTACATTAATTTTAGTAAATAAAAATATAAATAAAAAATGTATATATATACAAATTAAAAATAAATAAATGAATGAATGCGTCGCCTGGAATCTGGAGTATTATGATAAGTGTATTAACCAGTTTCGAATTAAAAATTTATTATCAGATATATCACAGTCATAATGTAAAACGGGAATACGCGTTCATTTTTCGGTTTTTTTTTTTTTTAATTCTGACTGGAACAAGGAATTCATTGGTTTTATTATGATGTGTGCAAACTCTTTTATTCTCAATGTCTGTAAACAACTTTTTTAAACAAAAATCTTACTTCCAATTTCAAGAGTACAAACAAAAAAAAGATAGTTGATGTATGATTTTTCTTGTGTTTTTCTAAATAATTGAAAAACTTGAGGAAAAATAAGAAAATTTACGGCTATAAGATTTCATTATTTTCGACTATGTTTTATTAGATTCTAAGTGAAGTAAGGAATATATTGGTTTTATAATGATGTCTATTTTTTTTTTCTATGAGTAATTTTTCTATCAGAAAACTTGCTCCGATTTTCAAGTGAAGCATCTTTTCTGAAATTAAATTTTATCTGGGTGATACTAGGTTATTTCATCGGCAGTAGAATTCGTAGAAGTTGACATTCTTTCACATAGTCACTCGTAATTTTTGTTCGTAAATTTTCAGGTAAACATTTTGAATGGATACTATCCACTTTAACACCTAATTCTTGTCGTATTTCAATTGTATCATTTGTATCAATTGTATCATTCAAGAGTACTCTACCATTTTATATCCAGAAAATGTTAAGCGAATTATACGTCGATGGAATTATTGGATAGCATTGCAAGAATATTAGTACTTAATGTAAATTTTATTGTAATATTTGTTTGTTCCCAATCTTACCCAAACTAAGACTTTCTATAGTTTGAATATGTAATATTATTTACATACCTATATATTAACTACGTGTGCTTGTTATTTGGCATAGGATATAACTAAACACACAATTTGATACACGCAAACAATAAAATAAAATAAAATATATACTATTTAATATTGTATTATAATATACAGTTAAGCCTGATTCAGAAAACTTATCAATGGGTAATTTATAAAAGAAATATTTTTTCGCCAACTTTTTTTATATATTAACTATTATTTTCAAATTTAGTATACAAAAGCATTATTTTGGTGAGCATTATGTATTCATAGAAAAAAAAGAACAAATTCTTTTTTTAAATAAGGAACAAGGGACGGGAACAAGATCCTTTTTTGCAGTAGGAACGAGGAATGGGAACGATTTTTTCTTAAAGAAACTTTAACAACACTGTAAATAAATTTAAACTCACCAGGTAACGTTTTGGCGCGGGACTTCGTCGAACACTTAAATCCCTTTGCGGGAGTGACGGTGATATTCTTTTTTTTGTTTTCAATACGTTCACAGTCAAATTCATATTGAACCAAATAAAAAAATGTTAATTGGTATATAAATAGATAATTTATCTAAAGGTCGAAAATAAAAGGACCAAAATAATAGAATTGTTAAACTACTTAGAGGATACCGAAGACCATAATGTTCTTTTTACTTCAAATCGTTCGGTATGTTTACAAAAAAAAACTTAATATAAAATCTAAAGTTTAGATTCTGAGTGGAGCGAAGAAGTTTATGATTTTATAATGATGTTTATTTTTTTATTCTATGAACAACTTTTCTACCAGACATTTTGCTTCAATTTTTAACAACATCAATGATTCTAAAAGGAAATTTCACTAGGGAGGTAATTTAGAAAAGTCGTTTATAGATTTTTCTCAGAAGTTTTTTCATCAAATTTGAAAAACCGGGATAAAACATGGGAAAACCGAGAAAAATGTAGGAAAACTGGGAACATCGATATATTATTAAACAAATATTATCAAATAAATATTTAGACCCCATTTATTTATTTTATTATAATATGACATATATATTGTTGACAAAGCTTCACTATCAACTGAACTCTGTTCAGAATCGCTTTTTCGTAAGTAATGGCTTATCGTTACTTATAGATATACATTAAATCCCCGTCTATATCCTACCTTCTCAAATTCCCACCTACATCAGTGACAGCACCTGTCTTTATTATCTTACCTTTTTTTATTTTTAGTTGTTAAGTCATAAAATAAAATATAATATAGAACACTTATAGCATATACTTCTAGTAATTATGATTATTAGTAATTTTAATGTAATTATTTACATTAAAAAATATATATTTTCAATAAAAAAATAACATTACGTTTGTTAAACAGTTCTATTATACCGTGTGTATCGATTTCTAGAATAAGATCCGCGCATATACCTGAAACTTATGTATAATATACGAGTAAATAATGTATTACAATTACAAGTTAAGCGAACAAAAACGTGTAGATATAGACAAATTTTTTCTTGATACGCACGTGATTTGTAAACTCCGTACAATGAGAAGTATCAAGATTGTGAAATCGGCATGAACAAATTTTTCGCCTTAGATACCCACGACTACTGAAAAAAATATTATTGTTATAAATATCGAATGTTTGATCAGCGTGCCATAATATACATTTTCGATTTCTATTTACGCATAATACGATTGACCGTTTTCCTTTTTTTGGACTTTATCGGAATTCGAAATGAAAATCAATAACATTTTTCTATTATTCGACGATAAACGATTCAGAACGTATGGTGTAAAGTAATTTTGGTTTATTTTTTTTTTAACTTGACTAAGAAAAAATATAAGGTAAGGTTGAACTGCACTCCAATCATACACAAATAACGATTGAACTGCACTGGAGTCAAGAAAGGTATTTCAAAAATATACTTTTAATTTAAAAGTTTTGTAAACACTTATTTCTCATCTTACTAAAAATGTAATAATTGACACGGTTAAAAAGCATCTTCTTTTTCTACATTATACAATATATATTTATAATATTATAATAATACCCGTGAGCAACAAAACTCCGTTACTAGAGTCACTTGTCAAAGTAATTTATCGATTTTTTAATTTTTTATTAGAATCTAAGTACTCAAGATGACAAGAGTTTTATTAAATTTTAGTCTGAAAGTGTACTCTAAATAAAGTATTTTCTTTAAGAACATGCAATTTGAGTATAAAAAAAGTTGGGAAGAGGGGTTTAATGTTAAAAAACCCCAAAAATCACTTTTCTTGATACTTATATTATTGATACATATAAAATTACATCTCACTAACTTTATTTGGGGTCTTTATTTGAACCAATTTTCTACTAGACATTCTGCTTCAATCATAAACTTTAGGGTTTGGTTTATAGTAGTAAATTTTGTCTAGTTGGTGGATTGTGGAGGAAATTGTTTTCCTTGTATTATTTCTAATAATAAGAGAAGAAAATACTGTTCTTATAGTGATACAAACATATCAAAAATTCGCAATAACCATTAGATTCTGAGCGAAATGAGGAATTTATTGATTTAACTATGATAATGTGTTTTTTTCCTTTATAGAACTTTTCTACCAGAAAACTTACTTCAATCAAATATATGTAAGTCTAGTTAAGTTCTATCTAAGTATCTAGTATCTATTTGAAAGAAAATTGTGTGTAATTTTTTAAAAGTAAGGAAAATCGGGAAAACCCTTTAAGAAAAAATGGGAAGGTTTATGAGGAATTTGTGTGGAATAGTTTGTAACATAGATTATCTATAGATGTTACAGATGATAAAATATTTGTAATAAATGAATTGAAAATTAATAATTATATTATTATTTCAATGATAATGAATAATATTTTACAGTAAAAAATATAAAATAATGTATACAAACTAATTATAATGAAAAAAGTGGTTAAATACAATTTCAAATCATAACCTTGCGTTTCATTTTGGAAAATATATTGATTATTTCTTCAATATTGATTGGAATACTTTAGTGGACTGAAAATAAAGCTAAACCTGTTGTACAATATCACTATAACTATTCCTCTAATAGTTTTAAAAAACTTTCAATTAATTGACTTTTGAGGTACCTATTTTAAAAATGGTAAAAATTGATCTCTTGTAGTACTGTTTTGGCGAATCTGCTGAAATATTATTGAGATGTATAGATAGCTCTATTAATGGCGTTTTAACCGTTCCATACTAAACCTAATACGTTTTCTACTTCTAATTTAAGATAACGTGTAATGACTAGTGGAAAACTGGGAAATTAATAAATACTTAAAATAAACTGTAAATATATAACCATACATAAAGTTTTTAGTTATTCTTTGTTATATTATAAATATATACCTACGTCAAAAATTTCGAAAGGGGGTTGAACTTCTACCTCCTCCCTGTATATGGGCTTAATGCGATGTTCTAGATAAACGCCAAACCCCACGTTGAGGGATATCAATTTTAAAAAGTTGAAACAAACCATTTATAGTACATCGTATTGTGAATCTCTTAATCGTTGACTTATATGCATAAATTATGACTTAGATAACACAACTTTCATCTATAGAACGTTATTTTATACCTTTTTAGTACTGGCACATTAGTAAAACTGATATAAAATTTAAATGCAATCACAATTATTCTATAATTGTTACAAATATACCCATATAATATAATAATATATTATATACTTATTACTTAAAGGTTATTTAAGTCATATAGTTAAATGAATACGACAGATTTTATTGATTTTTTTATTTTGTTTTTTTAAATGTAATCATCTTACAATAATAGTTAATGAAAATCAACAAGTGTTTAGATTAAAAATAATATTACAATATCTAGATCGTACATAATTGTTTACAAAGCATAAACACTTGATAATTTAATTTAATATGACATTTAATTATATTATAATATAACTTAAACCTGTACGCCTATAGCTAACTAATAAATATCTTTTATTTAGTGTACAATAAATTAATAGTTACAACTTGATTGTTTGATGTATGATAGAATAAGAAGAATTTTTATTTATAATCAAATAAATCAATTACTATTTTAATTTGTTTACATCTGTATCAATAAATAATTTCTATAATGACATTTGATGATAAAGGACTAGTAAAAATAGGAGAAATATTTTCATATTAATTGACTTCAAGAAGAATTTTACAATTATTAAACTATATTATTTTTTCAACAGATACAATAACATTTTTTTTAGGCAAAAAATAATTGTTACGTAGATTGGTGGAACTAACTTTAAAATTCAGAACGTAGCAAGGAATTATTATTTATAGGTTTTATTATGAAGGGAAATATTTTTTTTCTGTCTAAACAAATTTTAGAAAATACAATTTACTTCAATGTATAGCACATTTTCTAAAAGAAAATTTTATCTTTTTGGTATATTAAGAAGATCATTTTTTTGATTTTTCAAGAGGTTATCAAAATAATTGAGAAAAATCGGAAACAAAATTATAGGTAAAACATGTGCATTGTGGCGTTTCCGATTTCATTGTTTTTAATTTTTTCAAACTGAGTTTTTCACCAGAAATATTATTCTGACAGAAAAACGACAAAAAAAATATTTTGTTTCAATTTTTATATAGTTAGTATTAACTTCATTTTTCTGGTTGATTTTTAAATAATTGAGTGAAACCAAAAAAACCGCACAAAGAACGGGTATATTTCCAAAAATAATGCTTTTATTAATTTCAATTGTTATTTTTTGTTGGAATTTAGTCTAGATTTGAATGTTTTTACAGAAAATTTATATTTTTTTTTTGACCTGATAAATTTTTAAAAACATTTTAGCTATTTTTAACTATATATAGACATTTTTATTTGCCAGTTTTTCACGTAATTTTTATTCGGTAGGTATTTTCTAGATAAAATTAAAATAAACCAAACTGAAATTCTTGACAATTTAACTGGGGATTAATTATAAGTTGCAATTAGAGATCAAAACAATAAAAATTTAATTTAATTTATTATTTTTAAATTTTGAGTGAAGCGAAAAATACAATTTTTTATAGGAGTTTTAAAATCAAATTTTGACCGAAATCGTAAATATTATGGATTTTGAAAACATGTATAATCTATCCTCCAGCTCTACAGGGCAAATGTTTGAATATATATAAAATCGTATGAGGTATCAATCGATCAGACATATTGTGTAGATGGGAACAAGGGAATTCACAAGTAAATTGGTTAAATGGGTTAAAAGTTACAAACAAAAATGTGCAAGTACTTTTAAATCCAATTTTTCGTATTTGACGAAAATATCGTAAAATATCTTCTCTCGTTGCTGCGGCTTTGTATTGTTATTAAATTAAATTTTATTTAGTTTCTATAATATATCACATCTTTTAAAGATTTCATCATTACTAAATTTAATTTTTTTAAATTTTTTTTTACACGGAGTTATAACGAAGTGTTTTTGGTGTTATTATTAAATAAATTTTTATTTTTATTTTTATTTAAATATTATATTAAAGATATGCGTCTTTGTAACACACCAAAATGATTTTTATGGCACATAAATGAAAAAGACCTTTCTCAAGTAGCCAAACTTATAGGAATAGTTAATCCTACAGCTAATAATTTATATCGTCGCTTAAGTACAACAGTGCATAATATCTCAGTTTTTGTAGTTTTTCAGGAGAGGCACTTCAATATTATGTTGGTCCATAAGAATGATAAAATTAATAATATTAACATTTTTGTTAATAACAGTGTAACCGCTTGTCACATAGAAAACTCCTCTGATGAATAAATTTTCAAAATCACTTGTTTTATTAATATTGATAATAACCTCATTTTGTCAAAATTTAAAAATTTGGGGGTGCTTATATGAAATTTGGATGTGCTTTGCACCCCCCCCCCAAGCACTCCCCATATTGTGCCGATGATTAGCGATGGTGTATCGTTTCTCGCAGTTATAAATTGAATAACTTTATGTATTCTATACCTTCCTAACTTCCCACCTAGCGCAGTGGCACACCCGTCCTCCGTATCAGTTCTTTTTTCTCGTAAAATTCTAATCACATGTATTTCAAACATTATTGTGTTGCGATAACATTTGTGTATTTACTTCCTCTATTATTATCATTATGGTAATTTTTTTTTAAAAAAAGGATGGGGTGAAATCAACATATTTTAGATGGATATTTCCACCTAAATTATAAAGAAATATGTATACTTATATATAATATACTCACTAATATTATAGAAGTTGTGTGTCAATAAGGAGGGATAAAACCTCCAATACGACACTTTATGGATGGTATAAATTATAGAAACCATTATTAATGATAATAATAGTGAAACAAAACATATTTACCTATATACTCATTTTCAACTCGTTAAATATATGTCATTAGTCATTGTAGATTTGTGTAAGTGTAGGCGGTGTTGATAAAAATTGAATTTGAATTAATGCTCAAGTTTTTTTACTCAGATCTAACGAAATATTATCATACCAATCCGTTGAAACTAACGCATTTTTGATAGGTCCGGTTATTATTTAGATACATGATAAAACATTCATTATATTATATTGTACGAAATAATAAGCAGTTTTCCTATTTTCCTCTAAATAAAACTATTCGTATGGCAATATAGTAAACTAATAAATATTTATGTAGTTATCTCAAATTAAGCTGTTTACTTTCCAACTTCATTATACGGCATACCAGTTCTAAATATACACCGTTATACCTTCATTTTAGTCAATTTATTGTTAAATGGAGTTTAAAAACTACCATAATATATATTATGCGATTTTATTGTTTGTTAACTTTTATGATCGGTATATAACATTCTTTAAAGCTTCCTATTTAAATGTTAGTTATGTATACTAGACGGCATAAATATGGTATCTCTTAATTTGCGCCTAGATAGAACACTTAACCAAATATTTAAGCGTGATTTTAGATATTTTAGTGCTTTTAGTTTACACGGTTTTTCATCCGAATCTCACGGAAAACGTTACACCGCACCCAGTGGCGTGGCAACAGCATTGTTCTGGAGTAGTCGTCAGAAAAATGTATAAGCACGGGTACTAGGTAGATGGTTTTATGTCTACCAAAAACTTACGTCTCGAATAGATAATTAAAGAGATTGGGTTTGATAAAAAAAAAAAAAGAATGTTATGCAACAAACTAAACATAATATATAAGTAATAGATATACTAGTATTTTTTGTAAATGTTTTATGTACCTAACTCGTATTATTGTTACATGTCTATTTACACGATTTAGTAAATAATGTTGTAAAAATAAATTAGCCAGTGAACTAGATGTTTTAATTCGTTTTAATTCTCTACATAATCTCGATAGCGAGCAATAATTAAATCTATGATAATTATATCTTATATAATATTTATATCTTGAATCGAGACTAATACTAGGTTGTGGACATTTTCTGATAAATATATATTAACAATAACGTAATCTAAAAACTGTGTTATTTTATTATCAGACGTAGATGGTGTAAGAAAGGGTTGGATGGTTTAAAAATGTGTTCAACCCTATATTGAATAATTATGATTCCTGAAAATATTTTAAATTTATAAAAAATTATATTATCGTTAAAATTAATTAATTTTTAATTTCATGAAATATATTTTAGATTTTAAACGCAGCGGAAAATGTATGTTTTTCGATTTTTGTTTGCATTTTTTTTTTCTTCTATGAACCTTTTTTTTATAAGAAATAAATCTAATTTAAAACCGACTATAAAGATTTTCTGTAGGATTTTGTATCTAGTTGGTACATCGACAAGATTATTTTATAGATTTCCTCGAAGTTTTCATAATAATTTGGAAAAAAATCTTCCAGGAAAAAGGAACAAATTTATAGCATAAAAGTTTTCGATTTGTTTTTTCATTGTTTTCCATATAAATCTTACTCCAAATTTCAAGAATAGCATCTTTTCTGAAAGAAAATCTTTTAAAGTTAGTGCATAAGGTCATCAGTTAAGAAAACCCGGAAATAATTGTAAGATAAAAGGTAGAGTTTACAGTAATAACAGTTTCGTTTTATTTGCAATTTTATTTTTTCGTTGAAATTAGGTTGAACATAATTGTTGAGACCTGCAAATTTCACTAAATACTTAAAATATTCGCCTATCTAGATATGGTAAAGGTTAAACATTCTTGGGTTTTAATGTTAATTTTATTTACTTGTTTTTGTTATTGTGTGAGTAAAATTGTTTTGAATAAAGAAAAATGCTTGACAATTTACCATGAGATTCATTTAAAGTTATACTTAGTGATAAAAAAAAGTTGCGAATAGTTTTTTCAACCTTTTAAAAAATAATTTTCCAAGAAAATCGTAAAAATTACGGCATTTTAAAATCTGTTTAACCAAACTTCGCTCAGTATTGTACTTCGGTGGCAATGATTTATCTATAAATAGGGTTGGAATTTTATAGCATTTGCATAATTTTTATAAAATACTTAAGAAATAGCTGAGTAAGCTAAATACGTGTTTCATAATACAGAGAACACAAATTAGTAATTTTATTTACATATTTTGTGAGTTTTTAGATTTCAGTTCTATTTTTGAACTTTTGAGACTTTTGCATTTTGACTTGTTTTCGAATCAAAATTGGTCATACTTTATACAATTATATTTCAGTAAAAGTGTCTTTAGATTATTGTCAATCAAATTGTCAAAGTAAATATATAAGTAGATTAAGTATAAAAACCGATCACGTGGATTCACTGATGCGACGCGAGTAACGCCGCGCCGTTCCTAGTATTTCATATTATTTGATTCTAATTTAAATCTGTTGATTTTTTGGTGGTTTTTTCTGTCGGTATCGACTGTGATTATCATTGAACCAGTGCTCGGCATGTTCCTAAATATAATAAAAAGGAATTAGTCCTTTTTTTTGAAAAAAAGAAATTACAAATTACTATAGGTACTATAGGTATTATAGTTAAGCTAACTACCTATAGTAATTTGTAAATGATTAATAAATGTTCGTTTTTTTTTTTTCATATTTTTAGCGCACATTTACCCATATTTAAGGCATTAAGGGCATATTATAACTATGGTGAATAGCCGTACACTTTTTCATAGGATAGTACTTTTCCCTACGTCCTTAACACAATGGTGTTAAATACATGAAATTGTACTCTTTTAGATTCCGGGCGCCGTGAGGGAGTTATTGGTTTTACAATGCTCTTTATTTTAGATTCCAAGCGTAGCAAGGGAGCTATTGGTTTTACAATGCTGTTTATTTATTTTTTTTTTCTTCTTTTGGATTCCGAGCGTAGTGAGGGAGGTATTGGTTTTATTAAGATATTTTTTTTTTCTTTGTTCTAGTCTGTAAACACGTTTTTTTCCTAGTAAACTTGCTGTGATTTTTACGTGTAGCCACTTTTCTGAAAGCTCAAGTTGTCTAGATGGTACTTTAAAGAGGCCATTGTTTGATTGTTGACGTCATTTTTTAAAAAATAGTACTTAAGTGGGAAAAAACGTAGGAAAACGTATAATTTCACGATTTCATTATTTTATAACACGGACGACGGTTTTCTCATAGAAAACCTACTAAAAAAAATGATTTAATCGAAAAAATACAAGCAATCTTTTTTGTTACCTTTTTAATTAACTTTCTTAAGGGTATAATTTTCAACATTTTTGAGTTTTTAAAAAATTTGAATTTTTGGAAATTTTTTGCTGTAATTCGGTTATAAATACACGTAAAGATTTGAAATTTGGTAATAATATTTATATTTGTTTTGCCTAGACATGGTAAAATTTCCTTAATCATCGGACAACTTTATTCCTTTTTTTAATTTGTTTATAATGTTACATTATTATTTTATATATATACTATAGACCACTTTTATCCTAGAAAACTTGCTCCAATGTATAAGTGTAGCACCTTTTATGAAATTCAATTTTATCTACTTGGTAAGTACATAGGTCATTTTTTGGTTGTCGAAACGGTATTTAAAATAAAAACGATTAACTGGGGAAAAAATACGAAAAAAAACTTTTTTGTTTCATTGTAGTTTTTTTTTAATAAGCATTATGAAATCAAATTTAAACGAAAATCGCAAAAAAAAAAAATGATGGCACTTTAAATTATGTATAACTGAACTGCACTCGGAATCGTTTTTGTCAGCAATGGTTTATTATTACTTAAAGATATAAATGAAATAACCTTATGTATCCTACCTTCCCAATTTCCCACCTATAACAGTGATTGCACAGTCCCTAGAATCAGCTTCTTTTTTTTTTTTTGAAAATATTATGGTCTAATACATGTTTATGATTTTGTATAATTTGATTATTCATTTATATTTTAATATTTTATGGTTTGACCTAATGCATTCAAGCATCTGCAAGTGACTGACAACGGTAGTGATAGAGAATCACTGATGTCAAAAAAAAAAAAAACGTTATTAACATTATAAACTCCAGTAATTATACATAGTTTTACTTAGTTTTTATAGTTGAAAATAAAAAAAAAATAATATAGTAATCAGATAAAATCAAAAATGTGTATGGATGAAGATGAGCTATTACGGGCAAAATAAGTAGAATATTATACAGGTTAGCTAATTATTTGAGCGGAGGTGTTTTTTTAAAATGGAATACCTACAATTTAAAATGCACTGTTTTTTAGATTTTTATACTTGGTCATACTATAATTTCAGCACATATTTATGCAATTTTTAGTTTTATAAAATCCCAACCCTAATCGTAAACAATATATAAGTATTAGTAACCTAAAATTAAAGAACTCTATGAATGCTATAATTCCCGACTTCCCATTTGCAACAGTGGCGCACGCCCATCAGTAGTATCGGTAGTACCTAACAATTTGTTTTTATGTGGAGAATAAACGTATGTCATTTCAATAAGATAATGTAATTCAGGTATTCGAAAATTATAATTACCTACTGAAAATGAAATATCACTAACACACCAGTGACGTATACATATATATAATATACAGAGTTTCCAGAAAGATAATACATATCCCTATTGTAATATCTCTAAAGATAATAAAGATAATCTTTCTTTTAATTAACAAACTCAAATATTTATATTTTAATTAATATTTTTAAGTTTTTTTTAAAGTTTAAAAAAAGACCTATACTTATGTAGTAGGCCGTAATCACATTTGCTAATTGATTATTATTATTATATCTAATTGACTGTATACTTTTTTTCTCGAAAATTTAAAAAATTATTAAAAATCACAAATTTAATGAAAATAAAAATTTGACACGTCAAAATTTGTAAAATAATAAACTCTATATAATAGTTCTATTCAAATGTTTCAAAAATAATAAAATAAAGTTGTTTTTAAGTTTTTTATAGGTATTAGTCTCTCTATTTAGTCTTTCCGAACTTCATTTAAAAAAATAAATAGATTATGTTTTTTAAATATCATTGTTACATAAATATTGACTGCACTTATTTTTTGTTAATTTTATATTAGTAAATTCATCAAAAGTTCAAGTCTGCTGGAAAACAAATTCTACAGCTACGCTCGTTGGCGTATTAAAACGTAGACATTCACCAAATTATTTACCTATTTATACATCGACGACCAAAAGGGCAATAGTATAATACACTCAAATATAACTCAAAAATAACAATATTAAAATATCGTTGAATAATTCAAGGGCACTTTCTCAGTTGGCTTATGCAATAATTTTTTCAACAAAGATATATTTCGGATTATTGTGAAAAAGTTGTATCAGGAAGTTTTAGGTAGTTGTAAATCTTTAATATTACAGGCGCATATAACGTTCTACCTATTGATCCATAGCCTAAATATAAGGAAAAATATACTTTATAATTGTCTATTATAATACTGACAAAGGTTCACAATATTATTATTTCTAACATTTCGGCACAATAAAGAAAATTCAGTTCGTTAATTATTTAAGGTTTCTCTTTGAACCTTAACTGAACCATTATGTGACGTGACACACGTCATATTCCCGTTAAAATCGTTAATTAAGGATTAATGTAGGTTAATTTTCTTATGCCGAATAAAAGTGTACATATTATAATAATTTATAGGCGGTTTTCATGCAAACGAATTTCATTTCGAACATTATTTTAACTAACTCATTAAAACATTGATATATATATAATTTAAACACTGATGCGAAACATATTATGTTCGTGTTCGATTCCAATAAATCTCGTTGTAAAATTTTCGTCCCAGCGTATCAATGACTATTGATTCCATATTTGACCAAAATGAGGGAGGTCCCTTTCTCTTGGGAAATTTAACCGGGTGCACAATTTCACTGTAGAGAATTGTTACAATCGGTAAAATGATAAAAATCATCATCATCTTAAGGTAACGCCTTGCTCGTGATAGTTATGTACACATCTGTCGTTCATCAAATTTACCCCCGGTAAAATCTCATTAGTAAATATTAACCCCAAATTAACTTTCTCTAGTGAAAGAAAGGGGGGTTAAATATTGCAGTTACGCTGAAAACGATCGTTAAAAAATTATTTTTATGCACCGAAACAAACCTTAAATGATATACCAATGACTTTATCATATTATTTCCATAGTTTTCAAGATAACAACTTTAAAGTATATTGTAAGCATACAAACCATCTGACAGCTGGAATATCTGATTATATGTAATGAATAATAATATTTTAAATATTTAATTCAGGAAACGGTATGGAACAAACAAATAAATTACAAATGCATTCATTTAAATTATAAAACCATTGAATAATATATTTTTTTTTTTTTTTTTTAGAGTTTTACAAAATAAATAAATATGCTTAAAAGTATTGGATTACAATACACTTTAAAATAAATTAAATTAGGAAAAAATAAATAATAAAACAAAATTTAATTAAAACATAATCAGACTTGAAAATTGTTTAATTTCTTTTGAATTAAACTAAAATTATAATTAAAATTAAATAATAATAATAATAAAAATAATAATAATAAAGTAAATCATAAATGCGTACATTTCGCCATAATAAATAGGTAAAGGGATGATTTTTTTGGTTTTTTTGTTTTTTTTGTTTTTTTTTTTTTTTGTGTATAACTGGAGGAACAGCTATAATAATATTAATATTATATACTAAGAATTATTTTTCGGTTTAAAAAGCCGATTAACATTTATTTTTTTTTAAAATTAATAATAGATATTATATTTACTAAACTACATATATAATAGTAATGACTAAACGTATATAAATATTATATAGTACTATTAGGTATTAATACACTGAGACTTCAAAATCGCACATTTATATAATATAGTTGAATACATAAATACATATTATAATAGATTATAGTAGATTACATAATGTTGTATCTTAGTTAATTTTTTAATTAGGTATTAAGTTAATAATAATAACTGACTAGTAATGAAAATCAACCGCACTACATTTTGATTTATTTTCTACATTATATAATATGGGTTATGATAAATAGTTTATAAACCTTTAGGTACTCATAGGTACCTATAGGTACCTAACCTAAAAGGGTATACATTTATTATTTAATACGAAACACTCAACGTGAATTATTTTAACCGAACGGTATAAAATATTAAATCCAATATAATAACTATATAGTTATAGATGTAACTAAATTATAATTGACATAGAACACAAAAAAAAAACAAAAAAAACAAGCGCATAATCATTAAATATTATAATATAATATAGCACGCACAGGAAAGTATAGGTATATAATTTAATAATATAACAAAATAATAAAATCTTACGTGTAAAATAAATAATATAGGAAAACAAACGATAAATAAAAATGTAAAACGATCGAACGTTCGACGTAAAAAGCGTTTATTATTATATTCTATGTAAAAAAAAAAAAAATAATAATAATATTATTATAAATTAGGGGAGGTATTCTGTTGTGGATTTTCGGGATTTATTCGTTTTGTTTATGGGTATAATATGTTAATACGTTTTGTATTATTTTTCGTGGTTTTTTTTTTTTTTTGGTAAAATCTTTTTTTACTAACCGCTTCTCTGTAGTTAACCAAAACCGACCACTTTCAAGAGTACTATCAGTTCTCCGTGGCCGACTAATAATATAGTACCTAAAAATTCTCGATAATTCACAATTATTGCGCATTGAATTTGCAAAGACCGTTTTCGGCCCGGATCAATTGCGTACGTAACTATCGGTTAGTTTTTACTAATGCCGTTCAGTTTGTCTTTAAAATGATGTGCACAAGTCTTAATAATTGTTATATCTGTTTTTAAATGTCGGTGGTACTCGGTTCGAAAATCGCGTGAAACGCCCATCGTCGCCCATAAACAACACTCGTCAAAATACACGATTCGCGATTTGTTCGTATCCGCAGTACGTAAATTATAATCATCGAGGGCACGGGGTTAATGTTCGGGTAACGCGGAGCATTCGCAACGGTCCCTCCGCTGTGATTACTTCATTGTAAAGAATCGGATAAACGCCGGAAAACCGCAATGCCGGAAAATTTAGGAAGTCCGTACACATATTGTATTATTATAATACGACGGGCGGTACGAAAATCGTATCTGAGCCATAAAAATTACAAAGCGAGGTGAAGGTCAATTGATTCTGACGGCAGCCAGGACGCTTACACACCGCGAGTAAACAATAATATTACGCTAACCTATAAATATTTTGACTTATTATTATTATGTTTACTGACAAACGCCCAAAATACTATATATAAAAAAAAAAAAATGACTAAAAACTACACTAAAACGTCTAGGTACGTCTTATATTATAATATTGTGATTATATATTATATATTATTATCTTCTTAAAAATTATATGCTTAAACGCTACGATATAATAATATTTTAGTAGAAATCCAACATGAATTAAGATTCAATTGTTTGGTTTGTATAGTATTATAGTAAAATTGTTTAATAATATTATAGTATGATAAATTAGTAATGGTATATTATTATTATACCTATGTATGTATATAGGTGGGTATAATAAAAACAAAAGAAAAAAAACCATAACTGTTCCTCGGGATAAAAATCCAAAAAAAAAAAAAATAAAAAATAAAAATACTGCGCGGCTGTAGGTACTATAATAGTAATAATAATAATGTTTCACCTTAACTACTTCGGTGGTATAATAGTAATAATATAAAACCTACGCCGCCGCAGCCGCAGTTGCTATTTTAATGTTTACCGGATGTGCGAGAAGTCGACCTGGGCGGCGAAGCTGGCGTTGTCCATTGCCATTGACAGCAATCGTATTTCTTGTCCTCTTTGCTGAAACAATACAATTAAAAAAAAAAAAAACCAAATAAAGCTTATTATCAACACCGGGTGTAATAGTAATAATAATAATGATAACATGTATAGTCGTGATTTTCGTAGGCGTTAAACTCCGAGAGATCGCCCCTTAAACTATAAAATACTATCTCAAACTAAATAGCATGTAGGTATAGCTACGTAAACTCTTACAAAAATAACAGCTGTGACAGCTATTTGATTTCTAATCCTTCCCTTGGAAAATCTGCTCTTTAAGAGTTTTAGCCGTCACCACAATACCATCAATCCACGTTGCTACCCATCTCAGTAGTGTACAATTTCATTCCAATTCTCTATGTCCATTGCCCTCGGATTTTGCAACTCCATCGATCCACCTCTTCCTTGATCTGACCCTCGGTCGATTACCATGAGGTTTCCATTCGAAAATAATAATATATCATTTTTATTTTTACTTAGAATATCACTTGGGTTCCTCTGACCTTTGACGAAAGTAGTTACTGGTCTCATGTACCTACACCATTTCCTTTAGTCCCCTATTAAACCTCTTTTGTCAGCTTCCCCATATTAAAAACAGTGCAACAGATTTTCCGCTATACTTGATTTTCATTTATTATATTTAAATTTTAGAACAAGCATACATTTAAAAAATATCATTCAGGTCATCTTTTTTAAGGAAGTTTTCCTCGTCTAAATAGACAGTAAAATCCATTTGACATCCAGTAGAGTGAAATTATACTTATTGTGTGTTCACTATAAAAAAATAAATGCTAAATTATTGAATAAGTAGATTTTGTTAAAACATAAAAAATACTCTCGCCAATGAAACTTTTTAAGAGAAAGGGAATGGATTTTACATGGCTATTGCATATTCATTGGTTGGTCAAAAGTTTATACTAAAATGTATTTCATAACCTATCGATTTAATAATACCTTTTTTAAATGGAATTTTTCTGGTTTTCGTACATTGTTTATTAGTTTTCATTCAACAAAACTCGAATGACTCAAAAATTACAAAATTAATGTTCAATATTTGTAATTATCAGTAGGCAAACTGAACCGCATTGTATGTGTTTAAGAAAAAATATCAATAAAAAGCGTATTTCAAATTATAATATTTTGAAAAATATAAGACATTTTTCTTAGGATTTAATTAAAAATATAAATCAATTCTCGAATATCAATTTTATTTTGGTTGTTTTAGAGCGTATTTAAAGAACGCTTCCTTCGGTCATTTTTAGGGAATACATTTTTTTTTTTTTTAATTTTTAGGTCATATCTGATCTAATCGTTACATAATATTATAATTAATTTGTAATATGCGTTTTACTTTTATCATAATAATCATTATTATTAATTCGTGATTGACGTAAATGATTATTGCGTTAAAAAAAAAAATAATAACAATATTAATAATATGATATAGGTGTACCTACACACACCGACCGTGTTATGTAAAGACGACCGCTAGATTTTTTTCGAAAAGGAATCGACACGCGTCGTCTATACATCATAACGTATATAATATTATATTTTCGAAACGTTATTTATTTTTGTACGGCGCGATTGAACCGTGGCCCGCATTATTATCGCGGTCCCGGTCGACCGCATTTTAATATAAGTGATCGATCTTCAGTTTTCTTACTATCCCTATTTTTTTTTATTTTTTTCTATATTATAAATTTATAATATTGTGTACAAGTATATCTATAGGCACGGCTGGCGAAAAACATCGGGGAGTGTCGTAGTGTGAAGTATTTCCGATTTACGACGCGAAAAGGACCGATGTGTTATTGCATCTACTAGGTACCTGCACGATACTATAATATCAATATTATACATAAAACTGATCGAATAGCCAAATATTTCGGCAGGTTTTCAAAGGCCCTGTGCGAGACGGCAGTGATGTATTATGATGTAAAACCTGACGACGACGACGACGTCGGCTGTATATAAAACCGCGAATAAACTTATTAACAATCGAAAAAATTATTCTATTCGCAGTGTCGAAAAGTATACTGTAATATTATTATATCGCGTGATCCAAGGATTCGAAATTAATAATAGCTGTTTGTTATAATTATGATTCAGAACTTATTTCACTTAAAATCCACAAAAAAAAAAAAAAAAACCGGCTTAAAAACGTTAAACAACTTTGAAAAATATGCGAGAAAGCAAAAACGGTAGAAGGGTTTGAATTTTCCCCCTCTAACGGCTTTAACTTTTTAAATACAATTTATTAATGTAGCACTCTACACAAATTATTAAACCAAAGTTATTTTTTTTATAGTACATACAATTTTATTTGAACAAAATAACTTTTTGTTAATAATTTATGTAGCGTTAGTAAATTGTATTTAATAATTATTTAGATTCGTTAGACAGAGTACATTTAAATCTTTCTACCCTTTGGTCTAATAATATTTGCATGAAATGCTTTATTGATATTTTTAAGTATTTTTTTTTTTTTTTTTTAATACTTTTTAAATGTAATAAGTCCCAAATCCCAATTATAATACAAAGTTGTGTAGTTTAAGTTTCGAAGAAAAAACAAAACCTAAAGAAAAATTTCGAACGCCGATTAAAAGTCGTACTGCGAACCGGCAATAATTTATTGTTATTTCGATATTTCGAAATTACGGGGTCGAAAAGTATAATACAGTATACCTATATAGTATAAAGCTCTTATAGTTTTATACATATTGCACATGATAATATAACACTTGGTGCTAATAACTTCCGCATTTTCATCAAATAGTATACGTATTGCACACCTATTGTTATGATAATAAATTACAATTAGGATGTTTCCTTTATTTTTACTACGTCAGCTATAAATTTGTTTCGTATGTAAGATTAGTACACGAAATTGTATTTATTTATTTTAATTTTTTTTTTTTTTTTTTAAAAATTTTTATCGAGCTACAGTATCAATGATAATATTTGAACATTAAAAATGTAAAATATAAATTAATAATTGAAGTTAGTCGATTTTTGTTATTATTATTTTGAATTAACTATCAGTTGAGATGAAGGCGAAAGAGAAGAAATTAGTTAATATAGACGTATGCAACTATTGTTTACAATTTTTAATCACATTTCTTATATGCCCGGTAAAATTTGAAAAATTATTCACTTATTTCAAATGTCGTCATATATACATACATATATATATATATATTATTTTTTTTTTGTACACTTCTATAAATATTCGCATATTTCTTTTTTTTTTTTATTAAATATTTGTGTAAATTTTCAAATATTCTTTTCGAGTTCATTTCACTCTAGTCGTGTTTACATATCATACACTTACATATCTATATCCAAGCCCATTACTTTTAAAGGGATTCGAAACGGACAG
The DNA here is from genome assembly GCA_902439185.1 of Cinara cedri. NCBI lineage: Eukaryota > Metazoa > Arthropoda > Insecta > Hemiptera > Aphididae > Cinara > Cinara cedri. The sequence continues at coordinate 1,697,179 of CABPRJ010001894.1, forward strand.
GGAATTCCCTTATATTTCTTTGTCTAACGCATCATATTATTACGCAGTAATACGGCGTAGCAATATTTAAACCAATGTTTTTATCTATCAGTCCGATGAGCACATCGATGTAGTGATGAAGACGCGTAAAAGTTATTACTTAAAAACTATGAGATTATTGATTATAACGATTTATGTTCAGCATTCTTAGATCATACACAATGGACGTAGTAATGCGTTTATTTGCTCGTATTCTGGACAATTGCGTTCAACATTATCCCGACCGCCTTAAAAATTTCACGGTACACGACACGAGTGTGCATGCCCAGAATCAGCTGGTTTATGACGACTTATAGAGTGATAACGCTGAAACTGATACCATATTTTTCATTGTTTTGATCCATCAGCCAATTCTGAACATGCATACGTGTATTAGTGTATTTCAGTATGCGCATACGACTACATCCATAGAATACACGATTTAAGTCTGCAATACTGTATTTCAATAAATTAGATAAAACCGTCAACGGGTTATTAATATTGCTATCTGATAAGAGAACTAAATGCATGGATTGTCGAAACGTATAAACGACGAACCGCTAGAAAAACGCCTAATAACGACACGCGCACGGAGATGTGAATAATTTTTTGTATCGATTAAAAAAATAAAAGGAAATCACCGGTAATGATAGCCATACATTAGCGTTGATGGATATATTTTTAATGAGACTATTGTTTTGTTTTGTTTTTTTTTTGTTTTTTAGTGCAATCTTTAAGTCAGTTTAGAAAGTTAATTTCAGATATACAGGCTCGCGTTGGTTTGTCGTAATGTAAAATTAGATAGGTATCCAAACTGTAAGATGCAATCCTCCTACCAATACAATAATAGATACAGAAGTGATTTCTGAAGGTTTCAACAAAATTAAAATAAAAATTCGAAATCTAACAATTATATTTATAACAATAAAAAAACTATCAATGCACTTTGCGTATGATACACACTCGAAATTTCACCATTTCCTCCATAGGATTCAAGTTAATGTATCTAAGGAGTGCTACGGTATATAGAGTATATTTGAATAATACTATAGTAGTCTCTGCATTTTCGATGTGTGTACATTTTATTATGAAAAAAAATTCAATATATTGTCAATCTTTGAGAATTTCAATAACTATCAATGTTCTTGTTGAAGAACTATTTGAAACAGAATTTTTAAAAAAAAATTGCAGTTATAAAAAAAGATTTTTTATAATTAAATAAACGATTATTATAACAATAATTCAAATATTATGCAAAAATAATAATAATTGCAACTCCATATAGTATTATTTATGACTTTGTATATTTACTGTGTTCGGTTTTTTTTCGGAAAATTTTTATTTCCAGGGTTTACGTACCTATTTTTTTAATTTTTTTAATTGTTGAATTTTCAATTTATTTATTGTTCGAGTAAATCTACGTGTAAAATGATGATAATACATAATTAATTATTTATATTTCACTACCGAATTTGGCGAAATGTGTATTTTGTTAATGTTTGTGTACCTAATATAATATGCACCCCGTTATAGTTGTATCCGTCCTGAAGGTATAATCAAATCTAGACGGGAAAAAACACCCATTAATCATTAAGAATACATGTGATAAAGTACGAGCCGTTCAATAATGGTAAATGTACACATATAGTAAACTAAGATAAGAAAACCCATTATAAATATTAATGTTTGTTGAACAATAGGTATATTATAAGCATCCTAAAAAGTTGTTTTTACAAAAAAAAAAAATAATAACATAAATAGAACTAATGACCATGAAAGTAAGTAAATTCATACATTATTATTATTATTCGGTTTAATTGATACCAACTGATGTTATTTAATTAACTAATATACTGGTTAATCCGTCGGTAAATTAAAGAGAACAATGTACTATAGGATATGTTAAAGTCAAACTATAAATCAAAATATTATGTACGCAAAGTCATAACAACTGATTGTATATTAAAGTTATTATTTGGATATTTAGTGAATAAAAAAGTGTTGATAATATATTTCAAATGAACGAATAATTTCGTCTTGAAAAAATAAAAACCAGTTCAAATAAATAAAACAAATGGCCGCAATACCGTCTATTATAATAATAAAAGGTGTAAATTTAATATTTGTGTTTATTACGATTTTGTGAAATATTTCACGTTAAAATGAAAACGTTTCGGTCCATTTGATTTGAAACCAATTTAAACTAAAGCTGCGGTCACACGTTGATAGTTAACCGTAATACTGCAGTGATAGTTTGCTATTATGAAAGTTATCCTATAAAATCATCGTGTGAACAATACTATCACGCTATTACAATAAATACTATCATACTACTACACCTATATGTTTGATTTAGTTCTATCGCGATAATGATAGTAACTATTAGAAATACTATCGTGGTGCGAACAAGATTCTTTTTGTTTTTCACTATCATGATAGCGAAAACTAAGCGTTAAGTCTTTCGGTTGCAAAATTTGTAATCAATTTTAATCGCCTTTATATAGTATCTATGTATTTACTCTATTTTAATTCTAAGATAATAATAATAGATCGAAGTTACACTTTCGTTATCACGTATGCTTATCATGACATTGACACATATTATAATGATGTTGATAGTAAATTATTGCGAAAGCGATCTTATTTTCGCGATAGCCACTATCACGTTTTGACTATAATCGTGTGACCGTAGCTTAACACAATGTTATATTATGCAGGTTATATATTACTAGGTTAACTGGCAGTAAAGTATTTCCAATTTACACTTCGAATACCTATCTAAGTAATAAAGTAATACATTATAATTACTATTACGACAGCTATACGCTCTACCTGTTAATATAACGGGTATGCATAGGTACTATGTAGATATACGGTTATTACTTGGGTACTATATTGAAGTATGGTTTTACATATGTTATTGTTCGCGAATGCTTTAAAAATGCTCGAAATATACTAGGTAATACTTAAATTTTTTTACACATTTTATTTTATATTATTATACCGCGGATAGTTAGATAGATAGATCACTGTTATCAGTATCAAAATATCGAAAATGTGTACAATAACGTTTTAAAATTAAAAATTAAGAAATACGAAATGATTTTTTTTAGTATAAGATATTGTTGTCCAAAGGCGATATTTTAAGAATTTATTCTCCACCATGCAGGACTGGATTTAGGGTTGCAGGGGCCCAGGGCTCATATGGGATAGAGGCCCTGATAAATAGAGGCACGCTTAAATGTAAAAGAAAATTAAAAATATTCAGCTGCAGGTATTTAATTTTGTGAAAAAATTTACTATTGAATATAATAAAAGTATTTATTTCGAGGGAGTCTCTTTAATATTGAATTGTGTGGATACTTCTAGGTTCCCCTAGTCCTATACATACTAAAATTAATCGGATTGATAAATATGAGTTATTTATTTATTTAAAAGATAACGGGCTGGAACCCAATTTACAAAAATTACATATTAACAAAAATACATCGTAATACACAGTTCGAATGCAATTAAACTATTAAGAACAAAAAAAAACGTTAGGTATTAGCTAATAATAATTTTTTTTTTTAATTTACTTCTCGAAACAATAACAACACTCTATAGTCCGAGATGTTGTTTAAAATGAGTTTAATATACTGTATTATTTTGATATCCGTTTGAGGTTTTAAGGAATCCAATCCGGAGTATCATGCTTTTGTTCGCATTGCGAATAACCTAATCGGAGAATCTATTATCAATCCGTACAGGAACAAAAACATGTTTAAGTTTAAAAACGTGTTTAAGTCATTTGAACTCGGAAAATTATTTATTAAATAATAGCCATCGTAACAAAATTATCTCGTACGTATCGAATACTCATTCTTATAATATGTACAATGTACATAGGTTTTATTAACATGCGTCGAATATAAATCGATGCTTTATGCGTCTAGAAGAATTTGAAGTAAATCCATGACGAGATGTATTCCATTATAAACACCCTCGGAGAGTTAAAATAGCAAAAGATACGCGCAAAATGATCGACGTGAATTGTCATTGTTATTATCGATCGTATTTTTTTTCTAATTCGATGATTTTTCCATTTCGTCATTACTATATAGAAGTAGAGGGCGTTGATGGGGAAGGGTATTGTACTTATTTTCTCGCCCTCCTGTAAATAACCATTTCTTCTTCTACTTCCATGTATTTTAACAGCGGAGCATTATTTAAATGCCGCGCGCCGCGCCGCCACACTAATGACACGTACTCTAATCAAACTAAAAAGTGGGAATATCTCAGAAATTGAAATTTTCAACACCGAAATATATATTTAACTAAAACGTAATCTGTTTATGAAACTGCGAATACGTTTCTATTTATAAAATCGAAAGAGAATGGTGTTTTTATCACCGAAAATATAAGGGTGACGAAAAATAATTTCGAAATACGAAAATAAGTACTCGTAAGTAAACACTTTTCGAAATATCGAACGTAGACACTTAAATGGACACCTGGTAGGTGTGCCCGTATAAGAAAACACGGTTCCAAATACCTATAGTAGTAGTATTCGATCATTTTTAGAATAATAAAAGTGCATTAAAAATAATTTATGTCATTTTTATTAACGGGTACCGAGGAAAACACGCAGCGTAGTATAGAAATTTCAACGTTGGGCTCGAGAGTAAAAACAACAATATTTCTGTTGATAACAAAAATTACTTTGTAATATTTCCAATGTACTTGTATACCCATAACCGTCGTTATTATTGTTCCTTAAAAACAACATCGATAGGAAATCGACTTTTAAGTGATATAGTTATAACTATATTAGTAGTTATAGTTAGTTATAGTTATTACTATATTAGTAGCATTTCTAACATGATTTTGTACGGGCTGTTGAATTTTTAAATATCAATATACCTATCTATTATATTTTATTCAGTAACGTGCCGAGTATTCGGCATATTATAGTCTATAACATTTCCATATATTTTAATTTCGTAAAGTAATACTATACCGATGTAGATATTTCATTTATAAACCCTCCAGAACTCTTTATTTAGAAAAAATCTGTTTATAATTGTATATTTTTAAACCTTTCGTCCCCCCTCCCACAAAAAAACACATATATTTGCAGGTTTTCCAACAATTAAAATATATAATAATACAAATAGTACCTTAATAAAACATTATAACTTACCTATAGTTTCGTTTATTAATATATGTATGATTATCATTAACAAAATGTTTAAAACTTTTTCTCGTGTCCTAAAAATGTAAACTCATAATTTAAACTCATTACCTACACAACACGGAAATCTTTATTCAATATTTACATAATATTTAAAAAAATGTACTAAAACAATTATTAAATATTTGTTTTACGAGTTATAACCAATTGCAAATTATGAATTGTCTAATAAATGATTATTAACCACGTTTCAAACGCTTTTTAAAAAAATATCTAAAAGACAATGTTTCATCAATATTAAAAAGAAATGGATTACGTGGTTAAAATGGGTTAAATGGTATACGTAGACGATGAGATAGGAACTTGCTTCATATGAATTATATTAACATAATGGCTAAATCCTATCGGCTACGCCTACCTAACTGCCAACTACAGTGATTAGCAGAATATTTAAATTTAACGATATAATAAAATAGTATGATATAATAAAACCCACAACTAATTTCATTTACATGGTTATCAGAACCAATAGCTCAGGCAATTGGCTTAGACCAGAGGGAAATCGTTGGAAGGCACCACGACCGTATCTAGAGATCTAGGGTTCTGAACCCCCAGGAATTTTTGAAATAACAATAATAAGTTTGTACCTATTGATTGAATTTTATTAATACTTATATAAACACTTTCTTCATATTATTTTTGAATTAAAACGTCTTTTTTAGGGTGAGCGTATGGACGTTTCGGTTTTGAGCGTGACGAAATGACACCGCTCAAAATATATTCACTTTGTGCTCCATCTCAAACTAGACTACCACTCTCCTCTTGTATCTCCTCAGAAAAAAAATTTGTACTCATGACGAATTCATACGTTATAAAATAACACCATCCTATAAAGTACCCCGTTACCCCGTGTATAATCCCAACACCTATACTCCCTACCTTCGTCCTCGAGGGTAAATATATGATCATAACAGATTCAAAAGTTATGAAATGACACCAATTTAAACAATATACACCGGATAACCCCAATATCTACCTCCCCTCCGTTCTAAACAATAGATCTTATTAAATATCAAATGCATAATAACAGTCGAAAATATAAATTTTAAAACAACTGGCAGTTAAAATTTTATAATAGAAATAATTATCATGTAAATATTCTTTATTTAATGTTGAATAATTATTTAATCACGTACCTCTGTACATATTTAATACATTTATACATTTTAAACAATATTATAAATCTCTATTATTTAATGAAAGTAGAATAATAATATTCATATATTTATAGATAATTATGTATTATTTTGGTTAGAAAAAATTTAAATTTTTGTATATATTTAATGTTGTATAAACTGTAAAAATTTAATAGGTATTTAAATTTATAAATGTATACAATCGAAAAATGCTGTAAGGGTAATTTATCTATAGTACGAAAAAAAAAATGAGTTTAAAAATCATTTAACACGATTTAATTAGTTTTTATTAGGTAATTTAAACTAATTGACGCGAACCTTATAAGTATTTAATTGATTGGTAATTGATATGTATCTATTTTTATTAAACACTCATTCGTTTAATCATCTACTCTATCGCATTTTTTTTTTATTTTGTTATAAAAAGTCAATAAGTTAACAAATTAATTATCAATCCATAATAATTATATACCTATGATTTAACTAAAAAATTATATACATTTTAATTTTCTAATGCTTTTTACTATTTATGAAGATTCTAAGATTATTATTGATGATAGTTAATGTAAATCTCTATGTTTTCAGATTTAAGTTAAAGACTTCAACGAACTTAAATACAAATTTTTCGTTGATGTAAATACTAAATATATTGTTAAAAAAAAAAAAATTGCTACTCTATACTAGCTATAGCCACTATATTATGTACAACTATTGAAGCATTCAAAAATACTGGTTATGGGTAAAAATATCGGCAGTTGACGCGTGGGCGCTGATTGCCGGGGTGCTCCGGTGCTTGTAAGCAGTGCCCGAACTAGGAATTTGCGGTGGGGATTTATTACCGAACGTAGAATTTTCTGTGACTTAATTGCGTATTATTTGTAATGTACATGTATTGATAGATATACAAACTTTTTCGATTCTATTATTCATTATCTTAATTCTCAAATCACTTAATTAAGGGAGGAATAGTAAATAATTTATACGAATAGACAAACCCTTCAATTATAATTATCACGCCCATTTTAATAAAATACACAACTAATTTCAATACTCAAATGACAAACATTATATATTATACTTATTCGTCTACGATCGCAACAAACAAAAATGTCACGATCAGTCGTTATTTTAACATACATCGTCGTCGATTACGGTAATGCGTATATAAACTCGTATATTACTGAAATGATGATAAATGTAGAACAAACACTGTTTGGTTATAACAATATTTAAACTTTGAATGTTACAGTTGAAATCAGATATTTTTTTTTTCCTAACAACACAAAACAAACTTTTAGTCTGTTTGATAAATGTTAAATTTTAACTAATTAAATTAAAAATTAAAAATGTTTATTCAAATATTTAATAATTACCCACGAATATTTTAACAATAACTTAATACAGTTTAATATCTATGAACCTATCCAACGGTTTATTGACTATACAATCGTGTTCATAGAAATAGATATGTAAATATAAAAAATGCCGCGTCATTTTTGCGGTTTACATTCTATAAACATAAGAACTTTAAGTGAAGTGTAGGGGATAGCCACAACCACATAGGGGCTCTTAGTATTTTTAATTTCCGATGTCAAGTTTCCTAGTTTCGGCACTACTTGTAAGCACTCTACGAATAAATAAATAACAATTTTATTCATCATTTTTTTTTTTTTTTTTTTTTTATATGTGACATTTCGAGAAAATTAGAAAACTGGGCACCCACGAGTTTACTTTAAAAGTTGTTACTAGTAAAACTGTTTTGATAAATACACCCGTATAGTAGATACACTATATCAATTTTTTTGCGGTTAAAATTGATTTTCATCATGACTTTAGAAATTACCATTCACTTTGTTATACCCTAAACGCGTCCATCATAATAATATTGTATATGGATAATTAATAATAATTCTATAAATATACGAGTATAAACTATTATGTATGTATAAAAATATTAATGTAGTGTGATAGTTACCCGCTGAATAATGGATGCCACAATGGCGAAGACATCAGTTCCTGTGGATTAGTTTTGGCAAGATGAAGCGCTCCTTCGTAGTTGATAAGATTGTGTTTGTAGTTGGGGTCGACTAGATTTTTGACTTTGAGTTTGGCCTTCAGCAACGGTCTACTAGCAACGGTCTCCCGACTAACAGTGGCCACTGGTGACGGCGATGTCTGTGGCTTATTGGAGTAGGGACGATCGACGCCAATGTTGTTGCTGGCTGCAACGCCGTTATTTCCGTATTCCGTGATGTGTCTCTGTTGATGCTGATCAAAACCGTGATTCTGGTAATTGTATTGGCCGCGACTGTACGGCGACTTTCGCGGCATCGATTGCACAGTAGATTGGCCGCTGTATCCGTAGTCCATCTGAGGAGAATAACAACAAGCGGCGGTGCCATCGGATGCGTATACGGCGTAAGCCGGGGAATAATTATTCTTCGCATTGGTTCCGTAACTGCCAGTGGGAGATACGGTATATGGATTGCAACCCGTATTGGCCACAGTAGTGAACGGATTGTAAGCAGTGCTCTTAACACAGCAGCTTTCGTAGCATGTAGTCGGCGATCTAGTGCAAAATGGATCTTGACAGACTCGATGTTTGACATTATGTTGAACAGAAGGCGATGGTAATCGCGACTTTTGCAGCGGTTGTTGAGCCGGTGGTAGCATCGGTGATTTTTGTTGAGGCTGTATTGGTTGTATTGGCGGCATTTGTGGATATTTTTGTGGCACTGGAGAGGGTAGTTGTAACTGTGGTTGTTGCTGCTGTGGTGGCAGTGGTGATACTGATGTGTAACTAGCGTCGGATTTGTTGTAGCCTCCGGAGGCAGCAGCAGCAGCAGCAGCAGCAGCAGCAGCAGCAGCAGCTGTAGCAGCAGCAGCTGTAGCAGCAGCAGCTGTAGCAGTAGTAGTGGAATCGTATGGCGGTGCGGCATTTCCACCGTAATAGATATCGTTCCATTGATTTTTTTGAGGCGGGTAATTGAACGTTTGTTGAACGGCGGGCGGGTTAGGCACTAATAGGCTCAATAAGCTAGGAATAAGATCCGCATTGTCAACGGTCGAATTCAAGTCTTTAGATGATAAGTACGACCATAGCATTTGGTCGAAATTTCCAGCTGATTGTGTACCTTCGATGGCCTTTTTTTCTTCGATAAAACCTGGTTGCTGTTGCAACAAATACTTGAGATGCGACAACGAAATTGTCAACAGTTCGGTATTCGATAATGGTGGCAACAAAGGCGGTTGGGATAGTAGGAGTTTCGGAATTTCTGAAGCAGGGCTGGCTACTAAGGCAGCGAGTCTATCCCTGGGAACAATCAAGGGATCGGGAACGGTCAACTTGGGGTCAGACAGCACGTCCTTAAGTTGGGCCAGAGCGTCATATTCGTGTTTTACCGGTTCGCTGCGTTTTCTTTTATACGGTGGTTCCTGTAATTTTAATTTGTAAGAAGATCGCTTACCTACGGTTTCCAGATTCAATGGCTCATTTTGTTGTTGTTGTTGTAGTTGTTGTTGTTGTTGTAGGTGTTGTTGTTGTAGTTTTTGTTGTTGTAGTTCTTGTTGTTTTAGTTGCTGTTGTTGTAGTTGTTGTTGTTGTAGTTGTTGTTGTTGTAGTTGTTGTTTTTGTAGTTGCTGTTGTTGTAGTTGTTGTTGTTGTAGTTGTTGTTGTTGTAGTTGTTGTTGTTGTAGTTGTTTTTGTTGCTGCTGCTGCTGCTGTTGTTGTGCCTGCTGCTCTTGTTGTGCTTGTTGCTGTTGTTGTGCCTGCTGCTCTTGTTGTGCTTGTTGCTGTTGTTGTGCCTGCTGCTCTTGTTGTGCCTGCTGCTCTTGTTGTTGTTTTTGTTGTTCTTGCTCTTGCTGCTGTGGTATTATAGTCAACTCACCGAAAGTGCATTGCGATGGTGTTTTGGTAGGAGATAATAATGACGGTGTTATAGCAACGGGTCTATTTACCATTTCCACAGCCTTTACCTGATGAATAGTCGTACCTTCGGGTAACTTAAGAGTGGCCGTCTCAACTTCAGGTAACGAGACCTTCGAGTCTTTGTTCAATGCCGGATCCTGGTCGATCATCTCGAGCGCTCGATCGATTGTAGCCCTTTGTTCTTCCTTGTCTTCGTCACTACTTAGAGTGTCCACAAAATCAATTGAATCTTCGGTCAGGTCCACAAAAATTACTTCTCTCTCTTTTGGTGTTTCTTGGACGGTTTCAACAGCAGTTTCGTCGGGACCTACTTCCTTCGGTTCGTAGACAGCTTCACCGTCCAATTCACGGTCAGAATCGCCACCAGATTCATCGTCAGACTCATCTCCAGAGTCGTCCTTACGTTTATTGTCGTCAGATCCGGTTTTTTTATCCGTTTCGTCTCGGTTTTTATGAGATGAAGGGTTCCAAGGCCCTCTAAACCGCACTTTTGTCAAGGGAGCGGATTTCCACTCCCCTGAGGACGTTTTCACCAACCGAAGTCGGTTATCAATGTTTTCGCAAACCACTTTTAATATTTCCGTCTCTCTTTTATAAGCCCACAAAAATATAGGTCCGACCGGCGTTACCTCTCTCTTGTGGTACTTGCGATTATTCCGAACGCGAGATCTAGAACGTCTCTCGGATCGATTAGCGTTATAACTTATTCCTTCAAACTCACGTTGATTTTGCACGTTGGAACGTGGATTGTTGGATCGCTTTTTGTGGACGATTTTTTCCACCTGTACTTGTTCAGCTTCTGTTTCGGTGTCAGACGAAACCAAATCAATCACCTCGTTGTCGTAAAATGGCACCGCGGAGTCGTGTAAAGCACTGGCCACGACACAATCGTCGTTGTTAACAATTTTTTTTTCGCCCCGTCTATTGCGTAAAGCTCTCATATTTTTTTAAATTTCCACCGTGTACGCCCCGAAGAGCCGCGGAGTCGTCTAAACGTCCCCCCACCGAAGTTACGGGTGGTAAAATTATCGGGAAAATAATGTTGAAGACGAAAGAAAAAAAAAAAAAAAAAGTAAAACGCACTGACGATGAACAGCGTTGGCGACGGCGGCGCGATACTCGTATTATTTTGTAAACAAATAATAAACAAGACGACGGCGCTTTGCGCGTTGTTCGACGGACTCACGCGCGGAACAGCTGTACCGCGGCGACTAACCGGTAGGAGTCACTAGCCGGCGGCAGCGAAGGCAGAGCGGCGACGATAACGACAACGACGACGACGCGGACGACACGACGACGACGGCGATAACAACAGCGGCGGTCGGCCGGCCGGGCGGCGGCGGCGTCGGTGGCGGCGGCGCGCGTAAAATTCCGTCGGTCCGTTCGGGTACGTTCGTCCGCGTCCGTGTCGGCCGTTCACCGCCGATTGGTCGGCCGAGTTTTCGTACTATAGGCGTTACCGCCGACGCCGCCGCCGCCGCCGCCCGCAAAACGTTCCGAAAATATTTTTTCCCGACCGCCGCCGTGTCGTCCCATCCCTGTACACGGGTACTTACTATTGCGCCGTACGTCGTCGTAAAATTGATGCGATTTTCCATCGCGAAAAACGGCACCGCGCCGCCGCATCGATCAGTTCACGCCAAAGATTTCCGCATAATAATAATAACAATATTATTACTATAATATTACCCTGGTGCCTGTATTATAATAATATAATACGTACACGATGTCGTACGATGACCGTAATAATAATAGTAATAGATCATGGCGCATTATTCAATATTCTCGCGGTATCCGGTCGCGAGACACGGATTTCGGACGACACGCGGCGGCCGCTCAATCACGCGAAACACGACGCCGCCGGCCGAGCTACAGCGATAATAAATTATTTACATTGTGTTATCGGACGTTTCGACGATTTCCCCCTTGTACGGCGGCGTGCCGAACGATAATTTTTCACGGGAAACCGTACGGGAAATATACACGTGAATATGCCTGGGTAAATGCCGATATTTTTACACGAGGCTTTTTCTTTTTTTTTCTGTACGGAACGTAGTGGTACGCATCGCTTAACGAGCGCGTCCCGAAATGACCCCCACTCCTCCTCCTCCTATATTTAACGTCCCGAGAGTACGTCCGGGATAAGGTGTCACTCGAGTGCGTCCCTGCGAGGAGAAAATAAGTTCGTATTTTAGATTCTGAACGAAGCGAATTGGTTTTACAACGATATTTGATATTTTTTTTTACCCCCGCGCACAACTTTTCTGCCAGAAATTTCGATCCAATTTTCAAATGTAGCATCTTTTCTGAAAGGAAATTTTATCCAGTCGGTTCTTTACGAGATTCACTTTGTCGATTTTTCTAGCGGTTTTCATAATAATTGGGGGGGGAACTTAGGAAAACCGGGAACATTTACTAAAATAATGCTTTTATCATTTTCAATTTTGTTATTATTATTTTTTTTTTTTTTTTGTAATTCAAATCAAAATGTTCGTACAAACTTAAAATTCGGACGGAAAACTTATATCTACCTTTTCTAAACGTGATGCATTTTTCAAAAACATTTAAATCATTTTCACGAAATTTATATATTTGGTAAATACTCTGTAATAAATTATTAGACTTAACAGAAGTGTGTGAAATTTTTTTAAGAGGTTTATTACAAGTCATATTTAGTGGTAAAAAAAAATTTAGTTAAATGTAGTATTTTTTATTTTATTTGTTTAAATATAAGGGTTAAAACCAAAATTTGACAAAAATCGTAAATACTTCGGCCTTTCAAAACATACATAACCAAACTCCGCTTAGAATCGTTTTTCGTTTGCAATGATTAATTGTTGCATACGGATGTACATTGAGGAGAACTCTATATCCCACCTTCGCAACTTCTCATTTATAACAGTGGTCCACCCATCGTGTGAAGTATGTCCGTATTTTTTAACGGTATTTTAAACTTTTTTCGAAGTCTGTTTAGAGTTATCCGGAGCGCACCACTGGGGAGGTAAACTGACTTCTTTGTACTCACTTATAATACTTGAGCGATTGTACTAATTTGTATGTTTTAATGTTTTTTTTTTTTTGTGTTTTTTAGTACTTATAAAGGCCGACGTTCAAATGTCATTGACAATATCATCCAAGCTAAATATTATATTATTAGTCTGAAATTCGTTAATGTTTTCTTCAACGAATGCCGTTTCCTTGCGTTGTGTACCTACTTCCTTTTTGTTTTCTCGTTCTCTGGGTGATCGTTCGAATTACTGTTTTAATGTCTATTCAAACTTGTTGTAATGTTTCTGAAAATGTATAAATGTGTGTAGTGTGTAGATTTGTATAGTATATAGAATAATAATTATATTGTATACTTGAAACGGAAACTCTCACAAACGTTCGTCGTCCATTCGGACCGCTTGTCGTTTGTTCCCACACGGAAATAGGAAATCCTACTCTAGAATCTATATGACTTTCCGCTAAACAACCCGAAAGCTCGTTAAATTTCCCGTGTCCCGGGCATTAAAGATATAGCTATAGTCGCGTTCAGTTGTTAATCTAAGTTGCGATTAAATGTGGTTTCGTCACCGTTAAAAGTCGTTAGTCGATTGTTGTTTATCTTAAATTGTATGTATCGACAGAAACAGCGTCGGATATTGGGAACGCATATCGGTCCACCGAGTTTTAAAATTTTTGCAGGTCCAAAATCATACAAAATATTATCAAAATGACATAAATTCGATTAATAACGAATATAATTTTGCGTGGCTCACGGAGATTTTTCGGAAACTCACCGGTTCAATCCGGGGGTCGCTGTAAATTGCGTCCCATTTTAAATTTTGTGTGTAAATTGCGGCCCGAGTATATTTTGTATAATATATATATAATGTATATATTTTAAAAAAATACACACAGAACAACGAAAAACCGTAAAAACTTATATTAGTGAACATATAACAGGTAATATTATAACTAAAACGTAGAGTAAATACTCTAGATAACACTAGATAATCTTTAAATTGTACAGTCGACTGATATTTTTGAAATGTACATAAATTGTAGTCTGGATATTCCGATTTCCTATCGGCTATACAATTTAAAGTTTAGTTATAATCTGCAATGTAGATAACAATATGTTCACTAATGTAATATTACTAGCAGTCAGTGTGCATTTAATCGTAGCTTTGTGTGTATTTTGTTCAATTTAATAAAAATGCGCGTTATGAAAACCGAATCATTTAATTACACACATTTGTACCTAACGTGCATTATTACTAATTAACACTTATTGTTAAAAATACATTTTTGAACCATATTATGTTTATTGTTACGGATAACTGTTGATCACCCGCATTATTTTAATAAATTCCCGCTCAAATTCCCATTATCACGAAATGTGTGTAATCGCTATTTTTTTTTTTAAATATTTTATGATTAAAAATTACCATACTCAATGTTGTTTGATATCATTGAGAACTATGTAAAATTACGATAAAATTAGTGAAGTTTATTAAATGATATCATTTAGAGGAACATTGTTTATGCTTTTTACTTAATTGTTGATAATATGAAACCATCTATTGTGGGGTAAAACCGTTGGGTCAAAAAAGCATATGTCATTTACATAAATATTTAAACGTCATATTTTGTTAGAATTGTTATTTATACATTTTTGTCAACTTTTCTACAAAATGTTTTTTATAAATAAAGGAAAAGTATTACATGTGTATTGATTTAATATTTTATTTTGTTCTAATAAAAAAATTCAAAATACCTATTTGTATACAATTATATAATACTAGCTGACCCGGCANCCAGTATTTTGATAATTCAAAGACTTAAAAAATTTCTTTGTAAACGACGTTATCAACTTTTTCTGGATCGGGGGCAAAAATATACAAATTAAATCTGGATGTCACACGTGACAGGGTGACGAATAGTTGACCGTGAGAAAAACATTGAACGCTTAGGTCAATTCTAGCAACGTTAAGTGTTTGTCCCTGTGCTTTATTTATAATCATTGCAAATGCTAATTTAACGGGAAATTGAATACATTTAAACTTAAAAGGTAAATTTGAGGGTATAATTGGTATTCTTGGTAATAAAACAGTTTTTCCATTACCACAGCCCGTTAANGAAAAACATTGAACGCTTAGGTCAATTCCAGCAACGTTAAGTGTTTGTCCCTGTGCTTTATTTATAGTCATTGCAAATGCTAATTTAACGGGAAATCAAATACGTTTAAACTTAAAAGGTAAATTTGAGGGTATAATTGGTATTTTTGGTAATAAAACCGTTTTTCCATTACCACAGCCCGTTAAAATTATGCACTCGAGTGAACTTCTCAATTTTTTATTTGCAGTCATGTACCGTTGTAAAGTGTGGGTGGGCTCAAATTTCTCATTAAAATAATAGGTGCCCCTATTTTTAAAACCAGTGTATGTGGTGGGACTCCAGAAGGCGTTAAAGAGTTATGAAATTCAGTTGGGAAATGGTGACAAAATAGTCCTTTCTTGAAACCATTTCAATGATTTAGAAGATATATTTTGAATGTTCGGGTACACGTTTTGAATCAATTTTGTTATAATGGGTACTCAATTACAGAAACTTTTAATATTTNCCGTTGTAAAGTGTGGGTGGGCTCAAATTTCTCATTAAAATAATAGGTGCCCCTATTTTTAAAATCAGTGTATGTGGTGGGACTCCATAAGACGTTAAAGAGTTAAGACATTCAGTTGGGAAATGGTGACAAAATAGCCCTTTCTTGAAACCATTTCAGTGATTTAGAAGATATATTTTGAATGTACACGTTTTGAATCAATTTTGTTATATTGGGTACTCAATTACAGAAACTGTTAATATTTATTTTATCATTCGTTGCTTGAAATTCGCCATTGCCTATTAAAAGTAAATATTGACAAAATTTATATTATCTTGATCTGTACATATCACTTTCATATTAGTTTTTAAGTTCTAATATTTTTATATATGGCCATANCACGTTTTGAATCAATTTTTTTATAATGGCTACTCAATTACAGAAACTTTTAATATTTATTTTATCATTCGTTGCTTGAAATTCGTCATTGCCTATTAAAAGTAAATCTTGACAAAATTTATATTATCTTGATCTGTACATATCACTTTCATATTAGTTTTTAAGTTCTAATATTTTTATATAAGGCCATAAGTAAGATCTTTTCAAAGACGTGCGATAAACTTCTCGGAACCACGCCGATATCAAACACAATACAAAAAGGTCAGGTTGCAGGTGGCTGGAAACCCGTGGGTCGCCGTTCCGCACAATATGTACAATAATATATATAGGTATACAATTATTTTAATTAATAATAACTAATTATTAATTAACTTTATCGGACTAAATATTATGCCTAAAACCTTCTCTATGATGTCCTCTTTAATTTAAAAAAAATTGCACAACGATTGAATAAGTAGTTTCGGAGTTTATCCCGAACAAAAAAAAGCGACTTAATTTTATATAGTAGTATAGATATATTGACAATATAATTATTTTATAAAAGAAGAACTAACTGTTTTTGTCATTAATTAATTTTTATTAGAGTTATTGTGTACCTATTATCAATTATATTTTTACTAGTTCAGATAATTAAATCCTCATACGGTTTCAACCCAAGACTAATCTCAACTACTTTATCCCACATATGGGGCAAAACCTTATTTTTAAGTTCTTTCAAAAGTTGGATATTTTTTTTGAAAGTTAATGTAATGATTTTTTTTTAAATGCATACATATTATTAGAACTAACAATATTTGTAATATAGTTACGCAATTCAATTTCAATTTCTTAAAATATTGTAAGTTATATATAATGCTTAGAAGTCAGTAGTACGGTTATGTTCCGCCTTCTCTTACATCATGTCCAATGTCCATAGATATGAAAACGGATTAGTGAACATTTCCCAAACCGATTTGATGTATAATTTTGCTTATCTTGTTAAAATTGAATCCAATACACAAATTATACTTTACAATATTTTCATTTTAAATAAGGATTTGTGGAGTATGAAAAAAAAAAACAAATAATTCGAGACGTGACTATTTAAAATAACAGATAATAATAACTGGCCATGCAACGAGCAAATAAAAACAGATAAATTGATTACGAAAACGCGTTTGTAATATTATTGTTCGTTGTTCATTTGATAAACCGTTTTGAACGATTGAAACGGTTTTCATTTCATTTCAAATCGTTTTAATGCCGTCGTGTGGTTTTGATTATGGGAAATTTCCCAATCTAACATGCGAAGAAAATTCGGAGATTTTATAAAAATTAAAATTGAAACAAATTTGTACTATATTATACAGTAGTAAATAAATGCAATGAATAGTAAATAATAATATATGGACAGGGCCCTAGACAAAATGCATACATAGGCAAAATAAAAATTTGCCACCCTTTCGTTTTTAATCTCTCTATTTACCCCTTGTCCCCTTAACCATATCTTCAAACATATATGTACTTCGGGTTTAAGCCACAGTACATTTATGTAGTCCACATTTTCGTTAAAATTTAAATACTTTAAAATAATAAATTTTCTTATTACAACATATTATCCTAAATACTGCCCTGCCTAAGGAAATGCCGCCCCAGGCATAGGCCAGTGTAGCCTGTTCCTTCCACCGGGCCTGTATACGGATAACCGCGCCATGGCGTTCANCAGTAGTAAATAAATGCAATGAATAGTAAATAATAATATATGGACAGGGCCCTAGACAAAATGCATACATAGGCAAAATAAAAATTTTCCACCCTTTCGTTTTTAATCTCTCTATTTACCCCTTGTCCCCTTAACCGTATCTTCAAACATATATGTACTTCGGGTTTAAGCCACAGTACATTTATACAGTCCACATTTTCGTTAAAATTTAAATACTTTAAAATAATAAATTTTTTTATTACAACATATTATCCTAAATACTGCCCTGCCTAAGGAAATGCCGCCTCTTACATAATGCCGCCCCAGGCATAGGCCTGTGTAGCCTGTTCCTTCCACCGGGCCTGTATACGGATAACCGCGCCATGGCGTTCAGCCCATCGGATCTAATGCGGGCTACTAATATTATTGGTTACAAAGTAAACTCGCGGTGAGGGTTCCATGCGCGTTTCTGGTACTTTCTTTCATTTATTTTTATTTTTATTATTATTGTTATTTGTTTTATATTTTGTCGGAATTGCCCCGTGTTTAAATGTATGTGTGCCCATGTTATTATCGTTAACTATAAGCAGTGTTTATCACTCGAACGGTAACAAGAAATATTTCTGTTCGCCGACTTCGGATTGAAATGGGGTTTTCAAGAAAAGATAGGAAATACACTTATATTATGCATTTTAAAATTGCTTGCCCTTTCAGTGTGCGCATGAGCAATAAAACTTGTATTTTTCTTAAAATGGAAACTCCCATTTTCAACATTGGATTTGGATAAATCGTATTTTATTTTTTTTTGTTCAACTTAAGTATATATAACTAAACTTTTCTTTTATCTTGAAAATTGGCTAAATCACAGCTAGTCAAAATTAAGGATTTTCGAGTAAATAATGTACATAATATCACGATCAATGTCTATATCAAATTATGGTAAAATAATTACATATGCATTATATATTTTCTTAAATAATATTTGTTTAATATTGTACCTATTTTCCCGTTTCCCTACGTTTTTTCCCATTTATTATGAAAACTGCTGGGAAAATCGTAAAATGACCTCCTCAAATAAGTATGATCCCAGTTAGATTTACTTCCAGAGAAAGTGCTATAGTTGAAAATCGAAGCAAAATTTCTGGTAGAAAAGTAATTCATAGATAAAAAAAAAAAATAAACATCATTGTAAAACCTATACATTCCTCGCTCCGCTCAGAATCTGAAATATAAAATTAAGGCAATCAATTGATTGGTGCAAATAAAACTATATGAAAATTTAAAAATCATATGATTGCTGTAAATTCAATAATTGAAATTGAAATTTTGACTAGCTGTTATTCGGCCAATTTTCGAAGGAAAAAGTTTATTTAAAAAAGTTACTTGAAAAAAAATTGTTTATCCATATTAAGTAATGAAAATAGGTGTTTCCATTCTAAAAAAATGCAAGTTTTATTGCACATGCACACGTTAAAAGAGTAAGACATTTGAAAATTTATATGAAAAAAATAAGTTGTTCAGTACACCATATCTTATATCTTCTCTTGAAAATCTAATTTCAATCCGAGATAAACGAAAAAAAATATTTCGTGTTATCATTTAAGTGAAACACACTGTATATTCTTGTACAATTTTTATGCGATAACGATATACATAAGAAATTATCTTATTAACATTTTTTGTCATTAAAATTTAATTTTTAGTTCATTTTTTTAACATAATTAATATGAAGCTTGGAAATAGGTTTCAAGATTCGAGCTTCTTTTCACAAATAAGTTAATATAAACCATGGTAAAAACACTACGATTATATTTAATTTACAGTTTAATAAAAATAACAATAAATTATTTTTGTCGATTTTGATTTTACAAGAATTACTTACCTATATCTTAGAATATTCTTTTACTTTTCGAATTTTAGATTCTGAGTGGAGCGAAGAATCTTATAGATTTATATGGATGTTTTGTTTTTTTTATCTGTGCTTAACTTTTCTACCAGAACACTTGCTCAGATTTCTAAGTGTAGCATCTTTTCTGAAAAGAAATCAGTATGGGGAAGTACTTAAAAGAAGTCATTTTTTTTCATTTTCTCAGGAATTTTCTCATCAAATTTGAAAAACTGAAAAAAACGGGAAAATGTACGAAATATATTACTAAAATATTACGATTTTTTTTCCTGTACACAACTTTTCAACTAGCAATTTTGCTTTAACTTATAATAATAGCAATGTTTCTAAAAAGAAATTTACTCGGGAGGTACTTTAGAGAAGTCATGTCTCCGGAGTTTTGCTAGCAAATTTGAAAAACTGGGATAAAACATAGGAAAACCGGGAAAAACGAAGGAAAACTGGGAAAAATTCTCATATAGTTGTATTTGTAAGGCAATAGGGGGTAGGGGATAGGACCCCATATTCCTTGCTCTGCGCACACCATTGACTGCGACAATCAATGCGGACACATACGCACATAATAAATACAAGTCTACAATTATTTCAACTTTTATATTGTCTACTGATATAATATTTTTATTATTGTATATATTCGTAAAAATACAATATTTATTTAATATATTGTTATTATTATTATTGTACTATTGTACCTATAAAAACGAAATAAACAAAAAGAAAAACGCGAAATGAGTATAATTTTATTGTATTAATTACAGTACAATAAAAGGTAATTTATAAAAAAAAAAAAATTTAAAAAAAAAACAAAAATTAATCTGTAAAATACGATATATTTGCATGCCGGTACCATTATACAATAATAATATTACGCGTGTACCCGGGTATATTACAGGAGTATACGACTTTTATTACCTGGCGTAATAATATTATTATAACATTTGCAACATTTTAACGATTTAAACTCGTACACGCGTGTTATAATATTATTTTTACTATTATTGTAGTTGTCGGCATAGCGATAATCATAAGAATTATAATATTTCCGCGGCAGGGCCCGTACTTTTGCTGCAGCTTATTCATCGGCATTTAAAAAGGCCATTTTAGATAATACAATATTAAGTATGCTTACAATACAGTACTAGTATTATACAGCCGTCAGACAATATTATTATAATAATAATATGATATTACCCGGCCGTAACCGTCATTCCGTTATTCCGGTAATTCGGTATAAATTAAATATGACGTACCGTTCACGTTGTATATCTGTATTATAATACATTACGATTACGTATGATTAATAATAGGACATTTTAAAACGGGGAAAAGAAAAGCTGACAATGTTGACGATTGGCGCCACTTTTGTACTTCCTTTTTTTTTCCAACCACGAAGTATCATTTATAACCATACTCCGGTTAAATTCCCAAACATTTCTGTTTTGGTCAAACCACGATATCCACATGGTATCTACCAAAAAAAAACCAATTAAAAAATTCGCAAATATAAAATATCTATACTTAGTTCAAAAATCGCTCAATTTTTTTGAAAATTTACCACTTTAAGAAAATGAAAATATAAGTTTTCTGTTAAAATGTCAAGTTTTTACGAATATTTTTAACTGAATTACAACAAAAATAGGAAATTAAAACCTTAATTATATGATTTTCGTAGACTTTTCCGTCCTTTCTAAGGTTTTTTTCGGTTTTGCTCAATTATTAAAAAAAACTAAAAGGAAAATCAAAAAATCACTTTCATACTCACTAACTAGATTTAAAATGCAACAAAAAAGATCTCGTGGCATTTTTTGATTGAAGAAATTTTTCTTTTAGAAAATATAAAATGTACAAATTTAAATTTATCATTTTTCATTTTTCGTTTTAACCGGTTTTCCCAATCATAATGAAAACTACTTGGAAAATAAAAAAATTGACCTGTTTAATGCATCAATTAGATCCAAAATGCAACAAAAAAGGTGTCTCGTCATTTTTCGATTGGAGCAAGGTTTCTAGTTGAAAAGTTGTTTACAGATAGAAAAACAAACATAGTATAGTAATGTAAAAATAAAAAAAATAAAGAAAAGAAAGAAAGATATAGAAATATATATTAAACATTGGACGGTCACTATGTAGTAACTTAAAATGGAATAGATTTAATAGATTTGTATTAGTTATCAAATCCTCTCTTTGATATTATTGTATAATATAATTATAAAATCCTTTCTTGTGATAACAAAAAGATTAAATAATTTTTATGTATGTAGAAAGTTTAGGTTAATAATTAAAAATTTCCTCCCGATGTTTGCACGGATTCGGAGTCGTGAATCTGAGTATGGTAACAAGATTCAAAAATTAAGAGAAAAAATATAATTATTTTACTTGCCCACGGTGTTGGAACACTAGGGTTATTTTTTTGCGTCCTCACCTGGTCCTGGAGTTGTTCGACAGCAGAAACAACTCAATTAAAATAATCTAATTTAAGTAATTAGTACTCTTTTTACCTGTGCACACTCAGATAATAAATGCTAATCTTTAAATTAGAATTGGCAAAAAGTTGAACTGAATAAAATAATTATATAAATGAATCGAACACAAGTGTTTTAGTTGATATAAGTCGGAGCTAGCTATTCAAGAGAGATTTTACAGTAGAAAATGTGGTAGTGACTGTATGTGCTCCATACAGAGTTCTCAACTGAGGGATCTTTTGAATTTTGTATGGGAATAACTATAAGTGTACTTAGCGTAGGAGTGCGACGACGGTGGTGTAATTTTATAGATATCGTATTTTTCTATTTTTATTTGATTCATATTGATATATTTCTAATGAAAGTAATAAATGGGAACAGTATTGCCGGACTAAAATAATTTTATCCACATAAAACAAAATAAATTCTAAAAATAAACTTTCAAGTATGGCTATTGTCTGCGTATTTAAAGTGCTGAAATAGAAAATATAGAAATTGTATTGCGTATAGGAAGTTTCATATTTATTCGATTATTATTCCAACAGAATTCCAAGAAAAATAAAATAAATTTAAAAATAACAAAAATTGTTATTGCAACATAAATACTCCCGCTTTTCGATAGATTTTAGTTATTATTAGATTATTTCCCGGTGTTGACCATTAAGGAAACTATAAAGAAAAAAAAATGATCTGCTTAAGGCATTAACAAGACAAATTCTAAATATTTATATTATCTATTATTTAACCAGACACAATTTTGCCGCCAGAAATCGCCACAGAATTTGAACAAGATTTCTGGTACCTATAAATAGTTGTCGACATACACAAAGAAATCAAATTAAAAACAAAAAAAAGTTGTCCTAAGATAATGGGAACAGGTGCAGCCACTGTTGTAGGTGGGAAGTTTGAAAGGTAGAATACAGAAGAGAATTTAATGTATATCTGTAAAAAACGATGAACCATTGCTAACAAAAAAACGATTCTGAACGGAGTTCAGTTGATAGTGAAGCTTTGTCGACAATATATACGTCATATTATAATAAAAAATTAAATAGGGTCTAAATATTTTCTTTGATAATAATTGTTTAATGTACCTAATTTCCCGGTTTTTTTCGGTTATTCACATTTGTTGAAAAAATCCTGGAAAAATCATATTATGGTAAAATAATTCCATAGGCATAACTATAACTATTCAATAATATTTGTGTATTATTGATCCGATTTTCCCGTTTTTCCTACTCTGTTCCTAGTTTTTCCGTGTTTTTTCTCGGTTACTACTGAATACGACCGAAGATTGAACAGAAAGTTATTAAACATCACTCTATTCACTGATGCTAAAATGTATACTAAATAATAAAGGAATCGTTGCGAAGCCGTTCAAAATCGCGTATTTCAAAGGTAAATTAATGCGATTAATACTCGACACGTGTAGTCGATTTAATTATTATAAGTTCGCATTTCCGTTGCACCTCTATACAAATAATACATTGACTAAATCTACTCGTGTGTTGAAATGATATTATTAATGTTTATCTCGTGAAACTCAAAATACGTATCTTATTGGTCCCACATTTGTTAAGTTTATTCAGTTTTAATGTTAATGTATGTTGTGTATGAACGTATTATTAGTAAGTTTTTGTAGGTACAAGTGTAGACATTTTCTAAATTTAATTTGATTGTATGAAAACCATTCAAAGTCGATTTAAAGCCTTTCTTCCCTGGGGCCAAAGATGTATAGCTGTAGTAACATGAATTCATTATCAATTTTTCACAGAGGAAACGTCGAGCAATACATTTTCAAATTATTGGAAAAAAAAAACAAACCATTAATTTATTAAAACCCAAACTGGATTGGGGAAGGGGGGTTATTTAATTGAATGTTTTATTATCACTGCAGCATCAAATCAATGGAGGAAAATCAGTATAATGATTTATATTCGTCTCGTTTTGACTATACCGCGGGGGGAATATTTTATATAAAGACTATATATTATTATACGGATAATAAAATATAATAAATTATAATAGACACGACGGTATAATATCGTAGAAAATTTTTATATTTCAATAGATGAACAGAATACACCAGGCAAATTATCGTATTTATTTTATATCCGTTTTATTTTCGTTACGTTGTCACACTACTGTGGTTTCAGTCGCATTGCTACCGGGCCAAAATTAATAATTATTTCATTTTCATAAAATACCGAAATAAAAGTTATGAAAATCGATATAAGATAATTTACGTGACCTATACCATACCTACTAGTATTAATATGAGATCGACATAATATAACGTAGGACAAACTTGTTGTCATGGAGTCGTATTAACTTTTTTCTAAAAGTTATACCTAACCTATTGAACTTCATATATTTACGGAATTTGTAATATATAGATTACTATATTTTAAAACCAAAAGTGAATAGTGGTTTCACCCACCCCAGAATATAAGAGTGAGACAAACAACGGTTATGTAACTTTTTCTAAAAAACAAATTACAAAAATAGTTAATACTTACCGAGAAAATTAGAATTGATCACTCTGTATAATACGACAAGAATAAAAGTTTTAATTAGCTAAGATAAATAATTTGAATCTATTATTTGTTTTATATATATTTTGTGCAATATGATATTTTATTATGGACAAATATTATTATTCCAATTTTAGGCGAATTGTGGTTTACAACTTATCGTTGAATATGCATAAAATATTTAAAGTTAAAATAATCTCAACATTTTTCTTGCATATAGATAAACTTGCGTTAGGTTACTTATTAAAAATGATATTATATATATATATGGCTTTCTCGGTTTTTTTCGATCTTGTTCGGAATGAAGCCGCGACCGGCTATATAATTTTATAGCGTCCGCGGTTCCTTATTGGTGTTTGGGGCGGAAAAAAGCAAATTAAAAAGGTTTTATATGGTCGTGTATGAAACGTCTCTTATTAGTAAAGGTACACACTTTTAGTCATAATCCATTTTAATACCCCTCTCCCCTTTCAAAAATATATAATATTATAGTCTCTACCCGTTGCAATTATTTCTCACGCTCCTCGCTACGACTGATATAATAACAATTTGGTTCGGGATTATGAGACACAAACATAACGTTATCTTTTTTTTTTTTATAATTTTCAGTACAATATAATTATTTTACTATATTCATAAAGACACCCATTTAAAACTGGCGTGTGTATAATATTGCCACGCCGCCGTTTAAAAATGAAAAATGAAATTATTTATGCGAATTTATTGTTTAAAATCGTGAACTATAATATTTAAACACCTAATTGTTATTTAGTATTCTGCATGACAAAATTACTATAATAATAATAATAATTTTAAAAAAAAATGGTTTACATATTTATGAAGGGCACGGGAAAAAAACCAGATAAGTCACTTTTTTCCAAAATACTGATATCGGTATTAAACAATTTTTATTGACGTATTGTATCTTTTATTTCGATCGAACAGACAAAAAATCAGATAAGTCGAAAATAATGGCCGCCAAAAGTTTAGACTGACAGCGAAAAATGGACGAGTCTACTGACAATGGGATAGAAACAGACAAGTGTTATAGTCGTGGTTTAATGTTAATAACATAATATAACATTATTGTGTTGTGGTTATTTCAGGCGCATAAAACCCTCGTAATATTCCTCGTGATATTTATTATCTTTGCGTAAATTGATTAGATATTCGGTTATTATTGCATGTATATAATACGAACGAATTACATTACTATGAGAGTGGTATCATTGTTACTTACTGCTAAATCATTTTTAATAACGAAACTTGAATAAACAGTCGTGTTCGCGTTCACGAAAATGTCATAACATGTCTTTGGATTATTAGTTTTACAATATTATGTGTGTTTGGCTTTAAAATAAAGTTGACAATTTAATATAAAACTTAAACTGTCATAATCTGTAATTCTATGTGGTGAATGGAGGGGGGGAGGGAGCTGGCGGAACTTTGCTTCTAAAATCATTAAAAGCCTCCCTAAAATATATATATTATATAATAAACATATTCTTAATATAATATTTATTGAGAGTATTCTAGGTCTCCCACGAGAAGGTGTTAAATTCCACATATGATTCTGGGAAAATATTTAAAAAAATAATTTGAGAAGTCCGCTCTGAAACGTTTGTTTTCGTTTCTTCAAATCGTTCGTCGATTAAATCTAAACACATATATGACATAAATATGCAAATAATATTACAACACTAGATTGCGCCGCTGTTGTTAAAACAGACGGAGATGAGCCCAATGACCCATACACTCCAAAAATTATTTTTTAATTTTCATATTTACAATAATATTTATTAAGATAATTGAAAGCTGAGTTAAACATTATGTACATACTAGGTTGACAAACGCTGGTTTAACTGCAGGTGACATAGCAAAATTGTATTTACTTAGAGCCGTCCTCACCCACGTAAATGTTGATTTTTATACGGAGTTCACAAGATAACCGCGACCAAACGCAGTTGGTTATCAACCATAAAACCTAATTTAACAATCAGATTAAAAACACCTTCGTTTATATTAATGATCGCGGCACTTTAAATTAAAACTGTAGCGTTCAGGTTGAAATTATAGAGTTTAAACACAAGTGACAAAATTTAAAGAGAAAAATATTTTCAAGAGCACCAAGCATTTCTTTTCAATAAAATAAATACATTTTTTCCCAAATAAAAGAATCATAGTCTGACAGCCATGATAGTTTTCGGATTTTAGATTTTGAACGCAATGACGAATCTATTAGTTTTACGACGGTGTGTATTTTTTTAGTTTTTTGAGTCTGTAAGTTTTTTTTCTACCAAAATACTTGCTCCAATTGAAAAATCACAAGAAGCCTTTTTTTCCGTTTTGCAACAAGTTGGAGGTCATTTTTTGATTTTCCAAAGATTTTCTATAATACCTAACTGGATAAAACCGGAAAAAAAGTTACCGGGAAAGTAGACTAATATTTTATAATATTGATTTCATCGTTTTTATTTTTAACAATTTACGTTTTCTACCAGAAATCTTCAATTGAAAAACGGTAAAAAAATCTATTTTGTTGAATTTGATATTTTGTTTGTGAATATAGATGTCGAGTTTTGATTTTCCAACCAATCCTTGTAAATGTTGTGAAAAACAGAAAAACTTAAGAAAATAGTAAAAATTACGGCATTTTAAACATATATAACCGAACTTCGCTCAGAATCGTTTTCGTTTTATGTACCCTGCCTTCCTGACTTCTTACGTATAACAGTGGTGTAACCACTTTTTTTTTAAAATAGCTCTTTTGTTTGTCAACATTTAAGAAAAAAAGCAACGCAGTAAGTCCTTGGAAATATGTTTGTCTTCTTTAAACTTCATTACCTGTTTTAAACTGTAATTTAAACAAAAATGCCACAATTTTATGTTTTGTGATTTAGGTTACGCGTCCTTTTAACAGATTATAAAATTTATACTACTATGTATATATTATACTATGCTGTTATGCCACAAATGCCACAAAAGTTTTACCTAATAAACTAGTAAATCAAATAGAATATATACGTTTCTTAAAAAAACAGTATAATTAAGTAAACATAATTTATTTTTAAAATTAACTTTTTAAATAATAAAATAAATATACTTAATATTGAAAACAACTTGATAAATATTTAATCACAAACCTGTCTTTTATAAATTAAAAACTTCTATTGTTTGACAAACGTATTGTTCAATTAAATAATAAGGTAAGCGGTAGATGGCAGGTATAAAAACGCCGGGCCAATTAAACGCCACGGGTACGTCAAAAACTGATAATATCTAGAGATGAAAACTTTTTGTTCAATAAAACTATGTCAGAAGGAAATTAAATATACAAAAAAAAAAAAAAAAAAAATTAAAAATCCTCTTTCCAACTCCCACGTACATACAATTCAATTATTTATTAAAACGTCGGTCCAAAAAAAATAAATGTGTATTTATTTTTTTAATTATTTAAAGGTCGTTTTTTTTGTACGAGAACTTTATGATCTAAATGAAATGTACGTTAAACTTTAAAAAAAAAATTATATATAAAGCTTGAATTTGATATATTTTTTTTTTAAACGATACTAAAAGAAGTCACGTTACGTTCCTAACAGTGACATTGTTTGTGGACAGGCCCACTGTTAGGATTTACGGATTAGTTTAATATATATTTGTAACCAACGGTAAATCATCGCTAACGAAAAACGATGCTGAAATCTATCGACTTACAAGCCGCGTTTTACATTTTGATTGTGATATACCTAATGATTAATTTTCAATTCGAAATCGGTCGTATAATACTTCAGGCGACGTATTGATTCATTTATTTATTCTATTTTTAAATATACATTTTTTATTTATATATTTATTTACTTTATTTAAATTATATTAGTCGTGGTTTTTTGGATAAATCACAAATAACGGGAAAACTATAAATAAATGTTATAATATGCACGCTCATCGATGACTTCGTCAGTTTTTATTTGGATGTCATTGGGTCCCGAGGCCGCCTTGAGCTTTTGCAGAAAAACCCAGTTTATTCAAATAATTTATACCATTAACGGATATCCTGAGCAGTCGATGCTTCGATCCCGTAGTGACGAAGAAAATCGCATTGCACCGTTTTTACTGAGATTCACGTTTTGAAAATCATTTTGTGTCGACATACGAGTATTTTCGGAGACTAACTTATCACCGTCACCGTGAATAAAAATGCCAATTAAATGGATTAACGTTATTCTAAAACGTATTGGATTTGAGTGCGTAATAACCATTATTAAACCATTTGAAATCGGATGAATCATTTTGAAAAACCCTGTAATAGGGCATAATTATTATTTATTTTTAATTAAAAATATAATTATAGTGATGCTTTAGATTTCTAATGGTAATTGGATTTGTACACCCCCCGTATTTGTAGTATAAATGGGCGCTCTTGCGTAGGTAGGGGTTTTTGTTGAAATAAAATCGGTACTTACTTACATAATATATATATTTAATTATACGGCAACTGCAGATGGATTTATAATTATTATCAAATTTAAACAGGTGTAATTAGAAAACCTTTAAAAACCTTTAGAGACCTTTAGAAAAATACAAAAAATATTGAAATGACGTTGAATATAAGATTGAATAGCAACAGAATCGAAAAATGTATCCGTGAATATTAAAAAATAGACATAAGATCGAAAATCGAATCATTGACATTGAGAGAATTCAATTTTTCCGATTTTAGAGAAGGGAACACGCGAGGAATGGCGGAAAAGATAATGCGAGCTACATACGATTATAGTGTGCAGGCCACCGCGGGGGAGAGATGACCGACGGTGAAAAAGTGGTGTGCGTCGGTGGCGGAGGTCATTCTGGAGGTGTAAATACTGCAGGAGATGGCAGCGTGCTGATAATATAACAGAGATTGAAGGTCGAATAATCCAGAGTAGCTGACCTTGCCGGCTTGAGCTAAGTATAGCCGTATAGGACGCAAGGTGTATTTTAATTATGTACCTAGATAATATTATAATATATATTTTAACAATTTTCAAAAAAGACAAAGAACTCTTTGAGTACCTAATTTTATTTTCATAAAATTACTTACATGGTGACGACAAAACATTCATAGTTATTAACACGATATTTGTTTTCAATTTTTTCAGATAAATTATAATTAAATATGTCTGCCTTTCTTGAAATCTTGTAACATTTGAACATATGTCCTTTCTCCATTTAGCAATTTGCATACGTATTGTACCAGGTACCTAATGATTATTAAAAGTACCGAGGACGATTACACGTTCGTCCGTTTCTTTCTCGGGGAGATCGTCAGCGATGAAAAGATAGTTTTGCTATTACCCACGACCGCGACAATCAACTAGTTCGATCGACGGTTTATACTATCGCGATATTTACGAATTATTATATGTGTGCGGCCGGATCAAATATTAAATTCCCACGAATTCTGATGTACGGATGATGAAATTCAAATAATATAAAATGCGAATTGCAATTAATATGTAGCAGAACATTATAAGTTGCGTAGCTATCATAGAGTAAAGTGGGGTCCTCGGACCATATTTTGAAATTACTTCCGTAAAATAATTGCAGATTTTGATGTAATTAAACATGACAAAATACATTTATATCATCGTTGTCCGTTTAACAGTGAGTGTTCCAAATAGTACGTTGTAATTACAGTCACAGTTAGTATTAAAATGGAATAATACTATACACACAAACACCCAATGAACCGTCACGTAGTAATCGTACCACAACCACAGTGGTCCGAAATTAAAGACGGTTGAAATAACCACGTACATAATAAATTGTAAAATGGTCAAAAATTATTAAACATGAACATTTTCGTAACAATGCATCAATTATCAGTAACATTACTGATAATTACAATTTGTGTATAGTATAATAAATAGATTTTCTTCTTACTATGTATAATGCATTAATTATCTGT
This sequence comes from Cinara cedri, assembly GCA_902439185.1. Taxonomy (NCBI): domain Eukaryota; kingdom Metazoa; phylum Arthropoda; class Insecta; order Hemiptera; family Aphididae; genus Cinara; species Cinara cedri. The sequence continues at coordinate 1,728,010 of CABPRJ010001894.1, forward strand.
TTTTCATTATAATAAATACATTTAAATTATTTTAAACGCTAACTTTCGAAATCCCGTAATATTAATTTCGTTCAAAATAAAGTTTCAGAACATAAATACTAAATATTTCGAAATTTTCAAAATTAATTCCTTAAGTCTATAATAAATAAATAATAATTAGGGTTAGGGACTTTTAGAATTTGCATATTATTTTTGAAAGTTTAAACAAATAGCAGCTTCAAATATATTAATACAATTCATCAAATGAGGAATCTAAATTCTAAATCTTATTTTACATATACGTATTTGCGTATTATTATTTTTTAATTTCTTTTCCTGTTTTAGTTTATTAGCTTATTAGTATGCGTTTAATTCAATTTTTAATTACACTTTACATTGCCATATTGTAACAGAACTTAGATTCTGTATATTTGAAATAAATAAATACATTACAGTTTTTGCTCTTTAGAGCATATTTTAGCAGTATGTAGTTTTTAAGTGCTAAAAAAGGACGTACACTTATTACTTATTTTATTGTATGTTATGTATTTTACACGCTGTTTTCGATTTACATTGTTTAAATTCATATGCACTGATGTGCGATAAGATTGACGAATAGACATTAGTATAATAGTTAATATAGTTAACAATCAATTCGATCAATAACTCTCAAATAATTAATTTCAAAACAAAGTTTTTACGTAAATGCCATTAATAATAGTAATAATAATAATAATAATAATAATAATAAATAATAATATGTTAGTTGTGTAGTAAAGTTCACAATATCAATAAAATACATTATTTTAATGCATATCTGGTTGTTTTTTTAAAGCATATTAGCATTGAATGTTTTTGAGTTCAAGAAGTCCCTAAGCCTTATAATAATTAATATAATAACAGCAACCAGTTTTCTATTTCTGATAAAATATACAAATTATCGGTTCATCTATATGTATACTAATATACTCTCTCTAATAGTTTTCAAAATATCATTACTTACAAGGCGCACGAGCCGCTTCTGCGTTTAGAACTAATTATGTATGATAAAAACTGATAAAATACGCTTGAAAAAGTGAGTTTTAAAAAAATGTAATTTTTTTTTTATCAGAATTCTACGATTTGATGTTTTATCTATAGGGGGCGGGAGGCCCCTTTGGGAGATTTATTGTCACGCCAATGTTTATACAAGATAACATTATAAAATTGAGTATATTATTTGTTTTAAATAATTTTCATCATTAACTTCTATTATTCGGATTATTATAAACTATATAGGTGTATAATTAATAACAACTTAATAATATTTGTTTATGACTAAATAAAAAAACTTCTGATACTGTTGATAGGTGTGTCACTATTGTAGAGGGAAATTGGAAAAGTAGAGGGGAAATGTAATACATATCCGCACGCAACGATTAACCATTGCTTACGAAAAACAAATCTGAGTGGAATTCCGTTGTACATGTTTTGAAAGGCTATAATATTTACGATTTTAAAATAATACATTTCGTACATTTTCCCGTTTTCCCCACGCTTTTCCCAGTTTTCTTATTTATAATTAAACCCCCATCATAAAGTGGCCTTCCTTAAAATACCACGCCAATTAGATTTATTTTCAGAAAAAGTGCTACACTTGAAAATCGGGGAAAAACTGCTAAAGAAAAGTTGTCTACAGTTAAAAATAAAAAACACCATTGTAAAATCAATACATTCCTCGTTTTACTCAAAATCTAAAACTATTACACAACATTGCGTTTTTTTTTTTAACACTATACAAAGTAAATATTATGATAAAACTTGTATAATCATGTAATATAGCCAAGAATGTATTATGTTCAGACAAAACAATTTGATCCACATAAAACTAAACAAAAAAAACCCTCGAAATTGCCTAATGTTTGTAAATAGACATCTCAAGTCACCAAAATTTTACCGTGTCTAGAAGAGGCATTATGGTTATTTTTAAGTTAAATCATAATAAAAAGACAAAATCCAAGAAATCACGCAAAGTACACCAAGACATAACGGCGTTAGACGTAGACGATTGAAAGGAAACTATTCAGGATAGGGAAAGACAAAAGGCTGTAACAATGGCGGTGGATAATTTCTGAAAGTTAAAAGGCAAAACAGAAAAGGAGATTATTTTCGCAAACTTTTAGTTTTTCATACGTTGATAGAGAAAACCGAGATAAAAATAAAAAAACTACCAATCTACAATGTCCAACTAGACAAAATATTATTTTGGAAAAGACAGCACTTGAAAATCGGAGCAATTTTTTTGGTAGAAACGTTGTTTTTAGACGCATGAAAAAAAAATCACACCTCATAGTAAAACCAATGTATTCCCCTCTGCGCTTAGAATCTAAAATAAATACTATTAGCCACATTGTAATACGCACGTTATCGTATTTGCTATGCGTTGAACGTAAGAAACATTATTGAACGTCTCGTACAAATATAGGTTATAGCAATTATTTATTATATATTTGTATATAAAGCGTTGCCCTAGATGTTAGTGTTTTTTTTTTTTTTTCTGACTAATAATGATTATATTAAATTGTTATTATATTATACTTTTACCGCGTTGGAATTAAATTTATATAAGTATATAAGCACGTGTACCTATGTATATATTCGATTTATTTCCGTTTTCAACTTCGTAACTATCCGGATTATGTTATATTTATCTTTTAACGATGCATTTTTATACATAATATACATACATTTGTATTTATTATGTATTTTATGGTTTTGAAAAATTATACATATGTATATTATGTATATGATGTTGATCTCATATTGAATATAAATTTGTGACATAATAATAATAAGTACTTTTATTGCTTGGATATCGTGTATCATAACGTATTACTTTTATTATTATTGAAAACTAATACTCGCCGTATACAAATAATAATAATAAAAAAAAAGAAAATATTTCATAAAAATTACAGGATAAAATAAGTATATTATTACACGCTGTACGGCCGTGGGTAATCAAAATCGAAACTAATATTATTATCGTGTTTTGTGATTTATGATCAAGGACTAAGATAAATAGGACTTATTATTAATTTTTTTTTTTTCATGTTAGATCGGGACTTAGAGTTAGGATCGACTCGGTCATTTCACCCCCACAAGATTAGAATACATAAGATTATAAGATTAGAAAACAACGACATCACTCGGTCAAAAAATTTAACGCCACTCCTTTCAGCAGCTCGTGTGCCATCTATAGCGTTGAACAAATTAAAGTAAGTGTTTTAAATAAAATCTTAGGTATAATTAAATTTAAGCGACTAGTTATTAGCGCGGACTAAGAAGACATTCAGACATATACTGACTGGACACGAATCGAATCAGGAAACTGTTCAGGAATTGACGACATTCGTCTACTCCAACGTTTCTCAACGGAGGAACATGAAAAAAAAAAATAAAATATGATAAACTTTAAATGGTTTGTTGTTTGTAAAATACTTAATAATTGTACTTTAGAATAGGGCCTAGTCTAGCATGTTTTAGCGGAGCTTTCGTTTTGTTTCGATACTTGATTCTCCGATACCTTTGTTCAAAAATAAAATCAAAATACAAATATTAATGTATAATCGTTAATATTATTTAAAATTATAAAACTACACTAGGCGTTTAGAAATGAAATGAAAAACACAATATAATGAAATGAAAAAAAAAAATTATCTAATTTTATTTCTATTTAACCACGACGTGATTATCACGTGATCACTTATCATTTTACGATAATTAAATATCGAAATGAATAACGAAATTAACCTCAATTTCGATATTCGATACTGTCTTAAGTATTGAAGGAATCGAAGTATCGAATCGTCCAACCCTACTTATAACCAATCGAATGGTAGTAGGATAGTATCCTACTGCCATGCTATCCTTTATTAATGTCTGATATCATAATAATATAGACATGATTAAATTCCCAAGTTGATAGCAGAAAACGGTGCATCTTGCATTCATATTCTTGCCAGCAGAATATTACCTAATGTTAGTTTGTAATCTCGTATATTATATAAGATATTGTATCCGTGTTAAAATGTACGCGAGTGTATTACAAGGTATTTTTTTTATACTAAAGTCGATTTCCCAACGGAAATAATTATTTAGTCGGTCGATCTTCGTCAAAACAATTTTGGTGTCACGTACTTATTGAACATTATAATGCATTTTAAATTTTTAACATGTGAGCACATTTGTACGTATACGCGAGTGTCTATATTGTAATATAATTTAATTTAACATCTTATTTTTCCTGTATTTCTGTCAGTTATTCGGGGTTGGCCACCCCATCGTATTAGTCGTCAACTGACGTTGCTGCAGTCTGCTGTAAGCGTCGCCCACGCGCACGCACCAACTGCGTCCTCGTATCACTCTCAATTATGACGTCTATCAATCTCTCGTTTCTATATTATATTGAACACCCACGCGTCTTTTGTAATGTAATACACATTTTTGTGAAAGAAAAAAAAACCGTATATAAATTCAAAAACGTCATTAAAATCATCTTATTTATTTTTGTATAGTCTGGGTAACTACCCATAGTTATCTATAGTTACACTAAAACCACCATTGATTTGTATACAATGGTTCAAAGAAACTCAAGCATATATAGTTTATTGTAATCAAGTCTGATATTTCATTATAATATTCATCGTGTAATTCATCGAATATGCAAAGCAGCAACTGATGACTGGTTTAATTACGTTGAAGTACCAACTATATATAATTATATACATTATACAGACAAGGATGGTCTGGATCGTCTGGGTATCTTGAAAATCTCAGTGGCCTGGATCCTTGGCTCGAATGGTTTATATTAATTTTATAAGTTGTATAATATATGCTTTACGGGGATTGGATTCCGAAATTTTAATATGAATACGTTTTTGGACTGAAAATCAGTCAACAAGTTTTGAAAAAGTTTTATTGTAAATGCGAAAATTGTGCCACAAGTAACAAAGTTTAACATTCTGGTTTCCATTATTATTTATATTCCTAATTTGATCTGGAGAACAAAATTTTCTGGCCTAAATGTTTCTACCAATCCTTTTTTGTAGGACTACAAATTTTGCATAAACTTAAAAGTATAAAAATATTTATGAATATTATTTACCCGGTAATATTATAGGCTATAATGCATTTGTATTATATTTGTACACCGCGCAATACTAATAAATACGTACAAGAATATTTTCACATGTATCCCTGAGACCCCATACTAAAAAATGTGAATTTTGGCGTTGGAACTTTTCTCACAAATATAATTATTATTGTTTTCTCTGCTCGTATTATACCTTTAGGTACAGTCTTTTAAACTCATCTCTGTTAAAAGGGCTAAACGAACGATTTAATATGTCCAAAATGATTTAAACTGTATCTATTTACAATTCGTGCAACCCTAAAATAGTTTTAAGTTACTTTCCAATGTCGTTAATAAATTAAACGCTTTCAGGGTTTACTACAAACCGTCTATAGTGCTTTTATTTTTGGAATGACAATAATTGGCTTTCAAAGTAAAATAAATCGACATTATTTTCTTTTGGCTCATTTCTTATAAATCATTTTTAATTTTCTTTTAACTTTTTTTTTTTACCGAAAACTATTGTCCCACACTACAGTGAGCAATTGCAGACTTTTTTTTTGTCCAGAGAAGAAACATTTTGCTTCACATACGTATGAGGGCAAACTATACATACCGATTGGTTTAAATAGGCGTGGTCTACATGTAGCTTTACCAAGGAATCATCAATGATTCTAAAAGAGATTTTAATATTTTGATCTTTACATTTGATATATTTATATCAAGTACCATTGTACTTGATTAAATCGTATAGGTAATTCAACTAAGCGTTTATTACATTATATTCTAGTTAACGGAAGATTTTATCCAATTTCAGAATATCATATTATTACTGTTTGTACAATATTTCATACACAGACGGACTTGGTCAATAAGGCCCAGTCTACGATTAGGAAAATTTGCGCCTTACTCAAAATCATTAGAAGTATATTCATAAAGACTTCGCGCCTCCTAAATTTTCATTTCCATTTATTTAGATTTCTAAAGTAGACTATGGATGTAATATGTTTTTACTACATTATGTGTATTTTTTCTTTCTGTAAACAACTTTTTTTCCAAAACTCTTGCTCCGATCAACAACTTCAGGAATGATTTCTTTTAGCAACGTTTATCTAGTTAGTTAGTACATTGAAGAAGTCGTTATTTGATTTTCCTTGTCGTTTTTTTAAATAATGGCGAAATAGTGATAAAACGTCATAAAACTGGAAATGTTCACTCAATAACGGTTTCTGTAATTTTATAGTTTTATTTATTGTTGTGATTCCATAAAAAATAACCGTAGAGAATTTAAATGTTCACCGGATACTCATAATTCAATACTTATAGACTTTAAAAACTTGTATGGAGTTTTAATGGTATTTTATTTAGTTACAAACAAGAATAATCGTTAATGGGCGATAGTTTCCAATACATTTAGAGGCCCAGTCCATGATCGTGGCCTTACGGTCTGGGCTAGTCTGATCCTGGAAGACGATAAAAATACATACATTTAATTTCCACAGGTTGAAAATAGTTTCAAAGTTATATTCAGTAACGAAATACAATTTAAAAATAACCAATATATGACTTTAGACGAGAAAAACACTTTAAGCGGTTGAAAGCGATTCGCGTTTTCATACATATAACCGACAAGTTGGAGTAAAATAAATATAATTGCAATAGTCCAGTTTTTGTTTTAAAAAATAATTTGAATTCGTATACCACTGTTTTGTTTTGTAGAGAAAATTTTAATTTTTTTTTTTTAAATTTTTTTGTGCTACTTTTAGTACGAATTAATTAACTAAAAAATGAATAAATGCTTCCAACAAAACATAGACAATAGAAACACAAAAAAATTCAAAGATGTTATCAAAATATTAAAAACCCGTTTCCAATCGTGTAATCAACGTATTAGCAACGTTAAATCATAATACGCCAATTCGATATTATACCAACAGGTATTGGTTTTTTTTATCGTATCTACGGATTTTTCTTCTACCGTAAAAACAACTTTTTTTTTGAAAAAATATTAAATGTGTTCCACCAGGAGGGGAAAGGTAAAGCGTCATAATTGTTTAAAAAAATAAATAAATATTATATGGTGGTGGTTTTTGAGTAGCTATATGATAGTGTTTTTCCCTCTGTATTTTACATTTTTAATTTAATATATGCGTAGGTAGGTTGTAGGTATATAACTTTGTTACGTTATGGTATCCTTTTGAAGTTTCCAACTGCATAAAGATATTTTTAACGTCCAAATAACTGTCTGTACTATACACGCACAGGTATTTACAAAAGAGCATAGTAATATACAATATCTGGAATGTTAATATCCGTCCCCTTTGACAAAATCGTTAACATACTTTTTAATAAATGTACACCTACGCATATTTTTGAATAAATACTTTATTTTATCGGTATAATATGGTAGTCAATGGTGTGTAATCGGGTATATATATATTCATTATTATTATTATGCTTGAAGAACAGGTAATAATTTTGTTTTTATATAGGTGTGTGTATTAATGTGTAGCTAAAATATAATTGTTAATAATACTGTACAATTTTCCTATTGTTAACGGGATACCGTTATAGTTATTTTTTATTTTTTACTCAAACGTTAAGTATAATATACGTATACACGTTTATAAACGTATATTATATCGTCCATTAAAATAAATTATAACCAATACGTGAAATTGATTTAAATCGCGTTTCTCGATCGTATAGAAAACGTTTTAGATTCGAAGCCGAGCAAAGGAACTATTGGTTTTACTATTATACGAGTGTTTTTTTTTTTTTTAATTTCTGTTTTTCTGTCTGTATACAAATTTTCGAACAGGAAACTTGATCCAATCGAAAAATGATCTGAGAACTGTTTTGTTACATTTTGGATCTAGTTCCCGAGAAAGTATGTAGTTTATTTGATTTTCCGGTTAGGTTTTTTTAATAGCTGAGCAACATTGGAAAAAAAAAACGTAGAAAGAACGGAGAAGTTTACAGAAATAATAGTTTAATTATTTTCAATTTGCTTTTTTTGTTAAAATTCAGTTCAAATTATTCGTAGAATTGACATTTTGACAGAGAATTGGTCTTCGATATAGGTCTTAGGTATCAACATTGTATTTTCCTTTTTTTGAAGTAATAAAATTGACAAAACATTTTTAATAAAACTATTTTCGATCCAATAGAAATGTTTGTAAATTCAACTGAAAATTTATTGTAAACTGTATTTCACAAAAAAAAATAATAATAATAAAAATGTAATGTATTAATTTTTTTTCATAATAGTTATATGATCAAATCTTAAATATTACCGCCTTTCAAATTATGTACAAACGAACTTCACTTGGAATGGTTTTTCATTAGTAATAGTTTATAGTACCTTACAGATATAAATTAAATAACTTTATGTATACTACTTTCCTAACTTCTAACCAACAACAATAGCCATTAACAGTATCATGATGCAGCTCTCTCTCTCTCTTTCTCTCTCTCTTTTTCTTTCTCTCTCTCTCTCTCTCTCTCTCTCTCTCTCTTTTACTTTAATACACAACCTGGAATCAATATATATATTTAGAGATTTCTCTCATGGTATTTTGTTTTAAAAATAAAATGTAATAACAAACTGATAACATTTCAAGTAAAAAGATAATTAAAATAATTAGATTAAATTAAATTTTTAAATAAAGAGGCTTGAGTGAAAGTTTTTTATTTTATCAAAACATGTTTTATCGGAAAATATTTTAGGTTTTATTGGAAAGAATAAAACATTGATTTTTAGTTATATAACCTGAAAAAACCTTAAAATAAATAAGTTTTGAAAAAATTATAAAAATTGTAGTCTCTAAACAAATTTTAAACTCTATTTAATTATCGTGTACAGTAATACAATTTTAAAAATCCAAATCCAATGTGCCTTGTAAGAGATCTTTCTTTTACCAATAACAAATATGATCGAAATCTGCAGTTTACTATAGGATGCATGAGAATTTTTCCTGTAAATAATATTTTTACGAGTGCCATTAAAATTTGAACTTAAAACGGATATAAAAAACGCTTTTATACTACGACTTTCCTTTTTATTGGAATAATTTTTATTGTTCTGACCGAAAACCTGTTCACAGATAGAAACAAAATAATAGCCGACACTCCATATACTGTAACTATAATAACTACATAATAATAATATATACTACCCATTACGCTTCTCTCAGAATCTAAACTAATTAAGCTTGCTACTATATCCACTTAATATAATTGCGTTTACCTAATTTAAAATACGTACTAAATTATGCTTCTATAATTATTGAAAAAAAAAAAAAATTAAATAACAATATAAACAATTTGTATAAAGCCAATAGATTAATAATTACTATAATTATGATTAGCTCGTTTTTTTCACTGTCATGTAATATTTTCAATTCGAACGAAAATGAATTGAAAATATAAACGTTTACAAAAGTGAAAATTAATAAAAACTTTATTATTTTCGTCGAATCCGTGTATTGTAATGAGATAACAATATTGTTATGGTAATCGAAATATAATCTCTTTAAACTTTGACCCCGGGGAAGAATGTGCTTATAAGAGGTTAGTCTTTTACTTTTTTATTATTGTTATATAGTCTTATGTAATTTTATTCTTCTCTATGTTTGGTCTAAATTGCATAAACGTATGTATTTTTAAATTAAGTGCATTGTTATGTGTTGACTAGTGTGCAATAACTTTGCAGGATGGAAGTTGAAGTTATAAACTAAAGAAACTGTCCTAGGATAATGGATAATGGGGACGGGTGCAGCCACTGTTGTAAGTGAGAAGTTGAGAAGGTATAGGATGTAGACGGGAAACCTATCATAGTTAATCATTGTTGTCCAGTAATTTATCTTTTATAAAGGGTACCTACTTTCTTGTCTGCGACAGCCAAATTACAAATATAATAATAACTGGTTTTTTTTCATTGATGTCACTAATGTAACCTATAAATCAACAGAAAAAAAAAATTGTTCCCGAAATACCAAAAACCTTGTGCCAGCCACCCTTTAGCGGTTGAATTTGGAGATAAAAGTAGATGGTGATCTTCCTCCAGTGGCGAACTGAGGTAAAAAATTGGCACGAGCGTTTATAGATAATAGCCCCTTATTATTACAACACCATTACCAAATTTTATGACAAAGAACGCACAAGCACATGATATTATATAAAATATGATCTGTAACTACCAACTATATTATTATAGTATTATAAGTTTTATAAGTATTATGCTATATACACAAATATTTCAAATGCATATTGCCCTGCCACATGAACCCATTATAGTATAAATCCCTGATATTCTTAGGGGCCTCATGGGTGATCGCAAGCCCGCCCTCCATCTGACTCAGTCCGTCCCTGTTTTCCTATTGTTATTAATGTCAAGTATGCAAAGTTGTATCAACATCGAAATAAAACTGTAGACTCGTATAACAAACAAACATACATGTATAAAATACATATTATACAGACTAAATTTCGATTCTATATTATACAGAGTGACCAATATAACGTATGACATTACTCATTTCGGAAAGAATGAATTTTTTTTCGGAATTTGTATTTTAGAAAACTCAAGAAACAAGCAGCTCTAAAATAATAGATGGACGTTATTTTATTTCGTCCTTATTTTCGGGGATGAACCCACTTCTGGTTTTCATATAGCACATTTAAAATGTATGTCATTTTCAATAGTGTGTATAGTGTGATTTCACCCAAAAAAGTAATAAATACAAAAACAAATTCTAGAGCTACTTGTTTCTAAAATTTTAAACATTAAAACAAAATAACAAAAACAGTTATTACTTTCCGAGATAATGAGTGTCTTACGTTATATTGATTATTCTGTGTAAGGTTACTGACTATGCAATTCCGCGTAAAATTTTAAAATGCAGTAAACTATGACGATAATTAAGTCATAAATGTGTCATCAATGTGTTGTTTTATTATTTATTGATTACACTTCCAAACACTACCTGGTTATATGATATAATTGTGCTGTATATACGTATGTGTATATATTTTTTATTATGTAAATAATTATTTATTTACCATAAAAATAGTCCATAATTATACCTTTTTTTATTTGTTTTTTAATTTTTCCGTCCTTAATATTATAATATATAAGTAATATTGAATACATGTTTAACAATTAGGTCAGGTACACGAATAATAATAGTTATGAGAATGAAAAACAGTAAAGGTTATTTAAAAATAAAAAGCCAACTGTACTTCACGTTATGGGCATATTCAGTCACTATTGTATTAGTTGGGAAGTTATTATATTAATTATTTTTGATGTTGGTGACAAATGATCTCGGATTTATTTATTTTTCTGCTCATAGTTTAAAAAAAACCAATATCCATACTATTATACGAGTAGTTAAATTTAAATTTAATAATATGAATAACAAATTATATACATTTTAGATTAAAACTATAAACCAGTATTCAGTAATTTGAATTATGATTTATCTTTTTGTGCTGTACTGAGGTTAATTGTTAATTATTTAGATTAACTTAATATCCCGAAAGGCATCAATGATCAATTTATTTCGAAAATAAACTTTACAAATCTAGAACATAATAACATATTAAATAAATTTGTGTTTTTTATCATTTATTTTATGTGTATATATTTGTACCATTATTTATGAGAATATTATTCCGATTGATATGATAAACCGTGCTATGTATTCGTATTATCGTAGATTACTGATATAGGCTGATCATTTTCGTCTCATAATAATGATTTGTATGTTGTATCAAAGCGCGTTATGTCTCTATAGAGTTAGTCCATATTATGCTGACAAGCCATCTTAAAACTACTTTAAAATCTAAGGTTGGGTAAATAAATACTCTTGCCCCTGCCTCGTAATTACGTCCCTGATTTTTTTTAATATTTTAATTCCCGATTAATATATTCTTTCCAAATAATAGACAAACAATATTATGATGAAAAAAGTGAAAAAGTGTGAACACCTACAAGGTGATCAATAAAACGTCAAGTTATTATTATCTCGGAAAGTATTAACTCCTTTCGGGATTTGTTTTTTAGATTATTTAAAAATAATTAGCTCCAGAATGTTACTTTACGGTCTTTTTTCGTCTTCCTAACTTCATGGGGTGACATCACTACTTAATTATAAAACCGTAAACATAATTTACTAAAAATTCTATAAATTGATAGAGTATTAATTGAAATAAATTTTGGTATTGAAATTTCTTTTCCCGTTGACGATATTTGCCACTTTAAGTTTTGGTCTAAGTTCAATAGAGTGAGTGTAATAGAATATTACTAAAACGCAACGCGCCATAACGCCACACAAATTATTCATCACTACTTTCCCCTAGTTGAAACTTAAAAGTGGAATATCTTGTCAACGGGTTAACAGATATTAAATATGTCAACAACAAAATTGATTTAAACTAATACTCTATCTATTTATGGAATTTTTAATAACTGAAAATTAAAAGTAGGTTGTGGTCACACCCCTGAAATAAGGATAAAAAAAAGAGTAATGTACACAATTTTAGAGCTACTTATTTCTTAAATGTTATGAAAAATCGAATTCCGAAAAAAGTTCGAGATAATGAGTGTTATAATTATTTTCCTAACCCTGTATAATTGATCGAATCTTATAGAAACTCAATACTTTAAAGATTAATGTAACATTGATGATTAAAAAAAAAAAAACAACAGACATTAAATCAATTACAAAACCATCGAAAAAATTACTCTGTGATAAAATAATCACTCTGTAGGTGTACTGCAGTTAATAATAATCAATTATTCAATTTTTTGTTCAACTGTACGTTTTATAATGGCCAATAACTAATTATCATCGTCACTCAATTGCAAGTACGTCAAATTTAATGGATTAATTAATATTAATTGAATGATGTCTTTTGAGAGCACACTATATAGACCTTTCCAGCAAGCAATCGAGTAAATGTATGAAAATCATTTCTTTTTTTTTAAATTTTAAATTACGATACTTCGTTGAATAACCATCATTTAGTTCACATACACGCATCTAAAAAAAAAAAAATATATTTTTCATTCAATTATGTTTAATTAATAAAAGGAAATGTCTGTATGTATGCGGGTTGGCAGAGATCCAAAAATTCACATACAGAAGCGGATGAATTGTGTTGATTGTGTACCTCGAAGCAGGATTTCCGCAACTAAATCCCTAAAGGGCGAACGTCGGAAAATTTGTCGGTCGTTAAAAATCAGGGTTTCTTAAATTATAAACAAAAAAAAAATCAACATTCATAATGATAATAATAATGTATATCTACACTGCAAGATATTAAATTTTTATCTCGCCTACGAAACCTTATTATTATTTTTTCTGACAGTAATATTCGAGGAACTTGTCTTAAATATAATTCATAACAATGGCAATAACGACGGTTGAAGATATCGTATGCATTTCATACGGTCTAGTGCAATGATTCTCAACGTGGGTGGTCTGCCCCTTGTGGGCTTTTTTAATTTTGAGGGGGATTTTTACTTAAGGGGGTGCTAAGTGGGGGGGGGGCGATTCTACTGTGACTTTTATTACTAAAAACAATTATATAATTATTAACACAATATTAGCAAATTCATAACTTATTGCAATGAAATGTAAATCTGCGTACAAAAGAAAATAATTAAATAATGAAATATTTTATACACACTACAATAACAGCGAAAAGTCCCATTTTCATACGGATATTTCCGACAATATTGTATACTTGCATTTATTACATGAATTCATATAATTTAGTGTGCATGTCTGTTAGCTATACTTATTCATAATTATAATAAAATATCCGAGCTCAAAATGTGAAGAAAATATTTATTTTCCACTTTAATTAAATGGCTGATTATAAAAACTAAACTGTAATTTTTACATTAGGACAATCTAAAAGGGGCGTTGAGTAAAAAAAGGTTGGAAAACACTGGTCTAGTGAAACCGTAACGTTCAGCTAATTATCGTACAGTTTTGTTATAATAGAAAGTTTTAAAAAAAGGAATAAATTAATGCTGTACAACAAAATATTCGCGTGTAATTTTAAGAAAAAAAAAATTATTTACTATCGGGTGGAAATGTTCATAAAATACGACATTTGTTCCGGGAAAACTACTGGGAATTTAATTAAACCCGTAAATTTTAAATGAGTAATAATTTACACGAGGTTTTGTAATACGTAAGGTAAAATCGTTAATTTTTTTTCGGTATATTATTAACTATTCGGTACGACAGAAACGACATTATCCGCCGTGATAGGATGATCGCCTCCGATCGGGACGAGATTACTAAGTTTGTCCGCAAACACGAGATAAGACTGGATCAATACATCAATCCGGAAGCAATTCAACTGCTTGCCAATTCTCAAACCATTAGGCGTCCCAAGTATAAGATTCCTAGACCAAGGCCGCGGCCACTCTGTTGGAAGTGGGACTCCATACGTGTTTTTTTTTTTTTTTGTACATTTAATACACCAAAATGTACCACTATTCTTGTACAACTTTGTAATGTGTTGTTAAAGATCTTAAATCGTTGTAATTAGAGCTTTTGGGCGGTGAAAAAAAAATTATATATATATCAACTATACAAATACTAAACCATTGAAAAATATTTTGCATTGTGTATTTGTATTTTATTTAATTTTGGACACGTTTTTCAAACCGCTGAAAATAAAATATTTTATAATACCGATATTCCATTTATTTCATTTCTTTTATTTAAAACACAATAGACCGAACCAATTTTATGTTTACTCTAAAGGGAAGCCGAGACCGGACACAGGCGTTTCGGTACGAAAATCGAATTTGTGTACATTTTTTTTTTTTTATTTACGGGTTACCTCGGTGACACAGATGAAAAAAAAACAGTTATTATTATAGTTAATTTGATTGTCACGGGCAAAAGCGAGTACCCTTAATAAATTACCCGGCAACGACTGTGATTGGGACGGGGGCAGAAACAAGGAGTGACGAGGAAACACGGGAAAACAACGTTTTATTATTATTTTTTTTTCGCGCTGGGCAACTAAATATTTTACAACATAGCGCGCGTGCTGTTAATTCTATTCGAACATATTAATATAGGCACGCGCTGGTTTTTTTGTGCCGAATATTACTACTATATTGATATTTATTTTTAATACCTACCTATATATTTCTTTTCAAGCGTATTAATATTTTGTTTAATCGGGGGATTTTTTATATGTACTTTCAGTATTATTACACATTTTGTGTGTGTCGGTCGGGGAATTAGTCGAGAATTATATGATATGATTGTAGCCTAGTACTACAAATGTATCGGGAATAAACCAGCTGAATTAAAAAAAAATAAATAAACAACAGACATTTATAATATTGTATAGTATACATAATACATACTATAGTAATCCCGCGGTGTTATGTAGGCATATAGATAGAGAGGCAACAACCATCTCGACGCAGGATATTAACACCAGTGTTCATGAAATTCGTGGCGACGGTCATCGCATTCGTGAAATGCGATTCCGAGGGGTTAACTGTAGATTAGCTGTAGTACGAAATGAAAAAAAAAAAAAAAATGTATAAAAAATCCTTATAGGTAGCTGTATTACCGGGTAAACATTTTAGACGCGATTTAACGAAACGCAGTCGCCGAAGCACGTACTTGGTCGTTAATATAATATAAAATCGCGTTCTCCAATGATAAAACATAACGTCGAACAATAATACTACGACGTGACTATTTTTTTTTTCGCTCGCTCGCGATTATTATGTGGTTCGCTGATCCGCATCACTCGATTTCGGAGTATGGCCAGCCGGATAATAACATTACACGGATGTAATATGCAGAATTATCACGATTTTCTTTGTTTGCGCATTTTTAAACCAGCGCACGACCGGGGCTTAAAGTGGCACGAAATGGCAAAGGGGATATCTACCGGGTAATCCCCACAGCGTTCCATGCAGTTCCCGAACCCGATACCTTTTAAAGATCGTGTTGAAAAGGACGCCTTTTAAGCGCCGTCAGATGTAGAGAGGAACCTAGACCCCTTTGCGTTCTCTCTCATTGTAACCCACACAGACGACACTATCGTAGCCATAACGGCGTATATTGTGACGCGGCACAGTGTTTTAAAATCAAAAAGACCTGGAATAAACTAATTATTTTCAAATGTTACATTATACATCATCAAAAACTACCTGATGATAAAATCAGTTAAAAATATCCTCAATTACAAATTTGTAATCGGTTTTAAAATGTACCTAACTTTTATTTGGGGGGGAGGGGTTAAGTGTTTTCTTTTTAAATTTGTATGTAATTTATTGAGTGGCATATCGATATATGTGTTTTAGGTCCTAGAATCCAATTGTAATATAATTTTTAAGATTCATAGGTTCCTTTAAATAGAAGAGTAGAAGTATTTTTTCAAATGAATAGTGATTTAGTGAATGATACGTGACACATCAATATAATATACGTTATTAAGGTATTGACGTCATTTTTTAAAATTAAATTAATTATATACTTACTTAAATATCTTAAATTTTTTGTTCATGTTTAGGGATGTATAAATACATATATTATTATTTAGTTAATATTTGAATACTATCCTTGTCATCATCATCTGTGTCACTATTGGACATGTTTATTTCAAATAATTTCTCTACTTTAGAGGGAAAGGACCTTTTTCTTCTCTTCACTTCATGATGGCCGCTTATCTTTGGATCGGAAGATGATAAACATAAATGATATTATAATTAGGTATCTTTTCTTAGAGAGTTTTTGTAGATGTTACAATAATATTTGAAAATACAACAACGGCAAAAACGTAAATTTTATGAGTAAAATCAGTGTATAAACAATTACTATTATAGTCGTAGAATGGAGCAGGTATATGCAACCAAATTCTACACTTTATTTAAGTAGAGATTATAAACTAACATAAAATATAAAAATGGATGGGGAACCCAGTGGATAAGTCTAAAAAAATCTCTTATTTTCCATATCCTAATGACTAATATTAATTATATCTTTATTGAACATCGGATTTATCATAAAATATAAAACTATTTTTGACAAAAATAAATTTTTACAAACCTTTACTCTAAACATTAACAAAATATTTAGCAACTTTTTTCTAATCAATGTATTATAATTTACTTATTAATTATATACAAACTAGGATAATTCATCAAACAGTTTCTGCATTTCCGTACATTTCCAACTTAAAATAGTGATTTTGTCAATAAAATTTTTTTCATTTTTTTTTAATACACTTTTCAACAAGTAATATACTAAACAATTTCATTTAAATAAAAGTATTTTGAAAAATAGACTTTATTTCAACTTTTTCGATTTTAAAACACTATGCGTGGGGGGCAACCTGGGCTCCATTGGTCCATATAGTGAAATTTCATGTTTAATTAAAACTTATTATTATTAATTAAACTATAACAAATATAATATTTATTATGGAAGACGAAAGGGAATGGCGACTGCAGTGGATTAGTAAATGGAAACTTTGTTTAAATTCTGCCGATAGTACTTCAAAAATAATACGATTCTTGAAGTTTCTAAAAAAAAAATTTAGGTGCACGTTATGCTCTCTTAAAAATATTGTTCACCATAAATATCTACCTGTTACAATTAAAACTGTCGAAACTTGTTTTTCGATTCGTACTGGGTTGATTAAAAACGTTCTTGAGTAACTAACATAGGAAAATATATATATGTATGTATTATATTTATATGTATGCATCGATGACGTGAAAAAACCTTCTATCAATTTTGATATCCCTGGATTCAGAAAAAAATAAGCTATCATATGATAATATATCCTATGTGCTATCTTCATAAAAGAATCAATAAAAAATTAAAAAACAAAATCTCTTATGTGTTACACTGAATCGTTTGTGAAATATTTTCTATGTAACATTGAAAACCTCCTGTGTGATGATAAAAAACTTCCTAAGTGATTTAAAAACTATAATATACAAAATAATCAAATAAACAAACGATAATTTAATGAAAAAAACGTTTTAACGTTATTTCACAAATACTCATAGCTAAAAGCATAAGGTGGTATAAAAAAGGCAGTAGGATTCTTTCTTCGTTTAGTTATCTGCGGCTTTTCAATCATTTTCTGAAAATATAAATAGATAAATTAAATAATAGGTACGTTTGGTTATACTAATGTTTTTTTTTTTTTGAGACAAGAAGTATAGTTTTACTAACACAAAATGGTTATTTATTCATTGATAAATTATTTTATTTTTGACATTTAATTACCTATTGTTAGCTACCTACCTATAATAAAGTTATTAAATAGGTGTACGATATGCTTGGTATATATAATATCGTACAAATTCCCAAAAATCAACGCCTGCAGTCTCCTGAGATACATATTTTGCAGTATAAAAGTATAATATATTAGTAAGAGATTATCACGTAAATCATTTTGCCGTGCCAAAATCTCACAGTTTTCTTCTACTATTCACGTATTATCTACCACCATATGTTAAGAACATAATATGATGATAGTGATCGGTAAGTAATACTTATCTGAGTTTTGTAAGTACTGCGAGTTTCTGATATGAAAATGAAACTTTGCGATACCTATTAGCTATTCCATTAACTTCTATATTATTATTTGCTACATTGTTAAATCTCAGAATCGAATTTGAATTTGATTAATTATTCTAAGAAATTGTTTAAGTATAAAACAATACATTAATAGTATTTTTTTTTTTTTTAATATACCTGGATCAGATATGAATACCTCTGTGGTAAATCTTTTTAATTGTTTGAACGCAGATTTCATAAAGTTTAAATATTTAATAGCATCATTTTCTAAATGATTTAAAACCATTCTAGCCACCGGCTTCCAGTAGTCTGGTACATAATTAAAAAAAAAAAAAAAACACTTATTATACAACCCAACTTATAAGTATAATTATTTGTATCAAAATCTTAGAAAACCGTTTACAGTCTTAGTCCTTAGACTATAAACCCGCCAAAAAGTTTCCCCAATTCTAAATCGCTATTACGATAATGCCACCAATTACACTGATCAGACATATGCAATTTAATATAACCGTACATTTCCTGTGAAATGTTAAAACAACTAAATATTGGTTAAAAGTTGTAAAAATGAATTCAATTGTAACAAGAAAATAAAAAAAAATCAAATCCAAATTCATACAACGAATATCGATAGTATTATTCCCATATAATACCTTTCCTAAATTCAAATAAAAAAAAAAAAAACGAGAAATATTTAAGGCCTTTTTCGACGAGTTGCACTATTTACATTGTCAAATCAACAACTTGCATTATGCTTCTCATGGTTTCTTCTACATCAAATCAACGATAATTTATTAGGAGTTAGGTGGGTATTTGTCAGAGTGTTTATACAGAAGTCAATCCTAGAATATATATTTACCGATTGCCCGGGCGGTATTATCTCCTCGCTGTGGAGATGGAACATAAAGGAGATCACCGGAAGAATCCGCTAACTCGGGTTCTTCGACAACCGGATCTTCATTTTTGTCCGCGTTTTACACGCCCTTTATCATCGCTTGTCAAACGTTTCTATAATTAAATTTAAACCTCATAAATCTAATAAATATTACAATAATTTCTAACACATTTCAAATATTATCATAAGTATAATTATTAAAGGACGCAAATCGAGCAGGTATTTTCAAAGTATTCCCCGGACAATAGAGATCAAACTTTCCGTTTAAAAAAATGTATACGTTTTCATTATTATATTATAAATTAAATCTGTTTTTTCTCTCGTATAACACCATGGAGAATTAGACAAAAAAAAAAAAAAAAAAAAAAACAATAAAAATTTTCGTATTTTATAACATACATTTTAATGACGCTATTTTTTTTTTCGGGTTAATAATACTGCTAACCGTTCCGTCCCTTGCGAAACCATCGAACTTTTGCATAGACGTTTGCTTATATAGGTAAGGTTTGAAGGCAACGGCCTTGCCAGTGACAAATTGTATGCCCGTGTATTATTTTACGACACTCAATTAAAAATTGAAACAAAATGAGAGTAGAACAGTTTTCTTCCCATATGCATAAACAATAGAATCCAGAAGTAAAAAAAAAAAAAAAAACGCAATTTCCGTATTTTAAGGAATAAAATGTATGTGCGAGCGCCGGTCATCGGTGGTCGAATTTCTANTAAATCTGTTTTTTCTCTCGTATAACACCATGGAGAATTAGACAAAAAAAAAAAAAAAAAAAAAAAAAAAAAAAAAACGCAATTTCCGTATTTTAAGGAATAAAATGTATGTGCGAGCGCCGGTCATCGGTGGTCGAATTTCTAATAATTCTTTAAGTTATATTTTTTATAGGAAAACTTGTCGAGGCGTGTTTCTCTTTTGACATAGATTCGTCCGATGAAAGACACAGATTACCCATTTTAAAAAGGACAAAAAAAATAACCTTAAACGGTTTTTCGGATATACGCACGTACCTTACTCCGACAACAATGCTTTATTTTTCGCATAGCCAACTCAGTGTCATTATATACATATCGTGTTAACATATTAACAAAAGTTATATGAAATACGTGCATGAATGTGCAAGAAAGCTAAAAAAGCGAAAAAAAAACAAAAACTATACTAATAGGTGTATTGAACTTTACATTTGATATTCCTGAATAATGTTATTCATACCTATTTGTTCGGATCGCACATTAATTGTTATTTACTCGGTTTCCGGGTCCTCGTTAACTTTTCAGGAAACCGTATCCACGTAGTAACAATTGTGTTTGTTTGTGTATTAAATTTGCCAACAGTATTTCCGATAGAATTATTTCAAACCAGCAATAACATCAGTGTTATTTTTGTAAGAACGGTCGGCGCAATAAATATTTTATACTATCGTTTTGACGAACGTCCAGTGTTCCGCGGACTTAAACTCTAAACCCGGAGACTTTTTATGTTCAGTTTTAGATATCTATCAATTATTCGTATTATAACAGCGTATTTAGTATTTATGAATACGTTCGTGTGTTTATAAATAAACGAGAGCATAAATGCGATAGTTCCGGTTTTAATATATTCGTTTTTCACTATTATAAAAAATAAAAATAAGAAAAATAACTTCCGTAGCGAACAGACAAAATACTATAATTATACTTAAGATTCAAAAAAATAAAAATCACATTGGACATTTATAGGTAGGGATTAAAATAGTTTTAGGTACAAGCAGTGGTGCTCGAAAGCCAGTGCAATTATAATATTTATTAACAGTCATCCATGCCACCGCCAGTGGTGTATTTTCTTTAAAAAATAAATACTGTAAAGATAGATATCAACACCACGCATATTCCGTTTTTTAGTGTGCACTATTATATACCACACTACCATTATGGGTACAACAGAGGCAACCGACAAAACACCAGCGTTACTTTTTCGTGACAATACAATTATAATATTGGGCCTCTGTTATTAGCTATAGAAAGGTATATACGGTTTACCTATACGTATTTTTAACTTAAACACATAAACAACATATAAGTATTGTATTGTATAGATATTATTATTATTGCGTGTTCTTCGTTCGAAATCTTCGTAACCGAACGGTAATTTTCGACGTTTTCGAATTTCAAATTTGCGTCCGTATACACATCATCCGAGGACGGATCCAAGGAGGGATGTCTAGTGGTCCAGGCTCCCCCCCCCCCCCCACAGACATATTATTTCTCCGATTTTTTTTTNTCAGATTTGTTAGTAAATAATTCACTCAGGTTAATACTACCAATAATTATGTTTTTTAAATTTGAAACTTAGAAATATTGACCACAGATTTTAGTTTCAAATACACCATTAAAAAGTGCTTCTAAAACACTGTTTATTATACAATTTAAAATTTTTGATTTATCAGATAAAATTATTAAACAATTTGTCATAAAAATATATTTATTAATTTTATTTATCCTGTAAATCCTGTGTATTGCGAGTGGTTTTATAAATGTCGGTAAAATTATTGTGTAAGTGTGCTTAATTGTTCGTAAAAAAATACCAACTGGTCATTTCCCTGAAATGGGCAAAACTTTTTCGTTTTCCCCGGATGTTAAAATGTTAATATCCTTGAACACAATTCCTATATACGCAGTGCTTATCTACAAGATTTGGTAACAACTCGTTGACTGGCACCGATAGATTTTAAGTTTTTACCTAGGACGCCGTAACTTAATTGGATCATTATCAGATTTGGACCTGCAACAGACAGGTTAAGTTTTTTCATTTTTCTCTCTGCTCTATTTAAATTCGTGGTAGCTATTAGTTGACTAGGTGGTAGAATTTTTCCCGTTTTAAGTCTACTGCACTGGGGACGTTAACTTCCTGAGAGCAGTATTGGGTTCGGACCAACAGAGAGTTTATATTTTGTGGGATGTATCCGAATTGGTTCCCGAGCTCATACCCCACATGCCGAATTGGTTCCCGTTTGAAAAACGTACTTTATTAAGGTGAGCAGAATTGATTCCCGCTTAATGCCAGCATTTAAACAATTAACCCAATACGTGTAGGCGTGTACTACATTTTTAAACTTGTATTTAACTTTTATCATACTACGTCGAGAAATTTAACAGTTATTAAGGTTGTAAAATAATGATATATCAGCGTACTGCCAAAATACCGTAATCGATTAAGATAACGTCAATCTATCTGGATATACGTCAGTCCTAAGCCTGTACGAACGGGAAAGGAAATGTGCGTATTTGACTATCTTACTGCGAACAGTGGGAACCAATATAATTCGACCGGTAGTGGGTACATGACAAAGTCAAACGGAAACCGATTTGAATACATCGGTTTTGTGAAACGCTTAAAACTACGGGCCGAACACGGATAAAGTCTGCAAATACGCGGTCCGTTTTTTTTTTTGTTTTTTAAACATTTAATACCGTGCGCTCGGCGCAGCGTGTTTCGTAGTTATTATTCACACAATATACGCACTATCAACATAATACATCTAGGTGCCGCTTATATAATTGTATTATGTAACAACGTATTAATATTATTCGGATGACAAATTACCGTGTGTGGCAAGTTATCCAACTATATGCTCGGCTTTTTTTTTTTTTATAGCTTTTATCATAAGGAAAAAAAACATTTGACGCGTACGGCTCGACAATACAATATTTACACCGCTTTTGTCTCGGTGCAACGCGCGTGGTGCAAGTGCTATTGTAGGTAGAGCGCGGTTGTCGTCGCCATCACCGTCGACTATTAATATTATACGCGATCGTTACAATATAACAAAAAAATTCGTTCTTTTTGTTTTCTCTAAACGATGTTTTCGCCGGTTGACAACACCGCAAACAGACAAACACATGCAGTCTTACGCACGCATATTATTAATATCGTTGATACGTATATAATATGTGATAATAATATGTACAACACTCGAAACGTTTTATTATTATTATTATTATTATTAATATTAGTATTCATTTAATATATTCAACGCGTTATATACGATAATTTATCGCTATTCGTCGAAATCGTTTTTTTAGACGAAACAAATGCGTATAATCGGCTGTTATTATTATGCAATAACACTCGTTTCGCGCATTGTCTTCGCGGTAGGAAATGTATTTCCTGGTTTGTTATTAGTTCGTGCTGTGATTCTAACGTATATTGTGATGTACACAATGATTCGATTTTTGTCGATATCCAGCTATTTTCTCGACGGGTTTTAAGCGAATTCGCAGATTTCTGTTCGTTAAAGTATAATATTGTAATGCGATACTTACGGAATCGTTTAAACTATATAGTTTAGCATTTATTTTCATATCGTTACCTCTACTGCCTTGTGCCTCTCAATATCGAGTATTATACATTTTGATTTTCAAACGAACGACAATCCCCGCGCCCGTTTTCAATACAGACTCGGTAAAATCAAATGATATATATTTCAAACACTTTGATATGAGTAACATCAGTGACGGATTTTCAACATTTTCCTGAGAGGGGTCATGCAAAATAATATGTATTTCAAAGGTGTCTGTCATTAGATATTTGTGGATCCCCCCCCTGCCAATGCACTACACGACGCTTTCATCCCAATAGATTTGGTACTTACTTAGCGTTCGCTTATTTTTTTCACTTGACATTCAGCGTATAGCGGAATAAAAATTCGATGTGTTATACACCAAACATGCAATTTGAAAATGCTTTTTTTGCTTATTACAATAAAACAAATACTTTTTACAAGTAATGGTCACTATATAGTAGTAATGAACTGCTAGTAATGGAACACTAATGGACACTGCACGAATAGTCACTATCAAATATTGTCTGATATTTCGATAGTTTATCTGATATTCCCAACCATTACGCCTAACGTTAGTTGATCCGCAATAATCGATAGTAAACAATTAGTTCGATATACAGTAAAACTTTCATATAACGGTCATCTAAGGAACCGGAATCAATTACCGCTATTTAGAAGTGGCCATCCTATAAAAATTACCGTTAACAGAAACGCAATACTTCCAGACGACCATTATATAGAATGGATAAACAAAAACCAATTTCCATATTTCAGATTTCCATAATTTTAAAACAGCGTCTTTAATTTGTATTAAATTGATGACTTAAGTTCTATGAAAGCAAGCGCACTCACATTTTCTTTTTCATAATACTCTAATTGTTAGAGCACTATGAAAAAAAGCCTAACAACTTGATTTTTTCTGCAACAGTTAGTTGATTTCGTTTGGACGCCATCATAACCACGCGATACGTTTTCAATTGACATTGTAATCTGATGAAATATAAGAAAATACACACACCCGCTGTGTCCATAACGTTATCGTTAAGGTTCGATAAGATAACTATAAACTGCCATAAATAATTCGGGCAAATCATGCACTTTAAATTTGTCATACGCTTCTTATATTATACATTCGCTGTACATATTTGCTATTATTTTATCCTATATTTTGACCGTTATTTAGAGCGCCCGCTGTATAGAGGTATTAATGTATTTTTCCGACGGGGCCAAAAAAATATGACCGTTGCATAGAGGTGACCGTTAGAGGAAGTTTCACTGTATTTGACAGTGAAATATTATTTAATAGTCTATAAATCTAATAAGGATACCACGGCATCTAGAAACTAGGAAAACCGGCGAAATCCAGGGAACACCCCTTGGACTAGTTAAGGAATTTGGGTGGAATTCTGAAATTTTAATTTCAAACTTCAACGTCTACATTTGCGTTAATATTAATTATTCAAAATTCGAAAAATATCAATGTTACCTATTATATTATCATGTATATTATTTCGTTACGTATTTAATACTACTTGAATATATCATAGCGGTTCAAAGCATGTATTGTTACGTTCGTACATTTTGCTATTCGAACCGGGATTAAATTTTAAACAAAAATGAAAGCGAGACGAATGTATTTTTTATATATATTCTTTGTTTACCCTTATAAACTGAACAAAAAAAACATCAATATCACAATTCAAAATACAATTTCATGGAAACCACGGTATCGAACTATATTCAATAGTCGATATTAAAGTATTCGGTTACGTGTTAACTTTACTGTTCAAAATATTCGAACTGCTCGATGGTTCGAAACCGTATCACTCTCAATTGTTCGTTAGTTTCTTTTATCATCACTACTTTTTACTAGTCGTTATGTACATACCGCTATGTGCTTATTTCAGGACTCACAATAAAGATTTTTTTTTTCTCCTAAGCGGTTTTTGTTGATTTTATATGTTTAAAGTCCGGAACGCCGGTTCATAACAGTTTAGAGTATTTACACTGGAGAAGTAAGAAAAGACGATTATATTTTTGAAGGTTTACGATTAAATTGTATTGTTTTTTTTTAAAAATTCTAAGTGCATACATCCGTTTAGATACCTCTGCTCAGATACATAAAAACTGCGTTTTTCGATTATAAAATTCCAGATTGATCTAGAATTTAAAATTTAAAAAACACATTTCGTTAAAAGTCTGCACTATTTTTAAACTTACTCTTAATTACAATCATAAACGTTTGTTGATATTATTTATACAAAAAAAAAACACAGGAATACAATTTTTTTTTTTTATACGCAACAAATTTTTCAATAACCTAACCTAACCGATAATGACGTTCCGCCCCTTACGGCTTACTAGTTGCCGACCAGCATTGGTCGAAATTGTCGGTTTTTGTCCGCAGCGGCTGCGGTGACGGCGGCCGTTGCATTTCAACACGAACGTTCTCACATCATCTTCGACGTGTACGACCACGGTACGTCCGTTACACCGACAGCACGGGCCGGTCTTCTCGGGAGTATTAACGACGGTGTTTTTCGGACCGGCGACGGCGAGAATTCCCGTGGCGGGCCTCTCTGCCGGCCCGGCCGTGAACAACTCGAAAAGGTTTGGATTGGAGGGACCACGTGTTACCGTACCGTCCAAACGAATGTCGCCGCCGCGATACTCTTTACCGTCGACGTTCGACGTCGCGTTTTCCGCACTCGTAACGGTGATTATTGCGGTAGCGGTCTCAGGTCCCGCCGCCGCCGTATATTTCGAAAAGCGGCCGGTCGTCGAATCGGCGGCCGTAGAAAATCCGCGGTCGATGTCCACGCCGGAAGATTCGCCGTCGTCCCGCGGCGAGTCCCACACGTCCGCCCAGCCTGGATCGAGCTCGGTGTCGCCCGCCGTCGATGCTGCACCCGAATATGGCGACGACGGCGCGGAATGACCGCCCGCGGTAGTCGGACGGCGACCGTCGTTGTCACGCGGCGTAGACGTCGACACCGACACATCGGTCGGTGTCTTCAGCGCGATCTCGGCGAGGGTCTGTCCGACTTTTGGCCCGGCGATATCGTAATGGCGTTCGCCGAAGACGTTCGGTTCATCAACTACGTTCGGTTTGCCAACTACGTTCGGTTCGCCGACGGTAAGTTTTTCCGGACTCGTCGTGGTCGCTGCAGTATGGCCGGCCGCGCGCGCAACCATCCTGTCGGCATTGGATACCGAACCCGGGAACTTCACCGTGGAGGAGTGCGGATTCGGGAGCAGTGTAGCCGCAATTGTCCCGTCGCCGTTGGATACCGAACCCGGAAACTTCACCGTGGAGGAGCGCGGATTCGCGAGCAATGCGGCCGCAATTGTCCCGTCGCCGTTTTTGTTGGTCCTCCGCGACGGAGACGGGCAGTTGCAACACAAATATTTACCGCCGTCGTTGTTCACGTTCAGCAGATTCAACACTCGGACGTCGCCCGAGAACACTAGAGACCCGTAGTTTCCGATTATCGTGCGATCGGCCCCGGGACGGTGACGGTCCGTGGCGGTTCTCGAAGGCGACTCGGAGTAACGATTATCATTGTCGTTGTTATTATTGTAACCCGTTGGCGGTGGTGGAACGTATTCGTGGATGATCTCGTCTATTCCGTCGCAAAAACATTTGCCGTCGATAAATAACGCCGTGCCCGGCGGGTAAATTCGCATCGTATGCCGTCCGTTCGGCAACTTCGTCTGGCAACTCTCGTCATCGTCGTCTTCTGCACCCAGTTTTTCACCTATCGCCTGAAAAAAACGCGTGTCGCGCGTTACAGTGCGGTACAGAATAGACGGCGTAACAATGACCGAATCGAAAATGACCCTAGGAAAAATATCTGGCCTTGTAAAAGTGGCCGAAAGAGATAAAAAAAAAAAAAGCCAGACGAAAGAGTTTGAACATTTTATTCCGTGGCCTTTTTCGATTTGGCCATCACCTTATACAATGATTATTATTAATTATTACTGACGTGAATAACGTTCGAAACACAACTAATAGACAATTATTAAATACTGTTTTATAATTCGGCTTTTGGTTAATTTCACCTTACCGTTTTTTATGTCCATCATTACCCAGACTCAAAATGGACACAACCTTATATGTTCGGCCGATATAAAATTAGGTTGAAAAAATAACAAACGGACATACTTCGCACGATTGGTGGGCCATTGTTGTAGGGATTGGGGAGGTAGGATACGATTCGGAGCTAGTTTCATTTTATGCGTGTACGTAAATTTTCCCGTTTCTCCAACGAATTTTCCAGATTATTATGAAAATCACTTGAAATATCCAGATAGAATTTACTTTCAGAAAAAGTATTACACTAAAAAATCAGATTTTTGGTAGAAAAGTTGATCACAGATAAAAAAACAATAAATAAATAAACATCTTTCTAAAATCAATAGATTTCTCGCTACGCTTCAAATCTAAAATGTACATATATTTTACGTTTATTCCAGAACTATAATATATTTGTTCGCCAATCCACCGACAAAAAATTTGCTTCATACAAATATATCAAAAACGTCTTGTGGTACTTGACATTTTTGATTTCTACGTGATTATTGTTTAGTGGAGTATTCGGGAGACAATTTTCCGGTGTCTCGGAACTTTTTATATATATATATATACTGTAAGGAACACTGGCAATAAATATCGATATAAAGTTACACTGATATTCGGAAAAAATCAACAGCACCATTTTGCCGGAATTTTAAATTTAAATTCGTATTTATTTACGAGCGCTGACAATTTATAGCGTTTTGTACCGTTTTTCCGAGAGATAATTTTCTATGGCGATGTATTTTTAGGTAACTGATATTCTAGCTCCTATACACTTATTGATCAACTTGTCACACTTTTAAATTTCTCATACACATCTTATATACCTCGCTGTACATATTTTCTATTATTGTTCCTATTTTTCGGCCGTTATTTAGATTGCCCGCTGTATAGAGGTATTAATGTATTTTTCCCATAACACTTGACAAGACAAAAATAAAATGACCGTTGCATAGAAGTAACCATTTACGGAAGTTTTACTCTATTTTACAGTGGAATATTATTAAATAGTCTTTAAATCCAATAAGGATGCTACTGTGTCCGGAAACTAGGAAAACCGTTAAAATCCAAGGATCAACTGAATGAGTCAAGGAATTTTCGTGGAATTCTGGAATTTTGACCAACTTGTCACACCCGCAACAGCGGCCTATACCCACGGGGCAAATTGTATATGTCAGGCAATTTGTTTTGTTTTTTTTTAAATATAAATGTTCAATATTATACGTAATTCGTGGTCGGTGAAGATATTATTGGAATGTATATAGATATAGATATATAGATATATATAGATGACGATGTGCGTGTATAATATTATACAATAAATGGTAGTTTAGTATAAATTTTACTCTGTCGGACATACAATATAATATAACATGACCGCTAAACGACCTTGAACGGGTCATATGTGATATACCTGTACGCATTTTCATGAATAATTTATAATACGCGTTCGAATTGGTATTCGTTATATTATGTATTATCGGTGCAATAGAATAATAATTATAAATTGAGAATTTTATGTGATTTTCCTCGAGTCTCGTATATTATATCATTATGTACA
Organism: Cinara cedri; assembly: GCA_902439185.1. Lineage (NCBI taxonomy): Eukaryota > Metazoa > Arthropoda > Insecta > Hemiptera > Aphididae > Cinara > Cinara cedri. The sequence goes on from CABPRJ010001894.1 coordinate 1,757,556, forward strand.
CTCGTATTTTCGAAATATGAAATATTTATCGCTGCAACAGGTAGGTACCTCATATTATCATAATAGTAAACATTTTAATATACCGACGTATGGTAAATTAATTCTACAAACAAAAAAAAAAAAAAAACAACAAAAATACACACCTATTATATGTGTACGATGAAACGAATAAACACATGTGATGCGCGCTCGTTTTCGACCATCGCAATATTTACGATACAATAATATAAATATTTATTACTGCAATATAACTATCGTGCCGGCGCCCGGGCTGCAATTTTACGAAAACTTATATCGTTACGAAACGCTAAAGAAAATACAACATCAGTACCTGTATAATAATACCGTTATTTGCAGGTACTGTGCGCGTAACGAAAAAGGAAAACTATTTAATATAGGCACGAGTAAATAATTTATTAAGACCTCTATAGAATATAAAGTTTAATTTAATTTGCAAAAGAGTTAGTTGAATATCATACGTTTTCACCCGAAGGAGGGGGAAGACGTGGACAGAGCGACATAAAAATATCTCCATAACCGGTTTTCACCCCTCAAAACAATTTCGACGTTCTGGATTTTTTGAAAAAAAAGGACAGACATACTTCGCACGTGGGTGTAGCCGTTGTAGGTGGGAAGTTGGGAAGGTGGAAACGATAAACCATAGCTAACGAAAAAACGATTCTGAACGGAGTTCAATTAATAATGTTGCTTTGTCAACAATATATATTATGTCATATTATGGTAAAATTATTACAATATTGTACGTTTCCAAGACAACAATGGTTGTTTTAAAAATATTAAAATAATACATATTAATAATAACAAAAAATAAATATGCTAATGACAACGACAACCTTATTTTTAATCTTTCAATCTTTTTTAACCTAAAGAACCAGGTTTTCCTTATTATCTCGAATATTAATGAGAATTTCAAAAAATGACTTCTCTAATGTATCACCCAGAAAAAGTCCTATACTTAACAATTGGAGTAAGCTTTCTGGTAGAAAAAGTGTTTACATAAAAAATAATTTAAAAAATAATAATAAAATAAACATCTTTGCAAAACCAATACATTCTTCGCTAAACTCAGAATCTAAAATTATATAATATATATATTTATGTGTCTGAGAAAATAAAAATAAAAAATTCAATGGTGTGTCTGGTCACGACTGAATAAATTTCAGACCCGTGCCGACAGATATTGAACGAGATGTTCTCAGACGTATGAGAATGTTCAAAATTGTATAATACTTGACAAAGTAATTACACTTAAAAAGTTTTACCTATATGCTAGATACAGGAAAAATATTCTATTTTTCAAACAAATTTTAGAAAACCGAAACTTCTCTACGTACAACTGCATGGACTATCATCATTAGGTATCCGCAAAATTTAAAAACTAACTCATTACCCATCGTATATCCTGTGTCTTTTACACGATACCCACCAAACGTTATGTTATATTTTCGTTATTTGAATAATCTTCTATTATTATATAGAAAATAGACATTTGAATTTTGCCTGAATTACGTCCCATATTTATGCAATTTCATTGTAGAAAGGTAAACCAATGCAATATTCCAGCGATAGCAATTATTAAAGTGGGGGGATGTACACATACACATATGACAATTTCTTTGTTGACTACCTTCTTTTTTTTAAATTCTATTTCCGATTATTCAGCAACTTTTTATAATTGCCGATTAACTTTCCTCGCAATTTATGCTGACTCGGGAATTAAATCGTGAAATTGCCTACTCATAAGTATCATTATCGAGTTTGGAGAGGAGTTGTCACATATCCCCATGAATCCCTCCATCTATCTCCAGCCTTGGAGTTACTAGGTTTTATCACACACATTGGCTTAAAAATACAACAATATTGTATAAGTATTTGTACTTAGTTAGTAGTTTAATTTTGAAATTTAAATACTATCTTAGATTCTTAGCCAATATTACAAGGAAAAACTGAATTAAGAACCATAAAGATAATAAATACATTTTTCATGTGGGAAGCTGGCGTTAACTAGCCGCACACCAAAATTTGGAACTATTTAGCTAGATAAACAAAGGCTTAAAATTCAATGTCTAATAAGTATTTATTTTGTAATTTTATCTCGAAATTATATTTTTCAGCTAAATTAAAAGGGGAAAAGCTCATGGTTTATTGATTATAAAGTCGGCACTTTTGGATCCGGCTTTTAAATTTTCACTGGCGGGATAGATAAAGCAAATGAAGATTCTATGGTTTATTCATGAGTTTTGATTATTATTCGCCACATGGGGCTGCTGTTGAAAATTCCCGGGCACGTAAAAACCCGTGTGCGGGAAGTGGAAAACATCGGGAAACGTATACAAGGGGTCAGTTCTGGATGGGTTTTTTTTTTTTATTTTTTTTGCGACCGTGGCGCACGGACGGGTCGCTAAGTAATGCGACTGTGCGCGCTCTCTAGAAGAGGGAGAAGAAGCAAGGGCGGACGCGGGATCGGTAATCGAAAAAAGAAACCCGGTGAAACATCTCATCTTGTATCCTACAACATATATAGCTGGCAATGATAATATACCGTCGTTAAATTAACACAAAAAAATAATAATATTTACCCGTGTTACCGAAACGAACGTCGTCGCGGCCGCGGTGAATAATAATATCGTGGAAGCGAACGGAATTTTCATGATTTTTCGTATCAGATAAATCTCATCCAACGCGCGCAGCGATGCTCCTCCGTACTTATACTCTCGACGTATAAATTATATTATGTATACTCCGATGATGAAACGTCAATATTTAAACTACGTCTGTATTTGTATAAGGAAATCGTCTATGTTATAGACTTACGTGCGTCCCCGCGATAATGCCCATAGATGTAAAACTAATAAAAAAATACAAATCGATCGAACGCAATCTCGGCGACGCTATGCGATTTGGGTGTAAAACGTGACGCAGGTATACGCCGTTCTTCATAATAATGTTGTTTTATGGACTCGGACGTGTCAAAGACAATGGGCATTATTCGTTTACGGCTTGATTTATTTGAACAACGACGGGTTTTCGTTTTTTTTTTTTTATATAAAAATTTATATTCGAGCCCACGACTACTGCGCATTATATAAAATAGGCAGATCGTTCGTTCCGAGTATTATAGATCTGATATCGGGTATTATGCCGACATTTAAAACATAAGAATTATAAATATGAAACAAAACCGTAAGATTGAGCGTTAACACGTCAAATTTAGTGAAATTGTAATTTATCTTGGATTGTAACTTTTGATTTTTTTTCTATATTAACTTAACTATTCCCCTGCCCTTCTCCGATTATTTTAATAACCGCAAAGAGAATTTAATTTCAATATCTTTTAGTTTGAACTACAATATTAAATTTACAATCTATATTCATGCCATTCGAATGGGTATCATTTTCATTGTAGAGTTCCGGGTTTAAAACGTGTATAATTTGGTATATTTAAATTAACCTGAACTCAAAATCTAGGCTAAATCTTATGCACTATAGATGATGGAGCATAATAACAATTTTACATAAAACAAAATTAATTAAATAAATTGGCAAATTAACTTTTGACTTACCTTATACGGGATGATTTTTTTATCGTTGAACACTCTATACTCGTCATTCCGTAGATTATTGACCTTTCTAAAAAAAATAAAATCTCATGATTATATACATATATATGTAAAATCGTTGAAATTCCAAACAATTAAAAAAAACCAACCGACAAAAAATGTCGATGATATGTCAGTTTTATTTTTGTTTGGTTCTGAGTTATTTTAACTATAGGAGAAAAAACACGAAGAATACTACTTCTCTAAAAATCATTTTTTTAATTGCAATAATTTCTTGTTGCTTTTAGCGTATCAATTAAATAACACTATGTATACTGCCTTCCTAACTATACCTAGTGAACCAAATTCAACATTTTAAAAAATTGTTTCTTATTTATATAAAAAAAAAAACTGATAATATTTAGATTTTGGTTACATTACTTAAATTATTAGTATCTCATAGACTCTATGTAATATTCCCAATAATAATTATTGTATAATTGCATTTATTACATGAAGTTATAGGTAATCTAGTGTGCGTATATGTTGTTCGTATTAGCATAATAAAATGTCCAAGAACAAAATGTGAAGAAAATATTTATTTTTTATTTTAATTAAATGGTTGATTATAAAAACTAAACAATTTATTTGGGAGGGGGTGTGTGAGTTTTTGAAAATCTGAAAAGGACGTTGAGTAAAAAAGATTGGGAAATACTAATATAGAGCAAACACAGAAAATACAAAAAATATAATAAATGATAATAATTTATGACTGAAAAGTGATAAATATTAAATTATGAAACAAATTAAATGTTAATGAAACAATTCATCTGAGTTGATGACGCGCATGGTTTTTGTAAATATCTACAACCATGCATTCTCAAATGATTTTAAGCATGCGAATAAGGATCTTAGCGGATTTTTGGATTAAATGACGGATTTTGAATTTTGGGAAGTGTAAATACTTTCGTTTTGTACAAGAACAGACCTTACGAGTTATGATCTTATGTTGATACTCATCGGGTCAGAAAACGACTTTGTTGTTTTTTTGTTTTATAAATTCTAACAAAGAGTTAAGATTTTTTTTTTCTTATTTTGACTATTGTTTTAATTTATTATTTTGTGTGTTTTTGAATTTATAAAAATTAAAACCTTTTTCACTTTCATCGGGTCTGGCAAAATAAATAGAATGTCACCAGCATTGTTTTATGGCCAAATGCAATTTGCACCACCATAGGTAATTGAAAATAGTGTTTGTAATTCGCACAGAAATGATTATCGAATATGTATTCGATTATTGAGTATTCGAATAATCCACAGTGGTAAAATTGACAATTTTAGCTGACCTATATTACTATTTTTAAAAGATAAGTTTATCTTTAGAATATTCTGTTTCTAAAGAAGGAATTTACCAACATACACTCGGTTTATAAAATAGTATTATTACATTATTTGATTGATATTTTTAAATTTTCATTATTTTTTATATTATTACATTTTCTCACTTAAAATGATAATATATATACATTTTATTTCTGAGCTTCCTGATTATCCGCCACCTTATCTGGTAATTATTTCAAAATTTGACGTTCGATTATCCGTCGTAATCGCATAATTTATTATTTCAACCAAATAATAATCTAATAGTCTTTCCGACTTTTTATTTGTAGCACAAAAATACTAAATTATATTTTTGTTTTAAAATAATAAAATTATTATAAAATTAAATAAAATATCTGTCATTATTATTGATATGAAGTAGCTTTTAAGTCAATACTGACGTACCGTAAAACGGTGTAAATAAGTAAGTGAAATAACCACTCAAAATCGAAACGAAATATTCTGTATCATTAGCTTTCATATATCAATATACTCTATTATACTCTAATATCGAAACTGTGTATATACAATACTATTGAAAGAATAATCAATTTGAATTTTGATGCAAATTACAATTTTTATTTCTTACTACCTGAAATGGTGCAAATTACAAATATTGTATATATTTAGGGTCAATTTTGGTGCAAATTGACTACACTCATATAACTGACTCTTCACTTATTTCGTTCGTTCCATTAGATATTACTGTTTTACCGGATCACTAGTTTCTTCGTCTAATTAGTAAATTCGCATTTATTCGAAAATATAAACCGGTAAAATAAAATACATTACGATAAACAGACGTAAATAATCGTATTTTATTATCAATATATTTTTAATAACACGGATAAACGCTCAAGCATTTCAAATACTAGTTCGTTTTGAGGCAGTAAACAAAGCGATCATACGCTACATGTCTAAAGTGAACGGTTTTTGAGCATGAGCTGGAGTACGAGATCTACTTTTCTTAGCTTCAGAGGCTCTTGAGGCCCTTTTTTAGCAAATTTTAAACAGTATTACCGTACCTTCCAATAGTTTTAGGTCAAATAAAATATATTCAAAAACATTTTCATTTTTATTTTATTTCAAATTTCTGTATAGCAAAAAAAAAAACCATGATGTGTCGACTCAGATACCACCCTTCCCATGAATTTTCCACTGTATACTGTAATAACGGCACGGTGGCGGCATCAGGAGTGAGCTTTTCCCGGATCACGGTTGACCCACTCTGTATGATTTCCTATAGTACTTTCGTTATGCATACTATACGTCACACTATAAAATATACAGAAATACGTAAACATGTATAAATTATAGTTATATATTATGTTTTTAATTTAATTTAAAATTGAGCAGAAATCGTAATCTTGATTTTTAAAAAAATAAGAAAAACGTAAAAAAAAAAATAAACCAAAAACGGTACATGAATAATATAATATACAAACTATATTAGGAAAAATAATTTAATGACGGTGCGGCACACTACCACCGATGTGTGTATAATAATTGAATTTGTAAATTTGTTATCGAATATTTCAATAATTAATAATTCAATTTCAATATTTCAATATTTCGAATAATTCACATTGCAATATAATAATATATAATAAAACTATATATGTAAAGCAATATCATAAAACCTAACCTTTTTTTTTTTTTTTTTATTTGTTTGTTTACCTGTAATTGTAACTATCTGATAGGCGATAGTTATGATCTATGTTGTATCCAGGCATAAACCAAATAGGGGGAGCAAATTCCTCTCTGACAAATACAATTGTCGAAAAAATGTATTTATTAAGTATGCAATACCAGTTATATGTTTAACATAAAAATCACAAATGAAAAAAATGAGCCTCCCCATCCAGGAAAATTGTCTGGATTCAACGATGCAGGGTAAGGTGATTCTCGTTGTGCCATTTTCCCTTTCTACCCTGCAATATACCAATGGCTCCTACTTGGTCTACGAAGATAAAAAAAAACCTGGTACCTGGCACGTCATCGTATAATGAATAATTTTTCAAAAAAATTATATCGTTTTCAGAGCTGATATGAGATATTTTGTTTGTGACCTTTGTCGCATTCGTCATGCGCAATAATACACCGTATTGTTAATATCGAACCGTGTTCTATTTTTATACCAATGTTAAAAAACAAAATATCATTTCCCGGACAAAACAATATAATACAATATCGGAAATATAAGGAAAATATTGTTTATGGCCGTTTATTTTTAGTTTTAATATTTAAGCGGCGTTTTTTTTTTTAATATCAATTTTCCTCGAACAAAACGAAATATTAAAAAAATAAAATCGAAAAACTACGTGCAACATAAAGTCGTATTTTTATGGATTTTTTTTTTCCATTTACAAGATCCAAACTAAATAACGTTTTACAGGGTATTTTTTGCTCCCGTAATTCAGTCTACGTCAATATTATAAGCCGTCGACGTTGCGTTATGTGTCGTGTCACATACCTATACTCGGTACTGCTCTGAAAAAACAATTTATATTTAATTTTAAAAAGTGTCGCGTTTATATTATATTATAACGCGTCTTGAAAACCGACCCGACGACGTAATTTCGTTATAAATTGTATTTTATTCATCTTTCAAACGTCGGCCGCCGGGCTTATTTTCGGTGTGCTTCGAAGACACCGGCGCGCCTCGTTCGAATATAATACAGACGAGCGGCAAATTCAATTACTCAAAGTGCATTATAATATGTCGATTTTGGTGTCGTATGTGTTGGTGGTTCTTTTTTTTTATCTATTTCACATCACGTATACGCATTTCAGATGAAACGAGACGAAAGTTAATCGTTTTCGTTTACAATGAGATAGGCGAGACTTCTTTTTTCCTTTTTTCATTTTCCTTCACTGCATCAGGCTGTAAAATACTTGATAAAACGGAATGCGAATTTTCCCTAAAAAAACCTCATATATATATTACATCCCACCGATTAGAATAGATATAATAATATATATTATGAACAAAACACGAACAAATCGAATAGAGTAATTTATGAAAATGTATAAAAATTGTAAGTCTGGTCAAAGTAGCTTAAACAAATTATGTCTATTTGAATCTAGTGTAAAAAATAGGAGTACCGTCAAAAATAAAAAAATAAAATTGTGCTGCGTATACGTACACCAAACAGGCTAACAATAGTTTAAACAAAAATTTATACTTATCAGTATGCACCCCGCCCCGCTAACACCTCCCGAAAAGCCAAGGCCGTCTGGCCAAAATATTTAGTGTTACTGAAAATCCCGAGCACACTGTATTTTTATACACTAGATAGTCTTATATTATTCTTTTTTTCTCAAATAGTTCCTTATTAATTAAACCTAACCTAACCTTCCTTATTTATTTTTATATACTCGTATATTATGGTAATTTACTATATTATTTATTCATATTAAACTCGAGGTCGTCGTCGGTGCAGTCGCTATACCAGTCGCTATATTTAATACACCTGTCCTCATAATAAGAAACTCGGTTATCGCTGCCAAGGGTATAATTAATAGAGGGATGACGGACAATTTTTAAAATTTAAAATTTTTCAAAAAAATCGATTGTATCCGTCGTAAATACGCATTTTACGAACTGCAGTATCACAATCATCATTCGTTTGGGTTAATATTTTATTATTCCCTTATCCCTCACCGTCATTAATTTATTACGAGTAGATGAATACAGTTCGATAGGCTTAACGAAATTAATTTACTTGTTAGGTTATTTAAATGAAGGTTTTTTTTACGTTTAAGTTAAAAAAAAAAAACTATAAAACTGAATATAACGTATAAATGAAGGTATATGTGGGTCGGAAAAGTTGGCTCGACTCAAAGTTGGCCTGCTGCAGATTGTAAACGAATAGGCCTACGTCAAGTAGTTTTTTTCCCTGTCTAGCCAACCGAGAACAGTTCTATTTTTTGTTGAACTTTCGGTCGAATTTTTTTGTCCCCGTTAATGCGGGATCGTATTTATTTTTTTAGTTTTTTTTTTTTTTAACTTGACTTTTATTGGTTTTACTGTGACGTGTGCATTTTTTTTCCTGTCAGTGAACACGATTTAATTCGACCAGAAGACTCTTTCTCATTACATTTTTTACATTTATTTCTATATTGAACTTCGAAAGTCGTGCGAGTAATTTCCAATCTGACGGTTCGAAATCCCTTACAATTTTAGACCCTGATTTAAAACAGCATTATAAAATATTCCCAACATTATTCGACAGACACACGCATCACGCAAATTGCAATAAAATACGTGATCGCGGACAGTACCCATAATAATTCACGTTTTGCACTCGTTTATAATAATATTACTAATAATATTACTAACTCGAAAATTTTGTTTCCAAGGCAGAAAGCAAAATACATACAATTATATAACAGCTCCTTGGCGCGTTTCCCTAGACTTTATATTAAATTATGATATTTTATAAAATGTCATTTTTTTTAAAAAAAAAAAGAACTGATACTGGCGACGGGTGCGACCACTGTTGTACTTAGATAGTTGGGAAGGTGGGATACAAAAGTCATTTAATTTATACCTGCAACTAACAATAAACCAATACTAACGAAAAACGATTCGGGGCAAAGTTCGGTTATACACATTTTGAGAGACGTATCATATTTACGATTTTCATCAAAATTTGATTTTAAAACTCTTATGAAAAAAAACTATAGGTATACATTATACTTTATTTTTTTACCACTTAGTACGACTTGTTATGAACGTCCTGTCAATTTGTCAAGCTTTTCTGTTTAGTCTAACAATTTTATCAACAAAATACCTAGGTACCAAATAAAAATTATGTAAAAAAATTCTAAAAATTAAAATGTCTATAATTAGCTTTAAAAATAACTTGAATATCTTAATAATTTTACCACGGCTAGAAAAAACAAATATTTAAATTTAAAGTCTATATTTTTAACTGAATTATATTTAACAAAAAAATTTAAACAGACTTATTTTCGTAAATTTCTACGTATTTTTCGATTTTGCTCAGTTATTAAAACAAATAAGATTAAAAATTTAACAAAAAAGATCTCTTGTCGTTTTTTTATTGAATCAATATTTCTGGTAGAAAACATCGTGTAAACAAATTAAAAACAACGAATACGGAAACGCCGCTGCGCGCTGTAAATATTTGCCGTTTTACTTATAATTTTCTTCCTTAATGCACCAAATAAACAAAATTTTCTTTCAAGAAAGGAACTATATACGTTGGAACATGATTTTTTTTTTGAAAGTGTTATTTTTAGACATAAAATTAAAAAATAAGCACACACCGTAGTAAAACCAATAGATCCCTCGCTACGTTTTGAATCTAATAAACGAATATTCGTTTCAGTATACATACAACACGGAAGCGATGAACACGATTACTTGTGAAAAAAAACCTACATTAAGTTATATTATGTACCTACGTATTACGCAACAAGTTAACGATTAAAGATGCGGATCGGGAACTAGTTTTTATGACGAGACTCGGTCACACATAAGCATCAATAATATTTAAGACAAATATGCGACGTATATTTAATATCATTGATTCAAAGTAAAGCAAACACGGTAATATAGTAGTATTACGACTTCGTGATCTTTATATTTTCTTGTCGCTTCTTAGATTTGGGCTGCACCCAATCCAAACGTTAAAAAACAAATAAAACGCTCAAAGTGGACTAAAACAAAAGTACATAAGTAGATGTACCCACAATATTAATCGTTATCTCTCTGCATAGGTATGAGGTATTAGGATGGGAAATAAAGAAATATCAATTCGAACCGTGATAAAATAAATAAATCACTACAGAGGAGGAAGAGCAAGAATTAAAAAAATTTAACTCTATCTAAATATATTGTATTATGACCTAATGATGTCAGATTAATTTTTTATCGTATAACCATAATTTTGTTATATTTTTTTCTCTATTTAAATAATATAAACTCGTGCGTGTCCTTTACACGTATATATATATATATATATATGTATGTTGGTAAAGTGTTAGTGCGTTGACCTTTTATAGGAAATTATTATTATGTAAATTATTATCTTATAGGTATACATAAAAAAAAAAATAGATTTATATCTACGGTGAACAATACGAAATGGACATTATTTATTGTTATCGATACGAATTATTATTGCAAAACCCAAAAAGGAAATACGAAAAAACGAGTATTATACTGTACAGAACCTTTATTTTCGTCCAACAATAAAAATTAGGTTCTATCACTGGATGGCTTCCCTCCTCGTGTATATCATTGTTGCGTATTTCTTTTAAATTTTCTAATTTGCTTATTATGCCTTGAAGTATAGATTGTAAATATTCTTTTAATGAAATAAAATAATAATAATAAGAAAAAAAAAATTTAAAAATTTGATTCATTTATCGTTTCATTTATAGTTAGTTGAAATTTCGGCAAATTTCGATGACGAGATGGAAATGTTATTTAAAAATGGTTCAAAACCCGAAATAAAACCGAAGTAAAACCGGAGTAAAACCGAATACAGATTTTCATAATTTTTCAGATAGTTTTTCAATAAGGTTTGGTCAGATTGTGAGCGATTCTGAGAAATGTTTGTTTATCCTAAACTTTTTCTTGACCTGATCTCTCACCTCGCATCCAAAGTTTCAAAACACCTCTTGTCCGGTCTTCCTCTTCTACGTTTGTTTCCATTACAATATTTTCTATAACCTTATCTATACTCAATATTTACTGTAGTTTTAATCAATAAATTTAATTTAACGTATTTTACTCATACGATTGTATTAATAAAATAAAATCTTATTTCACCAGGCTCATCTTGATCGCACCCCTCCCTGACCACGACTTAACATCAAACCTACTGCCAATTACAGCCCACCGTGAAAATGTTTTCTGTACATGCCACAGCTTTTGACAGTTAAATATCGTTATACCATTGTGACAGCAACTATCCCGGTAGTCACTGTCTTTTTTTGAACCAGATTTTAGTGATGGTTCGTCCAAAAGCTGATGTTATTTTTAATCCGATTCGATCGATCGTACTCACGTATATTCCGTCGGAATGAATTCATGTATACAAACAAATGATTAAATACGATGGACTCCTCGAAATGATTAAAACGAAACCCGTCTAAGCTTTTCAATATACACTGTGGTAAGTGCAGCTGGTATAAAGCGAGACATAAATCGAATTTCTTTTATAACGGTGGAAAGCAAAATAACGCTGTGTTTTTATAACAATATGTAATACCTACACCAATGTTATACATTCGTGACGGGGTGGTTAATCAAATTTGAAAAAGAAAGAAAAAACACTATTCTGAAGGAATGCGTGTCTGAACAAGGGGGAGTGGAGATTGGAAAGAAAACTCACAAGAAACAGAACGATGGGTAAGTATGCCTCTGTAAATAGCTGGTATATGTACAATCCGACACGACGGAATTTCGGTATTATTATTAAAACCGTTTTTACGGCGTATTCAATATATTAAAACTTTGACTTGAAATATAATACAAAAGCCTATGTTATATATTCCGTTATTGTTTATTATTTAAAACAAAATTCACTTTGTAAATATGTGTGGATATTTCTAAACAGGAAGATCAATTCTCGATAAGACATAGTCAAGACAAAATCCAGTAGCTGAGCAATCTGTTGAATTTAGAAACGCATGTAATAAATTACCAGCTTAAATAGATCACCTTGTATATCGATGTTAAAACCTTATCTAGCAAGCACTAAATCCCTGATTATCAAACATCCAATAGTGTCAATGGTTATTACTTTATTAGTTTATTACAGTTTTAAACGACATTGATTGTAATCTTTTTTTTTGTTTAGTGTAAGTGATATTACTATTGTTAAAATGGCACTACGCTGTTCGGCACGAAATATTATAATATTATACTGTCTCACTCGATAGCATTTAGATCCGAATAATATTTAGCTTGTGTAGGAACGATAATATTTTTTTTTTTTGTCCCGATGTGAACAACGATCATCCGGTCATTAGTTTTTGATTTATCGTTATTTTGTATCATAATATACTGTAAGGTTTAGCAGAGAAGCTTTTGGAAACAGAGATATCAAATATTCAACATCTATAGAACACCTATAGGCGGATAGAAATAGGTTCCACAAGCTTTGAAAACGGCATTAAAAATTTTAATTTCTACACTGCGGGTGTTCGAGCTTTGGATGGTTTATTCGAATTATTTTTTCGTCGGTTTTAGGTCCCAGTGTGATTTGAACACATACATTTATTTCTCGGCGAACGTATACAGCAGTTTTCCGTACACGAAAATCCATACTTCACGTTATGGACCCTTTTTTAGTTTTGTTAATAATCGTTTAGTGCTGGCCTACAGTAGTTAAACATCTAATAATATTAAAATACCTATTTCCGGTTAAAACGGTTCACGATACCTATATAGTAATATGTGTATAGCACATGAATCGTCTTTGTCGTTATTAAAATTCTAAATGCGCACACAAATCCCAGTGTCCACGTCGTTATAGTAGTAAATAGTTAGGTGAGAATAATATTATAATAAGAACTCGGAAACGTTATAGATTTTTTTTTTCGTTCTCTTTTCTTCACGTGTCGACCGGAACATTAAACTGCAGTTTAATATAGTACGGTGAACACCTTGTTGCGCGTGCGTACATAGAAACTTTACCGCAACACCAGTTACTGGTTATAGGGTATAAAACGGTTATATTTGGTCCGCGTCCCACGCGGTTTTGGCCGGGCGATAATAGCCTCGTTTATGATAAATAGTTCAATAGACGTGTGTCCCATTTTTAATTTTTGCATTTGTTATAGCGTGAGTGCTATGTCTACGGTTTCATCGTCAAATATTATTTTGAGTTGCCCGAGAATGCGTCCGCAGTAGTATCAATGCAACTGTAGGTATGTAGGCCTATTTAAAAATTGATTAACTTAATAATTAATAAACTGGTCGGTGAAGAAGCAGCATTTTATTTTTACTCCGATTTGATAAGTAAGCAAGGCTTTAGACTACGGGTAGTAGTCGTGTGTATACGAGTAGTTACTATAAGCTAGTGAACAAGCATATCGCTGTAATTTTTTCCGAACTCTAGTTCCGAAGTAATGCCTAAAAAATGTTTGTTCGAAATTGTAATATTTTCACGTGAAAAAAATTATAATAATATAAGTACTCTAAAGACTATATGTATGCATTTTTGTGAAAATATAGTCATTTAAACATCGATCTTTAGTGTAGTACGTATAGACAATATCTATAACATTTGTCTTATATATTAAAAAAAAAAAATAGCATTTTATAACACACAATCAACCATGATGGGTGTAAGCCAATGATAGATGTTAGAATAGCTAAATATTTTTTGGAATTTAAGACTGCGGTTCACTTCCTCGTTGAAAATATGATATGTTTTCTTAGAAAGCACTCGGCTGATACCTTATTCCGGATGCACTCGGGATATTGTAAAAGGGTCTTTTTGTGACTCACTCGAGTAACCCCGACGGAAGGGAACATGGCATTTTTATCATTTTTACTCTACCGGTTATCAAAATATTGTTCATGCTTTACGTTTCAGACTACTGCAGATTACATTTTTATAGCTATGACACCAAATATTTATAAATACCTAATTCATTATGCAGATATGTTCAATTCCATAACCAACAACAAAACTATCTTTATATTTTTTAATTGTTGTTGACAAAAAAATACTCGTATATTTTGTGAAATAATAATGACAATAAATTCTTACAAATATAAAACGTTCGGCAAATTAATTACAAAATATTTTAGAAGGAATAAAAACTTTCACAGTTTTAAAACATGGGGTTACATACTTATATTATCCCATCATGATTCCCCTTTAATATCTGTCTACGAATAGGCTGTGTTCGCCTCGACCAACTCCCACGTCGCGCGTCGGTCGTTAACCGGTAATGACGTAAAATTGTAACTATTCTTTTTTTGCATTTTTGAGTAGTTTATTTTTTTTCCACTATAATTTATAGACGCTATATAGGTATATAGGTATATAGCGTCTACTACAAAAGTGTATAGACTACCTAGTCTATACACTTTTGTAGTAAAACGACCGTAAAAACGAATTTTTTAACTAATACCTCCTTTTCGTACATTTTTCCGTTTTCGCTCGTTTTTTCCGGTTTTTCCGATATATAGAGAAAACTCATAGGAAAATCAAAAAATTGCCACCTAAAGTACCACCTCAATCTGATTTACCTTTAGAAAAAGCGCTACACTTGTAAATCGGAGCAAGATTTCTAGTAAAAAATATGTTCACAGATAAAAATATACAATTATAAACATCATTATAAAACCACTCAGAATCTAAAAAATAGCGTTTTACGGGTTTTTATTATTTAAAATATAGTTTTATGTTATTTCGACGTCGTTTTATTCCGTTTTTTTGAAACAATGAACCCTATAAGTTTCCTTTTGTTATCGATACAGTGTTATTAACGCGTTATCGTTTACTGTTCTTCCGACGTGCCTTTTGATTGTTATTATATTTTTTTGTCGAGTTTACACTAATTATACTAAATTATTATTTGTGGAAATGTGAGTAAACGGTTATTGTTTTTTTAATTGTTATTTAACTTAAAAACAAAAATCGTCTACGTTTAGTATAAGAAACAAAAGTAGAAAAAATTTAGGGTAATTTATAAACAGTCGTTAACTATACGAGTCTTCTACTCTTTCAGGAAAAAATATCACCCTGTATATACGTCTATTTTTAAACTATATCAACTCGTAAACAGCCGTATAGTTAGGTGATACGAAAAAGACTATAAAGTGTACACAACGTTTCAGTACAATAAATAAGACACTGCAATACGGGGACATAACTCGTGTTTACAACTATATTAATAACGCAATCTGGATTTATTTTAGGGAGAGAATAGGGGTTATGAATATTAAAAACGGTTCTCAAAACATTTTATTTATTTAAGTAAGTTTTATCTGAATGAGGCATAGATGCCTAGATGAATAGTAAATAATTAAACTCGGATCGTATTACAATAATATTATCTATAAGTAATTCAAAGTATGCAACTATGTATTATGCGCAGGATTTATCAAAACATTTGAAATTTAGTTTACTTCAGTCTGACTACAAACTGTACTGTTCGCACGGAATTTCGAAAATTTAATTTTAAACTGAATATATGAGTAATCAGGTATTGTAAGGCCAAATACGGTAGTAGACGCGAAAAATAATTATGTAGGTTTGTTGACCCGTCCGGTACGAAAAGAAGGTTTATCAAAAAAAAAACTGAGCGTTGTACGTTATTGGTCCGTAAACACACAACCAGATACCGTTGTTACCGATAGTCCGGTATAATAATAAAATAACACGTATTTGACAAAACTGACGACGTCACCCTGCATTCACTGCGTACTAATCACATCCTTCCGGCAAGAGTCCAAAAATACCCCCCGAAGAGACGGGTACGGTGGGTTATTATTATTTCATGCATATTTTTAACTATTGTTTAGATTGAAAACCAAGCTCAGTGATTCTTTTATTATTAAATTTTAAACGAAGCTAAGAATGTATTGGTTTTTACTATAATGTGAGTTGCTTTTTGTGTCTGTAAAGAACTTTTTGAACAGAAATCTTTCTCCGATCAAATACGTTATAAAGACTTTCTCGTATCATTTTTAATCTAGTCTATGAATTATGAGTATGTTATTTTTTGATTTTCTTTGTAACTTTTTGGACAAATTGTGTTGGTTTCTAAGTTATTTTAACAGTAAGTGAATACTAAGTGAGATTACAATTGAACGACTCATAAAACTTTGCTCAGAATCTTTTTGCGTTAGAAATGGCTAATCGTTACGTACAGACATAAATCAAATTACTTTATGTAATAAATTTCCATCATTTTTATTGATTTTTACTTTATGTATATTACAAAGATTCAACTAAATGCAAGGTTTAATGCATGTTCATTTTTTAGATTTTTAAAGTAAATTATTGATTAATTATATTATAAACTTATAACAGTATCAATTATATAACAATTATTTAATTACCCAGTACGCAATCATTATTGAGACTTACACTGTATATTTGTCCAAGACCGTGGTATAATTTCACAAACGAACACTTCATTTTTTAGTTCGAGTGTGATGATGAGCTCATATATAAAGAAACATATTATTATTATCAACCAGAATTGAAAGGTGAAAACTGAAAGTATACAATATACATATTTTAATGATATTAGCGTTATGTATAAAAAAAACGGGCATACTACGCATATGGGTGAACCACTATTGTAAGCGAGAAGTTTGGAAGGTAGGAAGGTAAAAGGGAATTTAATGTAAATACTATCTGCAAGCAAAGATTAATCATTGCTAACAAAATATGATTCTGAGGAAAGCTCGGCTAATAATATTGCTTTTGCAACAATATATGTGTCATATTAAAGTAAAATAAATATACATTGAAACAATTTGTATTAACCAGTAACTATAGATTTGCTCCACACAATTTTTTACCAAAACGATTTTCGTCAAAATGTTATATTAAAATTCTTATAAAATTAATACACCACATTGAATTCATTTTTTTTCGTTTGGCCACAAAGTACGACTTACAATTAACCTCCTGTTCAATTATCAAGCATTTCTGTTTAGTCTAACAATTTTGTTACCACAGAGTACCTACCAAATAAAAATTACTCTCCAAATTAAAATGTCTATAGTATCTAATTTATTGATGTAATAGCTCAAATATGACTCAAATATTTTTTACAGATTATCACGTCTAGAAAGGGCAAGTATAAGTTTTCTATCCACATTTTAAGTCTCTACGAATATTTTAAACTGAGTTACAAAAAAAAGCAAAATTTAAAATAAAAGTATTATTTTCGTAAATTTCTCGTTTTTCTTGCGTTTTATCTCGGTTTTTCCTAGATATTATGACAACCGCTTGGAAAATCAAAAAATTATCTCCCTAAAGTACTATCTACACATTATTTCCTTTCAGAAATGGTGACACACATGCAAATCGGAGCAACATTTCTGGTAGAAATGTTTGTTACATTATAAAAAAAATAAACACCTTTATAAAACCAATACATTATTCGCTATACTCAGAATCTAACATATGTTTAAATATTATAATAAATAAATAAATGGAGGCCCACCTACCTCCTAAAAAAAATGTCGCCCAAGGCAATGATCCCCCACCAAATAGGCTTACTCTGAAAATGCCTCTAGCCGGAGAAACACATTTTTAAAGTTTTCACTCTGCTATTCACCTGAAAGTTAGTTCGGGTTTATTTAGAGTGACGCCCTTCGATTTTCGGTATATATATATACAGTTTTCCTCCGCCCACGATGGTTTTTCCGTTTTTTCACGAACTTTTAACTGTATTTGGTAGAACGAAATTTGAGGTTAAACGATAAATGATGATGAAACTAGCGGGACCTCCCCTCCTCGTTATCCTGAATCGATTGTTTATCTCAACAACATTCCGTCACGATATTTTACGAACAATCCATCCACCTGATCATTTAGTGCTCCCGCGTTAAAAACGGGCTCCTCTGAAAAGCGAAATTCGAAATTTGTTGTACTGTACCCGAGAGAATGGGAAAATTACTCCACCAGTCTACCAGAGAAATGTGATCGAAATAATTGTCCATATTTTCCGACTTTCGAAAACGTTTTTAATTTTCCGTTTTTTAGCACATTGTTTCAATCGATGACAGTATGATTTATACATTTTTCTAAAAAAATATCATTAAATGAGGAAAATTATTAATTTTCTATACTTTCAATTATTATCAATTATAATTATATAACGGTTGCACCCAAGTCGATTTGTCTAAATTTCCAAATTACTGGGAAATGACCCCCGGTGAACCCCCTTATCGCCGGTCCTGGACTCGACTGGTTATAAAATTGATCGCGGGAGGCCGGCGTACGTCACTGCAACCTCGCCCGGGGGGAAGGGGTGGTGTGTGGGGAGCACGACCTTATCGACGGGCGTGTTTGTTTTGGTCGAGAGGCCCGGGCCGACGACGACGTTTACACGGCGAGGCCCGTGCGGCGCGGCGAGCCAACGTTTACACGGAGGAGCCCCGGGGACCGGACAAATATTTGCTCTCTGCGAACGCGCGCACGTACGAACTGCGCCCGGAGACTCGGGAGGCTCGCGGTGTCGGGCCGCGGCGGCGCGGTACGGTAAGCCTGTGACGAGGAAGGGAGGGCGAGGGGAGGCCGATCCCGTACTTTGACGCTGCGTTGCCGGTACGTGCCCGGATGAGGCGAACACCGACAACGTAGCGCGCTCCGCTGCGCAGCGACCGCCAACGTCCGGCGCAGTTAGCTACCGTCGCAGCCACCGCAGCTCGCGACGGTCGGAAATTTTTCTCCGACCGTAGGTATAAACGGATTTTCGCGTCTCCCGTTATAATCGAATCCGGTCCGCGAACCGCAAAGAAACGTTTTTTTTTTTTCTTTCGGGGGGATAACCGTTACGCTTCCGTTATACAGAAAATCGAATGCTATTGTTTACATACACACATTATATGAAAACCCCTAGTCCCGTCTCGACAAAAGAAAATACAAAAAATTGATACTGATGACCATCGCTATTTAGTGTGGGAAATTGAGATGATACCATCATATATACTCTATGTAGGATATACATAGAGTTCTTAATTTGTATCGGTAAATGCAACGATAAATCATTGCGAACGAAAAGTGATTTTGGAAAAAGTTCGGTCAATACGTGTTTCGAAATTTCACGATTATTACGATTTTCGTCATAATGTGAACTTCAAAACCCTTATAAAAAAATTACTACTGCGTTATAAGTGCTTTTATTTTTTTTAAGTACAGCTTATGATGAAACACTCGTAAAATTGTCTGGAATCCACATAACACCAAATAAAAACTAAAAAAAAGTTAGAACATTTCAAATATATATAAAAGTTTAAAAATGAACCCGAATTATTCAAAAATTGTAATCGTCTAGAAAAGGTTCACCTATATTTAACGGTTTTCCCACATTTTTCCCAATTATTAAGAAAACTACAAGTGAAATAAAAACCTCCTAAGCGCACCAGCTAAATACAATTAGCTTTTAGAAAATATTCTACACTTAAAATTGTTGGTGAATAAGTTATTCGCAGACACATAAAAAAAGAATACTTCATAGTGAAACTAATTACATTCCTCACTACGTTCGGAATCTAAAAGTGTTAAACCGAGTCACTCGTCTACGAAATCGACAATATTCTTCGATAAAAATAATCGAATACTATTCAGCCTATTTGTAACATTATTTACATAGGTTTCGGATAAAAATAATTACACTCGAGACCAGTCATTTCACCTTAAATAAGAAAGGGGACTCAGTCTCCCTCCGTTCCTCCCACTTTACCCGTTGCTGTATATTTGATAAACTCATAGTATCAATTTGGCAAGTGCCCCAGCCAAATTCTTCACCCTCTTTACATTCGTCACCACGTGCCTAGTGGTGTGAAAAATGGGTACCGAATTGTATTGGCAGTTTTAAGGCCAACAACCTGGCTAAACTTTGGTATTAAAGATTTAGATCGACTCAATTAATAATGGACCGGA
This sequence comes from Cinara cedri, assembly GCA_902439185.1. NCBI lineage: Eukaryota > Metazoa > Arthropoda > Insecta > Hemiptera > Aphididae > Cinara > Cinara cedri. The sequence goes on from CABPRJ010001894.1 coordinate 1,778,119, forward strand.
CCATCTAAGATTGTCTCGTAGACAAGCATGTATGTATTTTTTGACATGATATTTAATAGTTCACTATAAGTAAATACCTACTAAATAGTACTAATCCATTTATTAATATTGATTATTACTAAATACCAAATGTCTATTGTCGACATTCTTCTCGCTAACTTATACTCACTCACTCTGCAAGTTCTACCACGGTGCCATGGTACTGCCTATAACGCAGGACCTATTTTTATGTGTAATACAACACCTTGTAATACGAAATCCGACGTCTTTGATGGTTATTATGTACTATAAATCGTGAGATTGATACACCAGCCAGTATCGACATGGTATTGACCCCCCGCGGGTCTGCATCCCAGAAAAATAAAATGTGTAGTACGAAAAATGGGACAAAAATATGCCCTGTTATAATGATTGTCAATCGTATGATGTTTGTCATAAGTATACTGGTGTTCTCGTTATATTATTATCTTCTTCAGAATATTAGCAATGTTACTTCGTTAGTTATTTTAGGTTAAAAAAAAAATTATTAATGTCATCACTTCGAAAATACGTTTTAAATTATTTGTTCTTATTTTTAAGTTTCTAATTTACAATACCTATATTATATATTCCCGTTGTGTCCATCCGTCCGTATAGTTACGGTTGTTGATTTGGTTGACAAAGAGACCCATTATTCGTAACATTATTATTATTATTCACCTTTACCTTCATCCCAACTATTTGGGGTCGGCCACCCTCGCTCTAAACTTGCACTTGATCTAAACTCCCACCTCGCATACACAGACTGTTCTCCTATCGTTTTCAATCGCATCCAACCACTTTTTCAGTCTTCATCTCGCCCTTTTTCTTCCTACTTTTGGAGGTATGAAATTATTATTAATTATTTAATTAATATAAATTCGCGTCACATAATTATTAATTTAAATATGAGTATTATGGGCATTTTTGACGGTTTACCAAATTGCCTCCAATTTTGGAAAATTTGAAAACATATTTTTACATTTCAATAATCGTCTTAATGATAATACTGTTCCATTAATTTACTGTCAGATACCCATTAAAGGGTTACAGCCATTTTTACGGATGAATATGATGTTTCAAACCGATAACATTTTATGATCTTCTATAATTCATTATAATTATTTTTTAAATTGTACTTATCTTTATTAAATTTTTAAAATATACAATCAAATTTTGTTATGATTTCCGGTAAAATAATTAATCGTTTTTTTTGTTTAAAACAAATATCCATCAAACACAATATTTCTATATTTTTGTCTGGCTTTAAGTCCACGTAAATCAACTAAAATATACACCTACACTAATTCTTTTAAACTGCATTAATACTTGCCAATATAAATAGTACTTAATGAATTTTAAAAATTTTCTTTAAACTATTTACTAATAAATTAATATTTTTAATTTATTTAGACTTCTACTTTCTACACAACATAATATACTAGTTTACCGAATTCTTTCGAAATTGTATATGGAATTATAGTTTATTGTTTAAAAATACGTTTAGAAACCGGGAACTTTGTTCGCTCGTAGAGAAGGCTTTCCAAAACTTATTTTATTATGTATATCGCCTACCGTGCGTGTCAATATAGAACCTAATTAATAATTGCCGACACTTGACGATTATAACTTTTACTGATGTGCACCTGTGTATTTATGAATTATTATTATATGCACATTTTCAACTATTGTTTAGATTGACTACCAAGTACGGTTACTATTATATTTTTTTTTGTTTTTAGATTTTGAACGAAGCGAGTTATGTATTGGTTTTACTATGATGCTTTTTTTTTTTATTATTATTTTGTGTCTGCAGTAAATAACTTTTTTGTTAGAAGTTTCATTCCGATCGAAACATGTTTTTCTTATATCATTTTTGATCTAATCAGTCCATTTTAGGGGTAATTTTTTTTTTTGTAGTTTTCTTAATAATAAATGGGAAAGCCTGGTAATTTTTTGTACAATTTGTGTTAGTATCTGGGGAATTCTGGACAACAAAGGAAAAATTATGGCTCTGCTCAAAATCGTTTTTCGTTTGTAATAATTGACCGTTGCTTACTGATATAAATCATGTGACTATTTAACTTTTTTATAATTTCCTAAAACAGTGGCTTATCCATTAACAGTGTCATTTTTTTATTTATATTATAAGCTAAAAGTTTAAAAGAGATTGTTTTATTTTCAAGTACAAATTTGTTAATTAGTTAAATTATTAAACTTATGATGTTCATGGTACGACAATTTCATTTTTTATACGTGACTCAATCTAGTTTTAACAAAAACTAATTTTTTCATATTGACTGTTTCACTTAATGTTCACTGTGTAAACATATACTGTGTAAGATATTTTATTTGGTAAAGGGAGGAAAGGGGTTAGTTTTAAACTTTATTCAGGTTCACACAATTTGTATGAACAAAGGCTTGTGTGGGACATAAAGGCATTTTCAGATTTTTAGGAATCCAGATGGCTTTTTTTTAGCACCAATCCCCCCGCCCACAACAAATGTCATTTTTTTTATTAAAAAAAATATTGGCAAGTAATTTTGTTTTGTTTTTGTTTCACGCACGTTATACATATTTAACTGACAGCAAGATAGATAAACACTATTTAGTTTTTCAAAGTAATTTATGATATTGTGTGTTATAAACTTATAATGGTGTTATTTATATAACAATTATTTATTACTCTATATACCTATTCTCTTTTCTAACTTTCGTCATAAAACAGTGGAATCCATCAGCAATGTGAGCCGTTTTGAAATTTTTTTTGTTACTGTAATAACATGAAAAATTTAAAATGTATACCACCTGTGTATTTATGAATTACCTGCTATACTGTTGTTTTTTTTTTTTGTTTTTTAGTTTAGTACCTACTTCTACCACTTACTAATCATTTTTATCGCTTTTCGAGAAAAATACGGTTATGTAAAAAAGACCATTCACATAATCATGATTTTTTTTTCACTGGACACCGGGAATCGTTTTTCTCCCCTCGTATACATCACTACGGAGTGTTATTGCTGTTTTATTCGTATTTTTTTATTATTATTATTATTATCACTAAGGAAGAAATACTTGTTGCAGCCATCACCGTGAATGTTGGTAAAAATCACTGTACTAACTATACGTCATCAGAAAGCTTTAAAAAAAAAAACTGGCTTTTTAAATTTCTGATTCCGTAAATATAATCATACTCGAATGTTACACAAATCCGCGTGTATGGTACAAAACTACAAAACCGTTACAAATCACGCCAGACGGATCCGCACGACGAGGTTTTTCACATCACATCATGGGTAATTTTTACATTATTACACTAATTTTACTATGGGTATCAATTTACGAACTGTCAAAAATCCGAACATTTATATTCACAGAATATTCAAAGTTTAAAAATGTACGTCAGTCATTGATCAGGCCTCGTATTTTCTTATTCAGACCTAACGTGCGTATATAACCTTTTTCCTCCTGCTGCTGCTCAGGTTTTATATAAGATTCTTTTACCCAATTTCGTTGTCAGTCACCTGATTCGGTGTAATAAGCCATTACCTGAAAAATATTTTTACCCCCTCCTCCCTCCCGTTAAAAATAAACTACAATAATTTTACCCCCCGGTAGAAATACCCAGAATTATTCTTACCCCTAGCTTATTTTAAAAAAGGGGTAAAAATATACTAGAAAATTCTTACCCTTGGGGAAAATATTCGAGGATATAATTAGTCCTTCTGACAAAAATTTACTTCTATAGAGGTATATATTTACCAGTGTATTTTTATTACCGGGATAATAATATACTAGTACGTAATTACATATATTCTTATCGTCCATCCCGATAAATATAAGTGCTTGGTTAACAGCCAATGAATATCATAAACAGGGGGATAAGAATTTACCGTGTTATTCTTAAAAGAATACGTCCTCAGTAAAAATGTACATAGGCGGTAAGTATTTCCTAAAGTATTTTTACTAGATAAAACTTTATTTTTACTTCGAAGGGGTTTAAATATATCCTTTGTCATATTTACGTCCACGATGGGGGGGGGATATATATCTTAAGTTTTTTAACCTCTAAGGTAAAATTTGTTAAATGGGGTGAATATAAACTAAGTTATTATTATTACAACTACGAATGAAATAAACTGGGGAATAAGAATATCCAATGTTATTCTGACGTCACCGATAAAAATGCACATAGGAGCGTTAATTATATTAACGCCAGGTGCAGCGTTTTTATGCTTCAAAACAAATTTTGAGGGGTTCTGACCTGGTTCTTGATAAGTGGGTCTTAAATTGATAAAAATATTTCGTTTGGCTTCACAATAGTTTAATCAGTTCGGTACGACGACGCCACTGGGCCGTCAACCATCATTCGAACAACTCACGACTCATGAACAACAAAAAAAAATGACCTCATTGAACGTTCTTCTTCCTTACTTTCTACATAAAATACCATTTTTATTTCGAGTAAAATAATGTAGAATTTGTATAATGATACAATTTTTCAATCATCTTTTTAGTATAAATTATGCAATTATTTTTTGCCAAATAATAATATGTAAAACACGATTGATTTGTATGTTTTTACGGTTTTGTCATCATTAATACTGCGTTTGTATTGTTATTTCTTTTTTTTTTTTAGTAAATTTCCCACCATTCTGAAAAATCGTACGGAGAGAAAATTCCATTTGCCGACACTGCGGGTGCCGTTGACCAAAGGGAGGAAACATATTATAAGAGTTGTAACGAGAGAGGGCGGTGTATAGGAAAAGGAATATTTTTCGATATATATATATATATATATTTTTTACCTTGTTTACTTTGATTTTTATCAGAACCGCCTTTCGCAAACGAAATTATGTATTTCCTATATATATTTATAAGGGACGAAGCGGCGTTGAATAAGTATGAAACGGGAAAAAAAATCACACGAGCGTTTCGGAATACGATTTTTTATTTTTTTTTTTTTTTTACAACTCGTCAAACTAAATCACAGAAGGGCTTCGTGGCGTACACTCGAAATAATAACGAATGTCGTTTTCGTACGCCCGCGAAGACAGTTTGTTTAGAATTCGAAAGGCAGGTACCTATATTATATTTTTGTGTCAATAAATTCACGTTTATCGAACGCGTATCGGTCGGTACTCGACATGTCGTGAAAATATTATAAACGCCAAACGGGTATAATACATAAGAGGACGTGTTTTTACTCGAGTTGTCCGCAAACATAATATCGAATCGTCGTCGCTGCCGCCGTCCAAAGTTGTGCGGTAAAATATTTATATTATTTTTTCCAGGTACTCGCCAGACAAAAAAACATTTCGTAACAATCGACGAAAAAAATCTATACGTTTTTCCGTGTAAAACTCAGTCCGAGCCAAAACGACAGTTACTGGCTATCGCGATAGTTTGCGAAATTCGCAGTTTTTATTGCGTACTATACATAATAATAATATATGTTCGATGTTGAAATTCTGTGAATTTTGTAAAATTTCTTAGAACGATTAATATTAAAAGAAACCGTAATAACACAAACAAAACAAATAAAAAAGGCAGTCATAATAATCTTCATTTAATTAATTTACAAATAATTTTAATATATTGTGCATTAATACCTATATATTTTTTATCGATAACAATTTTTGAGAAAATTATGAACAACAAAGAAGCATATAATATTTAGCGTTTCGTGCGGTAATGAAACTAATAATTATTACTCGAATTATTTGCGTTATGTACTTTGTTAGCATTTAATTGCAAAACCACGAGCGTTGATCTAATAGTATGGTAAAAAGAGTGTTCAAAAAAAAAAAAAAAATCGAATTACAAAATAACGGAGGAGAAAACGTAGGAAAATATTGCTAATAATATAACCACGAGAAAAAAAGCGATAAAAAAAAAAAAATAAAATTATTACGCAATCTGAAAATGTCAAGAATTAAATAACGTGTATCTTAAAAGACTTGAATTAATTCAATGTTTCGAACCAAGGTTAATATATTATAGTCGCACAAATTAATACCCGTACAAACAATTTCACTAAAATACGCTATACTTGTTATTATGTTAATAATTTTTAATTTTTTTCTTCATTAAGTGTGACGAAATTAATAATAACGGATGAATGTTCATCGTGACTATCAAAATAGGTACTTGGTAATGAAGCAAATCAGCATCGAGACGAACGATCACACACTATATTCGAACTTTTTAGATAGTTTAAATTATACCCCTCGATATATTAATTTTATCTGTAACAATCAAATACTAATTAGAATGAATAAGAATATTTAACGGAGACTTAAAGTCAAGTCATTTGATTTAAATTAATATCTTTATTATCTTGTCTGGTTTTATTCAAACGTGACAAAGAAAATGTCGCTAGTGTACAAAAGGTTTACAAGACAATACACAATTTAGGGCATTACGTTTTAGTATAATTACGTTTAACAAATGTAGAATGATTATGATCGATTTGTTTGATGATCTCGACAAGTTATTGATCGAATCTTATTCACAATACAATTTATAACTAAATTCTTTGAGTTGTGTATTGATAGCAAAATATAATGTTGATTATTTGTTTCCTCTATCAATTTAATTTTTGATAATAGTATAATTTTTGATTATTGCCAAAATGATTTTATTTTTATTATTAATAATGTGTGGAATGCAAGCATGCAACAAGTTCTTGGACAAGTATACTGAAGTATCAAATAGAAATATAGAGCCGATTTTAAAATTCTCATTAAAATTCCAAATCGGGGGATTCTTCAATACTTTAAAACAGCGGTTCCCAAAGTGTGCGACGTGGCATTTCGGAATGCTTTAGTGTTTTCACAGGAACAATGCGTCGCCATTTTTAATATTTACTGGTCTAAAAATAAATTTAAAATCCAAATGACAGCCGAAAAGGCCGATGTTCTTTTTTTTTTAAATTTTTCTCAAAAGACACTTTTTGGTTAAATACGCCAAATTATTCGTATTTACCCTGAAATATGTGAGATAACCACTAATACTTCATTTTTTTTTTTTTTTTTTTTTTAAATGTCTAGATTTTCAACACTTTTTCTGTAAAATAAAAAAAAAACTGTCAACAATTGTTGATACATCGGTTTTATTTACCTTAAATATCTTGACTATACAGCGGGATAAGCATCGTGACTAATACTACTCCGATCAGAGTAGATTTTTGATTGCAAGGACGTCCTGAGAAAATCTTAATTCGAAAAAAGAGCCATGAATCGAAAAAGTTTTGGAAACTCTTATATTTTATATTACTTACATTATAACTCTTATATTTTTTTTTACTTAAAATTCTTAAAAATAATCTTTAAGAGACTGAAAACGGTTCAGCATAGTACTAAATGCCCATTATGAAAATTGCAAAGCCTTCAAGGCATTGATAAATCCATTTTATTTTTTATTATAATTCAGTTAACAATATTCGTAAAGTCTTAAAATTAAGACTTAGAACTTATATTTATCTTTTCGAGACGCGAAAAAATTGTTGAACTAACTATAGATATTTTAATTTTGTGAGTTTTTTAACGTAATTTTTATTTGGTAGGTACTCTATGAATAAAATGTTTAGATCAAATAGAAATGCTTGAAAGTTTAACTGAAGGTATTATAAGTCATACGTTGTGGTATAAAAAATAAAAATTGAGCGTTATGTTGAATTGTTTTTATAAAAATGTTAATATTGTTAAAATATTTTTTTCCAAACTCCGATCAGAGTCGTATTTCGTTATAGCAATGATTAATCTCTGCATACAGATAAACATTAAATTTCTTCTCCATATCCTACAATCCCAACTTCTCACTATAACAGTGTCCCACGCATCGTGTGAAGTATGTCTATCTTTTTGTTTTCTACGTTAAATCTTTTTTTTCCTATTCCCCCTTTTTTTTTAATTTTCCAATGACAATTATTTTTTTTTTTAGTTTTACATTTTCCCCGCAGGGACTAGATTTTCCGACATTTTATTTCCTACACTAGCGTTTTGGGAGCCTACGCTTTTTTTAGTTTTACACTATTATTCTATTGTCGAGGAACCACCATAATATTATTTTATGTGTATAATAGAGGCTATTACCACGGTGCTGGCGACGGCGGGCGGATGCGGACGACAGTTTCTGACAACGTGGGAACGGAACGATCCAGTTAAAAAAAATTAGTCGAGTAGAAATGAATTTAGAAAAATACACCGGGGAATTCTGTAATTCAAACATTGTGTTTGTGTATACGATGTGCTAACAAAACGCAAGTGGTAATCAATTAATTCGTGTTCCATTAAACACTGCTGCAGTTGTCGTTATGAGCGAGTCGTTTACTCGGTGAAACTTGGGTAGGTATAGGTACCTAAAAAAAGTTTCGTGGAAATTTTGACCGTCGTCGTCCACGTTTTTTTTTTTTGAAAACCGAATCGATTATCAGGTGATTATGTTTGATTTAAGAGGCCCAATTCCAGCCTGTTTTTCGTCTCAAAAACATGCTTTACCGTAAAAACATTCATTATGGGATCCAATTGCAATGGTTATTTTTTATTGAAAATATAAAGACTTTTACAGACCACGTAGGACTTCTTTTTTCAATATTTTTCCCTCCAACTTTATAATATGTATTTAAAAAATATGATCAATTGTTAACCTTTTTTTGATATCTTTACAATCATTAATTTTTAAAATCAAATGTAAAATCAGAGTTCGATATGGTTTGTAGAATATTGTTGTGAATCAACATCATTCCTGTTATTATTCTATTCTCTTTTCCTGTAAAATCATTTTCGTTCGTAAAACGGGCATACCCTTTTTTCCTAAATCTCCATTAGGGAAAATCTCAATTAGTGGTAAAGTCTTACCTTTTAAGTGATCATTAACATTTCAAGAACAAATTGTACGAAATTAGAGAAAATTTGGAAAACCGATACCGGGCTTCTTAATTCAATAATATTTTTCAAATAATAGTTTTTGGCATTCTTATCATTAATAATACTACATTAATACAGCGTCGGCCATAAATTCCCTGTACGTTCACGTTTCTCTTTTTATCGCTCTTTAATCACGCTGCAGTTCGCCACGCTCCAGTATAAAAATATTTTATCATATTAAACGAAATTATTTATTTTTAGTCGTTTGTTTTTGTTTTTTTATGATTTTTTTGTAATTTGATATAAATTCACCGCCGGCCGTTGCTACGGCATCGGACCGCAACGAACTTCTATTAATAATTAGTTATATACTATAAAATAACACTAAATTATATCTTTTAATAAATTTAGTAATAAGAACCTGCTCGTTTAACGTTTTATATTATAAAATGTTAAACATAAGTATATTATACTTACACGAATGATGTTGACGAAAACAGGTCTGTTTCGATGTACAAGGTGATCCATTTAAATAATTTAACATTATCTCGGGAAGTATTAACTTTTTTCAAAATTTTTATTTTATTTAAATAATAATACCAACACATATTTAAACTAACACTCATTATATTCATGCAATTTTCCATACACATTACTATTTTAAAGTCAAAATTAGATAGTCGTTTAACTCCCAAAAATAAAAAAAAGTGAAAAAATAATTATAATGTGACATTTAGAGCTGCTTATTTTTTTTATTTTTAATTTATGAAAAAACAATTTTATTTTCCGAAATAATGAGTGTAACCACTTAAATGTTCGCCTTGTACAGTTATTATTTTTTATTAACCATACTAAATTACAGTTACTATCGTGATAGTTGAGAACATCACCCGGGAAAGTCATAGTAACTAATCAACTAACTGAATTTTATAGACTACTAAGTTATTTTTATAAGTTTTTCAACTTTTAAATGTCTGTATAATCATATAGGGAAAAAAAACGTAAAATATATAGCAGTAAGTATACTTATGTAGAGCATGTCGAAACACGCAACTAAGAAACAATTAAAACAAAAGCTCATTAAACGTGTTAGTGGATTTCATAATATTCTAATGTAACGGGGTAAATGTATAAGAAATTAGACTTTAGTGTAAGAAGATGTAAATCCTATGACCTGGTTAAGACCCCTCGAACTCGTACGGTAATTCACTCAAAAAGCCTTGGAGCGATAAACTAATACACAATAATCCATGTATAGATAATAGCGATTTCGGTTCACTATTTATGACTAGGTACCCGCGGTGGTGCATATTGCAAACTCCCATATAATATATAACTATCAATCCCGCACAGCTTTTCCGTATCAATACGAAAAATATGTAAAAAAAAAAAAAAAAAAAAATATAAAAACGTGTTTTCCCCGTTTTGGCACTTTGATGCCACATCTTCAAATGAAGTTTCGATCAAATTACTAAAAATCCAACAATGAATTAAGCATCCGGTTTATAATATGCTGTTCGTTGAGCGTAAACCTTGTGACAATAATTACAGCTTTACCGTATAATGTATTTGTTTATTTTAACCTTTTTTTTTTTCCGTATCACCAATTAAGTAATCTGTATGTATGTATATTTTTTTTTTCAGTATTGACTATTTACTATCGAAGGAATACCCAAAATTTAGTTTTTATATAAACTCATGGTTGGTATCATTGATTATTCATTTATTTTCGAACGTTAACCATTTATTCTACATACAAAATTTCAAAAAAAAACAACAAGACAATGTATTTCTTCTCCAAAAAACATTTTGACGATAGTAGGTAATAAAGCTAATATTATAAAATGACATGCAATATTAAATTTAAAATTAGTCGTAACATAATATATGTACACCTAAAACAACAACGTTTCAAAAAAAAAAAAAAATATATATTTATTTGCCCATGTTTGTGACGTACTATAATATTAGATACTGAGTGTAGCGAAGAAACTTATAGTTTTACAATGATTTATTTTTTTTTTTCTATGAACAACTTTTCTCCCAGAAATATTGCTCCGATTTAAAAGTGTAGCACTTTTTCTGAAAAAAAATCTGACTGGGGTAGTACATTAAACAAGTCATTTTTCGATATTTGCAGGAGTTTTCCCAAAAAATAGGAAAAACGAGAAAATCACAAAATTAAACAAATATTATTAAAGAAAATATGTAATGCCTATTTAATTATTTCGCTACAATATGACATATATATATATTATTGATAAAGCATCACTGTCAACTTAACTCCGCTTAAAATCGGTTTTTCATTAACAATGGTTTATCGTTGCTTACAGATATATATTAAATTACCTATAACGGTGACTGCACCCATCCCCATTATCCTAGGACGTCTTTTTCCATTATTATTTCACTGGAGGAGCGGCGAACGTCACTTTTTTTTTATAGAAAGACGGTACTCACTTAAATAATAATAAAAAAAACCGCCGTCGGTTATCAGTCCGACACCAGTTCGGCAAAATAAAGGTGTGGTAACTACTTTATAATATTCCCTCTAATAATAATCCGCGATAAATAATAAGGGATGGGCTCCAGGGAATTTTCAACCACCGTCGCTGTAATAATTGTGATGTCAGTATTTCGCGTATGGTGACGTCTTTGTAGGATTTGAATACCTAGTGTTTTTTTTTTTTTTTTTTTTAAATCATCGCGTCAAAACAAATCAAAATGTCAGTATCTAGTAAATTTAAAAATGTGTAATGGAAGCTCTGATAACTTTCTCAGCATAAAGCCATGAGAGCTTATTCCTTCGCATCCACAAACATCCGTGCTTGCCAAAAACTGCACAGTGCAATTAGCTCCATTATCTTTTTTTTTTTTTTATTTATCTAATCAATTATATTGAAATCTAAATTATAATAATACATTTTTTTTTCGGAATCCACACGGTTTTTTTTAAAAAAACTTCAGAATTTGTAAAATTTCATAATTATGTCCACTTACAATTATTTGTAAGTACTAAATTAACATTTAAAATACTGGAGTTGTATATTATATAAAAAATAGTTTGTTAAGTTGATAAATGCACAAATGCCACAAATAGGCACAGTTAACATTAACAATCTATTGGTTAAAAGTACTTTTTATTTATATTATATTAAATATTGTTAATCATAAGTCAATAAGCTTGTTAATTTATTAATAATTGTTAATTATTCATTATTTCACCACATAAAATATTTACAATCGATCTGAGCAGACTGACATATTGGTTTTAACCATGCAGAATAACGGAGCAACCCACTTGCGCCCATCACCTTTTTCATAGTCCATTTTCGCGCGTAATCATAACTCATTTGCGTCCAAAATATTTTTAATAAAAATGCTTTAAAACCGTGTAATGTTGTCGACCTGTATTCTAGAATACGATGCAATACAATTATGGACTAATCTTTTTATTGCATTATTTTTAGGTTTTATGTTACATCTTTATCGGTATCACTATTAATATTGGTCAATTTTATCTTAATTGGACTTAATAACAGTTCTCTCTCTGAATGCGTTGTGCAGTGTTACACAAATTACAAAAAACACAAGTTATTTCATGTGTATAAAAATGGATTTTAAAATAACAAGTACTTTTAAAAACTGTCAATGTTTAATTTTTCGTAAATTTAAATTCCAATTCAGTAGAAATTTGGTTTCAGGAGATATGAGTTGGCGTTTCGTAAAAAAAAAACATCATGACAGCGTTGTAGGTGAAATCGACGGATATGGGTTACACATTGGCAGATAGTACCTTATCTTTCGGGCTCATATGTCCACATCCCTTGGGGCGCAAATGGGCTACTCTGTGATGCAAATGGCTGTAACCTGTTATAATATTATTATACGATAATACATTTTCTTTAAATTACTTAAAAAAGAACAAAAATTTAAAATTTGACTTGGTCTAGTAGATATCGATAAGAGGAATCCGGATAATAGAAAGTTCAATCCCCGTGGGCCCGCTGCCATAAATACGTAACTTCTCACTATAAACAACAAAAAAATACCAATACGTTCCTCGCTACGCTCAGAATCTAAAAAAAAAAAATCAATTTTCTCCACAAGACGGTATACTTAATGTGTGCATTATATAAAAAAGCAAATAACATGCGACATTTATATTATTAATTTCCGATTATTATTATTTTTTTTTTTTTTCGTAAAACGCGCACTCGAGTAAGCCCTGCGTGTAAACGATTGTCGTGGTTTCGATTTGGCAAAGCGACTGCTCGAGGAGGGGAAAAACCGTCATCGGAAATAAATTAAACATAAACGAAATGATATTTGATTATACTGACAGCCAACTCGTGTACAAGTAAATAATATACATTAATAATAACCGATGGCGAAATATACATAGAAGATCGGAAGAACTTGAATGAAAATCTGCAAGAGGCGAGGCGTATAATTTTATCGAACAGGTACTGGATTTCAACAACGCGTCGTTAGTACATTCGGTCAAAATTTTCTGTCAAGTTGCCGGTTAAAAATGTAATCAAGGCAACCCGTTTACTGAATATTGTCCACAATTAACGTTGACCGAAAATGATCGAAAATATTTTCAAAATTTTCGGTTTAGTAAAAAAAAAAAAAAAATGTAAATCATGTTGAAAGCTATTAGGCTTCTTTATTAGGTTCATGTTTCAAAAATTTAAAAGCCAATGATAATAATTAAAACAAAAGTGTACCAAATATCGTGTATTATTCGACACTAAATTTAATTATACTGTCCGAGCACTAAAATAGCTTTTTTGGAGAAAAGAAAGAAGAAATGTAGTTTTATTATAACTATTACGTTTGTATTTTAAAAAAAATTATTGTTATAATACAAAAAACAAAAAATGCGTCCAAATGATGTTAGGCGAAGTTTCGTATTTTATGCATTCAATTGTATTACGTCGAAATGACCGTGTCCATTTGACACGTGACCAAATTACTTCATTTGAAATGACGTAGAATCCTGAATATTTACGATTTACCGATTCATGGTTGTCATCGCAGAGCATAGAGTTGCTTAAAATATTCCAGATACGGTGTCGGGAAATATAATATGATTTCGGCCCTCGGGACTCGTCTATATAGCAAGGGGGTTAAAATAACTACCCCTTGCACGAATGATGTATATCAGAGTCTCTTTTATTATATTAAAATATTATAATATATTCAATTTTGAGGAACATCAAAGGACGAGGAGACGTATTGCAAGTATTAGACATTTTGCACAAACTTTTATTTTTAACTTCACTGGGCATATTTTGTAGGTATAATGTGGTTTATTGAATAGCTGGATCGTGATTCCATAAATATTGCTTGTTATATTCTCGTTAAATCCGTTCTCATTTGGACGGATAGAAAAAAAAAATCGGATAAGCAGAGAGTTAAAATTATTTTTATAGATGAAGTGAAAAAATATTCAGACAGGATGTGAGTATCAATAAACTATGATCATAATATATCGTGATATCTATTCTACGGTTTCTACTGTATATGGGACAATGGCGTAGCCCTTCCATCGGTTGTATTTTATAACATTTCTAATGAAATCGTTTTATGTTTGTACTTAATAGCGTTTTCGGTTTGTTTTCATCAATTATTGATTAGGTAAGTACCAAGTAGTATATTTTTAAATATAATATTAAGGAAAACAACGTTAATAGACAAGTATGCATAAAATTGGATTTGTCCCCTCCCGGTCCCCCCTTGAAAAATTCTGACTACACCACACAGGATGAATTACCAAATACATACAGTGTATACGGTGTAATTTGGTTCAAACTCTGCGCTATAATACTATCAAATCAAGTACAGGGCGTTTAAATGATGCGTGCGTTTTATTAAAACAGAAATTGCAGAAAGCTTCACTTTATACCTATTATGCTACCACCACATATATGAAATCATTTTACGGCGTGATTTTTTTTGAACTGTACTTTCTCATTCAATTACAAGTCCTGATATCTCAATGTTCAAAAATTTCGAAAAGAATCGAATAATATTGACAGTACAGAATATTACTTCTGAGATAGATAACCATCATGACACTTTGAATGTAATTATGTGGCAAAATCGGGGAAAAGAGATTATTAGGGGTTAAATTTTTTTTTTTTAACGCATTCTATGCATAGTTGCATAATATGTATTGCTGTGATTCTAGACGTTTCCTTATAATTTTAAATACGTTTACGTCGTGCGCTTCGCCTATTTAGCAAAATTATAATCCCAAAGACCTGACCAAATACTTGTTCGAAATTTATATATATCCCTCCTCCATCCCCCCCCGTAAATAAATCCAAGTTGCGTAACTGAATGTAATATCAGATTTAATGTATACAATCTATTTTCATAATATTATTATTTCTAATGTTGTTTACGAGTTACGACTGTTTATTACGCAGAAGCCATACGACTACGTTTAATAAATATTATCAACACAAATATGGTTTTTTTTTTCAATTAATTGAATTGCATATTATCGCAGCAATCATACAAATAATTGTTCTATTTTATTTTTTTTTTAGATTCTGAGCATAGTGATAAATATATTGATTTTAGTATGATGTGTGCTTTTTTTTCATTGCTCTCTGTTAACGACATTTCTACCAGAAATCTTGCCCCGATTTTTAATTGTAGCGTTTGTACTAAAAGCAGATTTTGTCTAATTGGTACGTATATAATATAACATTCGTGAATTAAATAACTTAATCTATTTCCCCAACTTTCCACCAACAACAATGGTACATCCAGTCAACAGTTTCAGCTCTGTTTTTTCCTTCTTTTATTTTATGTATATAATCGATTATCATTATATTCATAGATTTATTTTTAACATATTTATATTATGATTTTATCACGAATACAACACATTTTTTGAGTAACCGATTTTCCAGAATTTTGCGTTACCAATTTCCACGATTTTCTCGATCCTTCCGTGACCGATTCTATATTACAGTACCACCCCTACTACCACTTTGCAGCTAGCTATCGATACGTACTACATTGTTTCCATCCTCGCGACCGCTACTTATACTTCTAACTGAAGTTCTTTTGACTGCAGATTTGTCGTTACAGCACTATACTTCCACTACTACCACTCCATCGCAATCCCTACCACCATCCGGATTTAAGAATTATCACCCCAATCATCCCCGCTCCGCCTTCTACTTTAACGTATAACATCACATCACTACGATTATTGATATTATTATTATTATTATTATTGTGGTAGTATTATATACGTCAATAATCATGTAAATATTGTACTCTTAATAATGTTCATTACTTACACTTACTCGTATTATTGAAAAGTTATTAAAATACAAAAATAAGATTTTTAAATTATTTCTAAAAAATGTTTTTATTTTATTTTTTTTTTAAATTAGGTGGTGCAAAGTATGCCGAACTTTTTTTGAAATTCCTGATTAATTACGAAATATTCGGAAAAATGAAGGAAAGCAGTATTTATTTTATTTTTTTTTTTTTTTGACGAACGAACATTTTTTCAAAATAAAATTATTATGTAAACAAAAATGAATAGTTACCTCCTATATGGATACTTCAAAAAATCTACGATAATAATAAAAGTAACAAACGGATGAAATATGAGACTATATTTTAATACACTGTATGCACATTTTATTTGCGAAAAATATATTGCATTTGAAATAAAATATTTACCTACACGTCGAGTAACAACAAAAAACAAATATCGCCCTGAAAAAATCGAAAGCGAACGTCATACATTGCAGTTATTTTATTATTTGTTATATTTGTATAAGACTTATTATATAATTCTGTCCCTTGTGCTGCCGGCGTTTTTTTTATATATATTTCGTTCGATAAGGCAAACGTGGATCACTTTAAATTAAAAATATCGAATTTCTTTTTAAACGTTTTTTTTCCTTTACTTCCGTTCACTTTTCGGTCCAACCGAATCTATAGTCTATAATATAAGTCTTTTATATAAACTCTATATAATGGTAAACGTTTTTATATAATTTACTATTTCTTTAGTTTCAAAAATTGGATTACTTCCATTTCTATTTGCAAATAATTTCTTTAATATTGTACAATTTTACCTCAATGATAAAACTTGTCCACTTATCTACTACCCAATACCATCATTTAAGGGGAATAATGAAATAAATGAGAGTAATTATGTAATTATGATTAAAATATTTAAATGTGGAAATCAATGTAGAGAATATTTTTTGTTCCGACAAACAATAATCGTCAAAACAATTTTAAGAGGCATGAGAATTTTTTCCTATGAGGCATGTTTTTTAACTAAAAACGAACTGGCATTATATCCTTTTTAAGGAATCAGATAAGGCAGCACCATAACTATAGTATAGAACAATTTTTCTTCACTCAGTCCGATCGATGTTATAAAGCGATAAGAATTTTGAATAGAAATTTAAATTCAGCCTGAAGCGTACACATGTCAGGTCGTTTTTTTTTTTTTAAAAAAAAATTAAATTCTCAACTGTTTAATTAAATAAAATTAAAGGGTATGACACCCGTATACGTTGTTTTACAAACGTCAAAGTAAATTCACGACATCGTGCTGTTAGTTTTAATATTAGAATGAATCTCAATAAACTATTATCAAACTTAAATATAAGAACATTATCTGTGCAACGATAGCACATTTTTTTCGATATTTTAATTTTTAAAAGAAATATGAATATGAGAAATGTCACAGTTTAATAATATTTATATCTCGCATACAAATTTAAATATCACCAACGTTGCACATATATTATTCTTATCTTTAAGTTTTATTAATAAGTCAATTGGTTTTAATATTAAATCAAAGTACAAAGTTGTCCCTGCTGAACGCAAATTTGCTATGTCGTTACGTTTGTAAAACGGAGACAACACGTACGGATATCACCTTATGACAAACTAATAATATATTAAACTATCAGTGGGCGTATTTACGGGGGGAGTGGAGATTAGGGAGATATATCTCCTCTCTTGAGATTTAATAGTATAAATTGTTTGTATAGCTGTCTATTTTTTAATTAAAATGTCTTTATTTGTAAGAAAAATAAAAAAAACCAAAAGTAAATATTTTCTTGTATACAACGAAAAACCCTGGGAAATTTGCAATCAAAATTATAGGAAAAACGGCAAATATTCACAACGTAACGCGGCATTACCAATTGTATTGTTTTAATTTTAACGCACTATATTTTATACCAGTAATATTGCTTAAAACAAAAAAATTCCAAGAGACTTTTCTTGTTGAATTTTGTATCTATTTGCTGAAAAAGTAAATTATTTTTTGTTTTTCATAATAATTAGGATAAACCGAAAAGGACGAAAAATGAAAACTAACAAATTTATGACGCATGAGTTCATTATTTTAAATTATTTCATTTTATAGTTCTACCAGAAATATTGCTCCAATAGAAAAACAACTAGAGACCTTTATTTTGTTACATTTTTAATCTACCTGGAGATTAAAAAGTCGTTTTTTGAATTTCCGTGTAGCTTTCTTAATAATTTAGTTAAACCGAGAAAATAACGTAAAAAGAACGGGAAAGTTTTGCAAAAATAATGTTTTCATTGTTTTAAATTTTGTTTTTTCGTTATCATTCGGTTAAAAATATTTAAGAAGATAATTGAAACTTCGACAGAATACTTATATTTATCTTTTCTAGACATGGTAAAATGTTCAAAACATTTTGACGATTTATGTGTATTATTTATAGGCATTTTATGTTTTATATTACGGCCTTTCAAATCATGTACATATAAACAAACTTAACTCTGAATCGATTTTCATTAGCAATGGTTTATCGTTGCTTACAGGTATAAATTAAATAACTTTATGTATCTTATCTTAGTAACTTTCCACCTGTAACAGTTTTTGCCTAGGTACACGTGTTTTATAATATGACACAATTTCCAAATTCAATGTCTCCCACTTTGAAAAAATCCTAAATATACCACTGAAGTATACAGTTTCAAACAGTTACCGGCTTTGTTGTTGATGTGATACCAGCGGACAAAACGATGACAATAATTTAGTGTGCGTAAGTAAAATGTATAATTATTATTACGATGACGCGTTGTTCGCGACTCTGACGGATGACCTAAATTTACTTACCGTAGTGTTGCTATTAGATAGATAATTTTTTTGACGATCACATTTTGAGCCGTACAAATATCGGTTGTCATCTTATTGTACTACTGATGTTTTAAACATATTTCAATTTGTATTTTTTTTGTATGACTATATACTTAACTGATATTAATATTATGTTTCATAAACGCAAATGGTTTACATAACGCGCGTGTCACGAGTAAATACGAGAATATGAAATATTGTGTCGCAATGACGATATTCTTTCGCATTCAAATTATACAATAATTTTATTATTGTGCCAAACTCTCATTTTATCCTCTCGGAACAATATTAAACGGAACCGTATCTTTTAAACAGTTTAAACAGTTTAGTCGTATTTTAAATTCTGAGTGTTGTAATTACTATAATAGCTATAATATAGTTTTACCAAGATAAGTGAGGTTATTTTTTCAAATATGCTTCAATTTTTCGAGGCCGTGCTTAAAAACCTATGCAGACTTCTTACCACGGTACTTTATTTGGGAAATTGCACTTTGGGTTTTTCATTTGAAAAACATTGATTTTGGTAAGAAGTAATTTAAAAATAGCAACTTAAAAGATACAGAAGATTTTAAAATTGTTAACAGTTCACCATTATGCGTTTTTTAAATTTTGTTTTCTCAAAAAATAATTTTTCAGTTAGTAAACATATTCCAAATTATTCGCTTCGTGCTCTAAAAGATGCGTATTTTTTAACTGATAATACTTTATTTGAAAGAAATGTCTAGATTACCAACAGTTTTACTTCTGGTGGTTTTTTGGTTACCTACCTTCAAGGGAAAAACCACGACTAACACTATATAAATACTGTAATCGTTTTTTGATTGTAATGGTTTAATGTTGCTCTCAGTGTATATTTTAAATTATCCTATATTCTATATATTATTCAAACTTTCCGCCAATAACAATGACCTAATATACCCATGGTAGGAACTAAGGTTTTGTTTTTTTTTTTAAACTTTTTGTTGAGAAAAATACATCTGATAATACATCTTTTTTAATATTTTGTTCATCGTTTTCACTCTCTAAAAAACAGGCGAACCACGCGAAAAAAGTTTACTAGTATAGAGATTTTATTTTATGCATGTGTCGGTTTTTTTTTCGGTTAACACTATTTCGGTCACTCGCTAAAAATTTCTCGTGTCGACCTATGAACTGAACGCTACAGCAGACGTGGTATTATATCGAGAGAGATCGATTTTCGCGAGTCGAGTCCGGCGGTTCGATGACCCGAAAATAGCGCGTAGACAGCTAAAAAGAACCATAGTCAATATACTGTTATATAATAAGCGTTAAATTTTAAATTCCAATCTTGCCGCTCAGAATCGGTTTTGTGAACACGATAATAGAGTTCCTGCGAATTACAATAATAATAGATACCTAGTGCAGTTATCTGTTGCCCGGTTTTCAGAAGAAAAAAGACGAACATACTTCACACGTGGGTAGGCCACTGTTATAGGTGAGGAGTTGAGAAGACAGAGGGAAATTTAATACATATCTGTACGCAACAATTAACCATTGCTGACGAAAAACGATTCTGAGCAGATTTCGGTTAATAGTGTTGCTTTATCAACAATGTATGTGTCACATTATGTTAAAATAATTACGTATGCATTATATACTTTCTTTAATAATATGTATTTATTTTATTTTGTACCTATTTTCCCGTTTTTCGTACGTTTTGTTTGGTTATTCCAATTAATTGGGAAAATCATAGAATTACCTTACTAAAGTACCACCCCAGGAAAATTCTCTTTCAGAAAAGACGCTATACTTGATACTTCGGCGCAAAATTTCTGGTAGAACTTTTGTACACAGTATAAAAAAATATTGAATATACGTTTCATTAAATTGGTTAATAAAAAAAATTTGAATTAGTTGTTAAGTGTTGAAAATAAAATGGATTTTTGGTTGATACGTTCAGTCTGGCCACGCCTATGCGTTCAGGGGTTTCTAAGACGACGATATACATTCAGTTCTATAAAACCTGCACCATAAAATCGTTAAATTGTATAAAACGAAAGCAATATGTTCTACTATAACAAAAAACAAAATAAAAACTACTCCGTTTTTATCTGAATTTCGTTATTTCCGGTATTATTATTGTTTTATTGTAGGTAATTTAGTTAAAAATAGTTTATTGTAGTGACCTGCAATTTTCACAGAATACTTATACTACACATTTATAGACATCGTAAGATTTTAAGAATTATGGTGACCTTTAAGTTATTTATAGACATTTGACATTTTCGAGTTTTAGATTTGGATCGTATATTGGTTTTTATATTGGTCGGCTTGGTTTTACTATGACGTGTGTTTTTTTTTCTGTCTGTGAACAACTTTTTTACCAGAAATCTTGCTCCAATATATCGAATGTATCACCTTTTCTGAACGAAAATGTTATCTTGTTGGTGTATTAAAGAGTTAATTTTTCAAGGGATTTTCAAAATAATTAAGGAAAACTGAAAATAAAATTATAAGTAAAAAAGCAAATACAGTATTTACGGCGTAACTGTTTTCATTTTTTTTTAATTTTTGAAAACTACATTCTCTACAAGAAATATTGCTTCAATAGAATAACGACAAGATACCTTGATTTCGGATTTAGATGCTCACAAAGGTTAAGTTAGGTCGATTTTTGATTTTCCTAGTTTTTTAATAATTAAGCAAAAAACGTAGAAAGAACGAGGAAACTTACGAATTCTTTTATAATTTTTAATTTTGTTTTTTGGTTGTAATTCAGATATCAATATTCGAGAAGAATTAAAATTTTTCTAGACGTGATAAAATTGTCAACAAATTAAAAACCATGATTGAGCTATTTATAGACATTTTAAATTTGCGATTTTGTTTTACATAATTTTTATTTGGTAGCTATTTTGTGAATGCAATTGCTTGATAAACGGAAATGCTTAAAAATTTGACAGAAGGTTCATTATAAGTCGTACTTAGTGGTCAAAATAAAAATTGAGTGTAACATAGTTTTTTAGATTCTGAGTGAAGCAATTATAAAAAATCGGGAAAAAGCAAAGGAAAACCGGGAGTATTGGTACAACATTAAAAAAATATTATTATAGAAAATATATAATGCTTATTTAATTATTTTACCATAATATGACATATAATATATATTTTTGATAAAGCATCACTATCAACTGAACTCCGCTCAGAATCATTTTTTGTTAGCAATAATTTATCGTTACTTACACGTAAACATCAAATTACCTATAACAGTAGCTGCACCCGTTCCCATTATCCTTGGATGTCTTTTTCTTTATGAGAATTTTAAAATAAAATTTTAACAACAGTTGTAAATATTCGGCCGTTCAAAATATGTGTAACCGAACTTTATTTCGAGTCGTTTTTAAATTATTAAGCAATGAATAAATCATTGCTTACAGATATAAATTAAATAAATGTATGTATCCTACCTTGCAAATTTTCCGTCTACAACAGGGGCTGTACCCGTTCCCAGCTTTTTTGAAATTTTTGTTTGGTTTTATGTCGATAAAATTGTTTCGGCCTAGCAAAAACTCTTTCAATATGAATAGCAACTTTTAGATTTGTATACCTCTACAGACCTCTAAATTAAGCCAAAGAAATGAAATTCTATACATTATTTATATGGTGTTAGTATCAAAGATGTGACTTTTGAAGGTTTGAAATTACAACCCCCTACCATTTGTATGCTCAAATATTACCATTTTTAACGACGTGTCATAGTTGTAGGTATATCTATACCTAGCAATCAGTATATATATTATTAACGTATTGTTGTAATGTTTGGTTATTTACTAACGTATTTTTTTTGCAGAGAGTATTTCTATATTACAAAATAGGGGAGCGATACGACTTTATAGAGACGGATTTCTGCTGCTCATCGGTGGTTATTTTTTTTATTATCATTATAAAAAAAGAACCCTCGACAACATACATTGGGCGTATTATTAGGTATTACACAATGACTATATATACGCGATGTTTGTACATTGTGAAATTACATAGATGAAATAATAATACAAAATGGCTAAAAAAAAAAATATAAAACAAGCTGAGCTGAAAGATGTTTTTGCTAGGCGGGTCGGCGACGGTAATGAATTTGAACAGAGTCCATCTGCTGCGGGCGTTTTTGGAAGGCTTTCGTTAAGGTGTCGGGAACATTGCAATTATCCCGGCTTCTGACGTATTATACTATACATCTAATCCACGACTGTGTTGTTCGTACCTACGTAGTATTATCATTTCTTCCAAGACCGGCAGCTTACAAAACACTACGCATACAACACGCCTCAGCTGTTTGTTTAGCCCGTGAGTATAATATTATGTGATATAATAATAATAATAACAGATTATATTTCGCGTACAAACCATTATAGCGACTTCCTAATGGTGGTCGGTGGTGTTGTCGACGGGATATAGTCCATTAGTTGAACAAATTTTCGCAAAATATTGTATAGTAATATTGTCGTGGTCGTCATCATCGGCGTCCCGTGGAAAAACGTTGTTTTTGACGACCGATTTAACCGCGCCCTTTGCCAAACATCAGGCAAGTTTTTGTACGAAATATACAGAGTGATTCTTTTATCGTGATCCATTACTATTATTATGATCGATTTATTATTACAGTTTTCCAAATTCCTGAGGTCTGAATTCTAATCTGTTATTAAACGGTAAAACCTTCATAATTATATACATCAATATTTTTAGAATATTTATCTTTTTCCAAATCCTTTTTGAACCTGGTTACTATTTGAAAATTATAATTAATAGTGTTAATACTAATTTAGGGTAGAAGGCGTAGGAGTAAAAATTTGGACATTGTGTTAAATTAATAAAGCTTTTCGAATTTAATTAAAATCCTCCGAGAAAACGTTAGACTATAATCACTCTGTATTATCCGAAATATACCGAAATATACCACAAAATAAAATAAGTTAAAAAAAAAAAGGTAAAATTATAATCATATTCATACTCGAATTATATCATTTAGAAACATAAATTTCGAAACCCATGTACCTGCAATATGCGTTCCATAAAAAGTCTTCCACTTTCCAAAAAAAAAAAAACAAAATGATAATCAGTTTTATCTACGTAGCAAGAAGGTTTCCCTAGCTATAAAATATGTTTTGTTTATGATTCATTTCTAAATTTCACGAGATCCCGGTACTTTTTTTTTAATGTAAAATTATCTAATCGTGTATTAAAGAAATTACACATTAATAATATATTAAGTAACATTATTTTTACCACGTGTAATTATAAAAATTATCAAAAACGTTTGAAAGTTACAACATACGTGAATAAGAAAGACCGTATTTATTATAGTCTGATTCGTGGAGATTTATCCGTCCAATAGCCAAAACGAAAAAGAATGGTTGCAATATCTCAATAGAATCTGCGGCCTTATTAGATAATATTATAATATTTTATTTATTTTGTTCGTATGTTTCACATAATATGAATATGCGATTTTATTTTAAACTCGTGTTTTAACGTAGTGCCGCGTTACTTCCGTATACGCATACGGAAGTAACTACGAAATAGACACCCGAAACCTTCGGTAATTAGCTTTACTGCCTAACCTATCCACCTAACTTAACTAGCTAATCACTCAAAACTAAAAGACCACAAGTTTTCGAGAGTTTCTAACCCTTAACTCTACACTACCTAGTCGATGTCTAGGTACTCTATAGATTCCATCGCCATGAGTTAAAATACGACAGGTTGCCGAGCACAGTTTAGCTCAAGGTAGACCGTTTTATATTTCACGACGTCTTTGGATAACAAAAGACTACAGAATCGACTTAGAACGTAAGCGAATATAATAATATATAATGTGTGTCAATCGTACGGAGAGTATACTTATACTACTTCTGTGTGCTTGGTCACCTCGTATAAACCGTGTAAAACATAAAAACACACAAAATTTAATAAAGCACAAACAACCAAATTTATTTCTAAAACATAACACAATTAATTTATAAGACGCGTTTTCTAGGTCTTCCAAACTCGAAACCCCGGGGACGAACGATATTTCGTAATGCGACTTTTATACCTGTTATCGTTAATCAATATGTTTTGATAACAAAAACTAGACGTGTTGGCTTGCGAAAATGGCGCACTGCTTACATTTTACTGATTTAAAAATAATACAATTTAAATATGCAAATTATAACATTGTTTCCCGGTTATACTACACGTGCGATTAGGTGTAAAAAAATAATAAATATTGTAAAACATTAAAACATATATTATTATGATAATATGTTCGCATTTACCACGTATTTGAACTGTCAAATTCGATTTGGGAGTGTTGTAGCGAATCGGTAAACTTGCAAAATAACAATATTATTATGTAAATATATAGTACACAAAACGTGGTGAAAACTTCGGCATGTATACCGACAACCATCATGACAAGTCAGTGTTGTTAAACGCGACGAAACGAATAAAAAATATGTGTTTCCGTATAATAGAAATAGCATTGTACAATTCAAATTTATTTTGAAGGTTCGTTTATAAAACGCACCACCGTCGTGGAAAACGTTTTCGAAAATCGCGTAAATATATTCATAAAAAAAAAAACTTGATTATTGATTTATTCAAAAACTTCTAAATCAATAAGAGAAATTCAATTTAACGTGATGTCTTCACCACGGCCCCCATCATTGTAAAGTTATCAGAACCGTTTTCGTCTGATAATTTATACTTTTAAAATAAGGTAGGTACTCGTTTTGACTATAAAAATAACTTTTCTTTTTTCATCTGTATCACCAATGTAACTTGCAGAAATCAACCGGAAAAAGTTGTCC
The DNA here is from genome assembly GCA_902439185.1 of Cinara cedri. Lineage (NCBI taxonomy): Eukaryota > Metazoa > Arthropoda > Insecta > Hemiptera > Aphididae > Cinara > Cinara cedri. Next base: position 1,803,996 of record CABPRJ010001894.1, read on the forward strand.
TGGGATAATGGGGACGGGTGCAGCCACTATCATAGGTAATTTGGTGTATATTTGTAAACAACGATAAACCTTTGATAACGAAAAAAGGTTCTGAACGGAATTAAGTTGATAGTGTTGCTTTTTTAACAATATATATACACATTATAGTAAAATAATTACATATGCATTACCTGTATATTTTCTTTACTAATATTTGTTTAATATTGTACCTATTTTCCCGTTTTTCCTACGTTTTTTTCATTTATTGGGAAAATCGAAAAATTACCTCCCTGAAGTACCTCCTCAGTCCGATTTCCTTTCAAAAAAAGGGGCTATCATGGAAAATCGAAGCAAAATTACTGGTAGAAAAGAAGTCCACAGAAAAAAAAATTAACATCATTGTAAAATCAATACATTCATCGCTCCACTAAAATTATATTGTTGTCCTATTATAATATTAGGAATGGACGATTCAATAACTCCATACTATCGATACCTTTGAAATTCAACACTGTGTCGAACATCGAATTCGAAGTAGTTTTCGGTATTGATATTTAATAATGTTCAAATGATAAAGTGATAATCATGAGGATGAAAACTAAATAGACAATAGATTACATATTGATACAAAATAATTCCAAATAGTGTTTTTCCATTTTTTCCATTCAGTGGTACGCGTTGTCTAAATAAAATGTTTTTAACTTTTTAATCGTATGTATATAAATAAAACTGTTATCCATAATTATCTATATTTTTAATATTAATTATATTAATATTAATAATTTGTTTTTTAACTAAATGATTTTTTGATTAACTTTTCCCAACACTGAATTAATAATAAACAATAATATAAATAAACACCTAATATAATACTAATAATTGTATTTTTTTTTTACTTTTAAATAAAGGTATCGAATATCGAGTTTGACATTTTAGGTACCGGCCATTTCTAATCATTATAATATATCAAAACTCCCCCGTGAGCCATCCGTTCTGGGGTTGGATTTCCAGCGTCGACGTGAACCCGTCCATCCGCTTCGATGTAAATAATATTTTCAGACCACTGCGTGCAATAGATTCGGCCGTGGATCACACAACCATATACACACATACAAATATTGACTTTTATTATTAAAAATATTATACTCAGTTGGTAGTTGACGTGCACGGTGAACGGTGAGTCGAAAAAATAAACAATATTATAATATCCTTTCAAAACAACGTCGTCTTATGCCCGAGGGGAGAGAGTGAAAAAAAATATGATACATCATACATAAAGGTACCTATACAATTTATATTTATACATGCCGATTAATCATTGCCTGGTGGAATATCATACTGAGCGGAGTTCGGTTACACGTGTTTTTAAAGGCCGTAATATTTACGATTTTTGTCAGAATTTGATATTCAAATTCGTATAAAAAAATTCTATATAAGACTCAATTTTTATTTATTTTTTTTTTTTTTGAACCACAAAGTGCGACTTACATTAAACCTCTTGTTACATTTTCAAGCATTTTTTTATGGCCAAATAATTTTATTCACATAAAACCAAATAAAAAAAAAAAATACATGAAAATGTCAAATGTCTGTAAATAGTTCAACAATTGCCAAAATGACCTTTTTATTTGTCAACTAGTTATAATTTTATTTCAGAAAAAATGCAATCCCGAATTTTGAACGAGATTTCCATACATTTAAAATAATGAAATCGTTTTTCCTGGGTTTTCTCAATTATTTTTATGAAAATCACTTGGAAAATCAAAACAAATTACCTCTGTAATGTACCAACTGGATCCAAAGTACAAAAAAAAGTCACTTGTCATTCTTTGTTTGAGTAAGATTTCGTGTAGAAAAATTGCTCACAGACACAACAAATAAAAAATTTTACAGGGTACATGTTGAGTTAAACAATCAACAGCAACGACGATGACGACGCATGTTTCGCTAACGGATTGATTGGACACGTGCGTCATCGTTTTGGATTATTGGTAGTTTAGTTCCTAACCAGTGACGGTCAAATAATTGTCATAGGAGGGCGAGAGTAATGAAAATTGTTAAGAATTATTATTGTTTACATTATTTTTTTTTTATAATGATAAAGACATTATATAATATAATGTATTATTACAAATATTTAAGGAAAATTACGATACACTGCAGTTTTTTACTTACGTCGGTTTTTTATAATAGCTAAGGAATATCTACAGTACATATTATTAAATTTGAAGAAATCTATGGTTGGCATGCAGTTATTCGAAATTTTGTAACGAAAACTGGAAATCGGATTTTTAACTTCATTTTCTATTCAAGCGAAATTAATGTTATCATCGTACGGATTTAAGACACGTACGCATTTTCTCTCATTTCGCCTCTCTTTTCCCCTCTTGCCCATACTTTTGAGTGGTATTGAATTTTTGACATTTATTTTTTTCTATTTTTTATTTTCCCGTCAATAATGTTGCTATATACGTGACTTTTAATTTTTTTTTTTTAAAAGTTTCCGTCGTTCGACAAAGTCGTATAGCGTTGGTATTTTCGTGTACATTTTATATTTTACCGCTAGAATACATATTAAAAAAAAAAAACCGATAAATTTCCCGTAATAATATTTTAGATGAAAGAAAACCCGTTTTTTTCCACGGAAACGAATAATTATTTTTTATTTTTTCTAAGTTGCGAAAAATATTATCGCATATTATTATCGCAATATTATTATATTATTAAAAATATTATATTAATATTAAATATAAAATGACTTTCCGACGGTTTTCTAACTCTGATTTTCTCATCGCATAAATTAAATGTTTAACATATTTTAACGTTGAGGCCGTGCATACAATAAAACCGAACTGAAAAAAAAACAAACTACTAGTTTCATGTGTGGGTACACAGTATACTTATACTGAGGCGATCGTTCAACTAGAATTTCGGTAGGTACTGACATACATTTTTCGTACACAAATTTCAATAAAACTACAGAAATTCTCACCCTTGGATTTTTTTTTCAAATTATTAGTGATTTATTATAGGTATCCAAGGTATCCAACGGTATACGTTCAAACGTAAAAACTATTTCCCCCCCCCCCGAAATTTATTGTCAATTATGGTCTCGTACCTACCTGTGATACCAGTATTCGCTCTCCCCTCCCTGTTTAAATTATCTTAAGATCCACCACTACCCGTATTGTTACTACTCCTAAATTACTTTTCCATTCGGTCTTTTCGCAATTAATTATTCGATTTTGATTTATTGAATTTGGTTTGTATTCCACTCATATAGGAATATAGGATCAATACTAAAATCGGTACTCGAAGTCTCGAAATATACAGTTTCGTATTTTTCATAAACGGCGGCGATCAAATACTTTTTCCATATTTAATCGCTTATGTCATCTGTCAGCGACAAAGAATTAAAAGTAAACTTTTTTCACGCTCATTGTATGACCCGAACAGGTTTTATATCACTAAGTGAAATTGTATAACACAAGTCTTGTTTTATACAATTTTGAGTCGTTTATAATATGCAACCATTCGTACTTCCGTGCGTTTTATTGCCTACTGCGAAAATGACACAGTTTCCCGCGTATAGTATTTCAACCTTTCCCCTCCCCTTCACTCATTGAATTAGAAATTAGTAATTAAAAATACAGTAAAACAAAATGTTGGCCCCCCAATGTTTTTATAACTATGGCCTTCATGTCATGTGCAGTTCAAAAATGTTGTAAACTCTGTGATGTTGGTGGCTTTCCAATGCTATTTGAAATCAAAATGTTTTTTTTATTTTTTTTTTTTTTTACAACTCTTACATCTAAACATAAAATCGGAAATAATAAAACCGTAACATAATCCTACAACACGATTCTGACTTCTGAGCGAAGTTCGTTGTGTTTCGAAATGTCGTGATTTTTACGATTCGTGATAAAATTTGTACTTAAAATGCTTATAAAAAAAACTACTGCATCATACCCAACTTTTTTTTCAATTAATAAACGCAACATATGATAAACACCGAACCAAAAAAATGTTATTCACATACAAACCAAAACAACTCAAAAATGTCAAATGCATATACATAACCCGAAAATCGGCAGAATATTACGAAAATTTTACCACGTCAAGAAAACACCAATAAAATATTCTATGACAATTGCAAGTTTTTACGATTTTTAACCGAATTACCATAATCGAAAATAACGAAACCGTTTACAATAATGTTTGTCACGAGTTTTTTTTTTTTCTTAACAATTAAAAAAACTGCAAATAAAATCAAGATTTGACAATCACTACTCGATTCACCAACTGGATAAAATCTACATTCAAGAAAATCGAAGCATGATTTCTGATCACAGTTGTTAACAGAAAAAAAAACACATCATATAATAATATAATATACCTAATAGCTTATAATCAATACCTATAGCTGCGATCAGAATCTAAAAAGGAAAATTCAATAAATCAATATTTATTTTTAAATGTACGTCGGTAATACAGAAAAACGATATTCAATTAAATTCGAAATTCACAAAAATAATTATTTGATTTTGTATACTTGATAATACTCGCGTTTAAAATAATATTAACATAAATTAATCATTCCGTTTTCAAGCTCGGCCGAGACTTCATTTTGCGACCGTCTTCGGTATACCATGAATATTCATTGTCAATTACTATCACTACTATTATTATCATTATTATTCGTCAATACAGACGTTTAGGTACACGGCGTTTCGTGTCAAAAACATTATCACCTATATTATAATTTATAGGTAGGTACCCTACGTATACTACTCGTCGTCGTTCCGCATTACCGGAGACTATAATAACACCGTAAACGTACATTTCCAAAAACGTTTACGCGAATCCCGAAACGGTTTTAATTAATAATAGTATGTACATTGCAATTTTCGTCCAATTAATATACATATATATATATATACGTACTATGCTAAAAGGACCAAAGGCGGAGGATAAATAGTCGTACTATAACGGTCACGGGCCCGAGTGATGCGGGAAGATCGTTTTCGTCAAATTTGCATTGCGTTTTAACGCGGGTTCGCGCCGGCAAACGGCGAATTAATATTACACGCGCCGTTTGCAGGCCCGCCGTTGATTTCGATATTGAAGTATACATTTCGAACGCGTGCCCGAGACTAAATTAATAGCGTTTTCGCGGTGTTTACAACACAGCCGGCATTAATGGCGACTATGTAATAGTAGGTAAACACCGCGGGCGACAAAACGATAATCGGCAAGACGTTAAAAGGGATAATAACATAATCATACACCCGTTTGTGCCGTTTCCGTCTTACGAACGCGTGACGTCGTCGCGCGACGCGTCTCAGCGGATTTAATTCGCGTTCGGTAAGACCGATATTTCCAACTACCGGTTTAAATACACTATAGTGATTAGTGAACCTATACTATCAAACGTAAAAAAAAAAAAAACACATTATTATCCAAGTGCGGTTCTTGACAAGCCTCAAGTAAGGGGTGTATGAAAATATTTTACATATTATTACATATATATATATATATATTACACCTCACTTCCTCCCTTCCAATTTTTAGGGATATCAGAATCGATCTGATGAGTCGTTATTAATACAATCTGTAAAATCTATAGGTCTAGGTCTAAGGTATAACACGTTATATAAACTATACCTTTACCATACATAAGTATTACCTATACACCAATAAAAAAAAAGCTAAAGCAAAAATTATACTTTATAAATTATTTAATAGTAAAACGTATTTCAAATACATTTTAAAAAAAGTAACTAGTCGCTCGTCTATTGCTCTTTTTTCTTCTTACCATCAGGGAAGAAGTGAAGAATCTGCATGGCGATCTCGTGGGGGCTATTCCCCAAACAACCCCTTCCTCTTACTAAAATTGAATAACTCATCACATATTAATTTAGTTCTTATATATTACATTATATACTACATATTATATTTAACTACAATTGTTTTTGTACACATTTCAATTTCATAGTAATATGTCTATATTTCTATGCTTTTTAGAAAGTTCGTCTATGGTCTCTTCATTTGAAAATAGAATATCATCATGAATGATTGCTAACATTTCCAGACCATTAAGTTGTTTCTACAAACAAATTTAAGATAATTGTACGTATTAGATATAATGAAAGTTAATTTTATCAAGCACGACTATTAAAGTTATCTCTGCATACTTTTTTGAAGATAGGTTTTTACTCTTTTAAGGTTAGAAAATATTTTTTCTGGCACTGGCGGATTACCTTACAACTTGCAAGTAGACTAAACAGGCGATTGGAGCAGCGAAATTATAAAAATGAATACTTATAAAATATAAAACGATGACCTATTTTTTTTGTGATGATTACCATGAAATTGCGGAACTTAACAGAGACAAAATATTATATGTCTATATAAAAGATATTCCAAAAAAAAAAAATATATATATTTAGCTATAATATTGTATTAACTCGCCGAAATATTGTTCCCGTGAACGCAGAAAATTAGAATTTTAATTTTTAGTGAAACTATGTTTTCCCGACGCTTCATCGGCGAATAACCGGAATAATGATTATAGTTAATGCACTATAAGTCTATGATGGTGCTGTTTTTGCATATTATTATTATAGCATATATATGTACATATTATTATATAGCCTTATAACACGTTGTTATTGTTAATCGTCTCGTATTTTATTGCTTACGAAGAAACAAAATTAATTTAATAGTAGTATTAGACCCGGCGCGGCATAACAACAGTCCACAAATTCGCCAGAGCAAACTGGTGTACATTTTCCATCAGAAAATAAACCGCGGTGTGGCTTTAAAAATTTCATAATACCAAAACGATTTCAAAATGCATCACCGGGTTGGATTTTTTCGACCGTCATAACGAGATGGTCGAGTTATACCGATCGAGATTTGTCCCCGCCTTTTTTTTAATATTTCTCCTCAATAGGCATTCCTTTATCACATATTGATTTACAGATTTATCATTACTCAATTTATTCGCCCGGAAGAATATTTCGGACGAATCTTCACCGCATTTTATAACATTATATATCGAATTCGCGCGTCACGAAACACGAGGGTTTACATATCATTTTAGAAACGGTCGAAGGGTGTGACGGTTTGATGTTTACTTTGCACTTCAAAATATTTTATCGGACATCCCACACACGTGCTATATACCAAAAAAAAAAAAACACATCTCAAAAGTGTCCGGACCGCGTGAGGGGGATGATAGAGCAATCGAAATGCGGATGGCAAAAAACATGTTCCGATTATTATTATTATTTTATCACGTTTCACTTACGATTAATACGACATATTTTATATTTATCATCAGTCTGTGACTATTGACAAGTCCCAGTGGTGTAGTGAATATAGAGTAGGTACTTTTCGCTGTGTCTCTGGAAATGATAAGATAAGGGCTTGACGAGTGATTAATGACCATATTATTATGTGTATCTTGGTATCGGTCTGTTCAGTATAAATAATATTTTAGACGTCGGCAATAGTCATAATATATGAGCTCATTAGGAAACTCAAATAGAAATCGCATAGGATCTAAAACAAACTAAATATAAATAAATCTACGATGCAAAAAAAGTATAATAAATTCAAAAAAATGCACCGTATTGTAATTTATATTATTATAGTAGCATTTAATTCATTAAAATTAAGTTTAATATTCATGCATTAGTCTGAGCAATCATCTGTATAACAGGTTTCAGCAAGCATATCTTCTTTACACAAAGCAATTCACCCTGTTTTTCTCACCCTCATATCTATTATTTATCTTAAGATATGCCTTTGAAATTTGAAATGTAGATTAAGCTTAAGTAGTGCAGTAAAAAATTGAGCTCTTAATATTAAGCCTTATCAAATGGAAGAATTTAATAAAGGCAGCTCTAAGTGAAAGAAAAAACTAAAAATTAACTTCCCAGGAGTTTTTCCAATAAATAAGGAAAAACGAAGGAAAAAAGAAAAAACGTACAAAATGTAGATATTAATAAAAAAATATAGTCTTTTTTTCCTGTGGACCACATTTCAATCAGCAATTTTGCTCCGATTTACAATAATAACACTTTTTCTGAAAGAAAATCTGACTGGGGTGGTACTTTAGGGAGGTCAGTCATTTTTTGATTTTCCCATAAGTTTTCGTCTATAGGTAAACGGGGAAAAAACATTGGAAACCGGGAAAAAACGGGAAAATAGGTTTATTGTACCTATTTTAAACAAATATTATTAAAGAAAATATATAATACATATTATCATGTAATTATTTGACCATAATAAGACATATATATTGTTGACAAAATAACACTACCAACCGAACTCCGCTCAGAATCGTTGTTTCGTTAGCAATGGTTAATCGTTGCGTACAGTTACAAATTAAATGTCTCCTCTACTATCTTCCCAACTTGCCACCTACAACAGTGGCTGCACACCCGTTCCCATTATCCTAGGACAGCTTTTTCTTTTCATTTTATTGAAACGAAATTATCTACATTTTACTTGTCTGAGATGCATATTATAAACTCTGCGGATAACGTCGAAAATGTTTATTTTGCCCTTCTATTACGGAATCTTTTTTTCCACCCATCCGTCTACCTATAATACTTCAGTTTACATAATGTAAAATATTTTACTCTGTGTACACACAAAAAACTTCGAGCAGACCGATTAAATTTATTATTATTATTATTATTATTATTATTTCTATGAACGCGCACACTAAGCACACACAATCCGCGTCGGTTTTTAAATTTTTTTATCACCTTGTCGTTCGTCACGATTAAGTAACCATCTTCGTGGTTATATAATAACAATAATTCCGTAATCTCTATTTCGTAAAACAGAATTTGGCCGTGTCAAAAGAACACGCTCGTATTATCTAAATTATCCCCGTAATATATTAAGGTTGGGCAATAATAGTACATATTAGAACACGGCAGTGGCACCGAACCCAGAGCTTGCACTAGACAATTTTAGAACTACACATATTCTGTTTCAACTGTTCTAAAGCCTTATAGTTATAAACAAATTTCGATGGAGGGTCCAACATTTTTATTTTTTTTTTCAACCATCTTAATTGATCTTTTAATACACATTTCCATCACAATATAAAAAAAAAAAAAAAACGCAATATTTCATAAGCACATTTTAATTTAGAACTGCACGTATGCACGTAACACAAGCCCTCGCAAACCTATATTGATGAACTATGCGATCACTTCAGTTCATATAAGGGTGGACGGATCAAATTAGTAGATAAGTTTTAATGGATGTCGGTGGCACATCTAGGGTCTTTACACCCCGGTGCTCACATATTTACACATTTTAATCATTTTCCCAATTTCCCCATTCTTGCTTATTCTTTACACTAAAAATGACCATATAACATTATTTAAATTTTACCAACTTTGAAATTTTTCTGCGCGAGAAAATCCCCCTAAATTCGCCAGTGATGGCATACGTTATATTGCCATACATCGTAGTGAAATCTATTAAATCGATATGCAGTAAAACACAGAATATGACAATAGGGTAATGCAATTAATATCTATTCTGTATTTCTGTGTAATAACTAGTAACTCTAATAAATAATTAGCTGCAACGTCGCGTACGAGATTACATTATAAATTTAAGTAAATTTACATTTTCAATATGTTGCGAAAAAAGAAAATTCAAATACCGTTTACGTGTAATGTCGCAGGCGAGTCCGGATTAAGACATTTAGAAATTCCGGGGTGTCAATATTTTCAACGAAGCCCTCAAAAAGGACACAAAAAAAATATTTTTTTAAAATTATTGCTATAGTTTTAGCAAACAGAAACAATAAATAATATATAAAGATTATAAAATCGTCGGAAAGTCGCTGGTACATCACGGCACTTCAAATGAGAGAACAACGACGCGTCGCGCATTCGATTTTGCTTCATATTCGTAGATAATGGAAAAGTCGCCATTATTTTTATGTTGCACTTCTATAACTGACATTGTAAGTTTTTAAAACACGAAAAAAAATAACGTTTAAAATAATATTATTTGTTCACGTGTTTGTTTTAACTTTTAAACAAATCTTCCGACATACTGAAACCATCGTTTCAGTATGTCATATGTTTTCTCAACTATTATACCTACTATAGCTACAGTGTTTATTCTTTAAAAAAAATATATTTATATATATCTTTTGTATAATTAATTAATACGCTGTTCGATATCGATCTAATTGATCTTTTTTTTTTTTCGTTTATCGTACACATTTATATCGTATCTGCACTCAGCAGTGTGCCAAGGAACTCAAATTTTCTAATATTAATTCAACATGAGAATTTCGATTTTCGTTTAGTGTTTTTTTTTTTTTTTTTTTTTANAACACTGCACCAGTAATGCGCACTCCAAGTCACAAGTCAATAGTATAAAAACTAACAATAGTAACTATTGCAGTATGAATATCATGCAATAATAATATGTATATTTTTAATTTTCTTGAGACAAAATCTAAAATTTAAAATGCCATATACTTTAATTCGATATTAACATATAGGGTGTTCCAAATTATTGAATGGCTTCCCAATGCTAATTGGGAATATCACTTAATATTTCGTCCAATCGAATTTTGCGTGATAGGAATATAAATTTAGAGAAAAATTGATTTTGCACTATCACTCATTACGATCATTAGAAAAAAAAAACTTTAATTTTTCGTTTTTCCCAAATTTTCTAAATATTTTAATCTACATATCTATACATACATTTTCGGTGAATAGCAGTTTCTCAGTAGTAACCGTTTTAATTTCTAGAGAACTTTTATTCACGGTAAAATAATAATAATAATATTATTCACTGTACATTTATTATAATGTTGGATATCACCTACCCTTTCTCTAGAAACTACAATGAAATTACTAATCGCCGAATATCGAGAATTTTAAAAAAGGGAACAATTAAAAATCGTTTTAGTGGTGCACGAACCGTAATTTATTTTTTCTCCAAATATATGCGTCCCTCACTCACACATGATCTGATTGAAAAAGTGTAAAAAAATTTGAATATTAACAACCAGATATAAGCACTGGGAATACATGGTGGGACACTCTGTATATACGTTACGATGGAAAATATAAAAAATTTATCCGTCGTTAGTTTTTCTGGACCCCACGCATGGCACGTTTATTATAATTATTGCAACGTTCGCGAGAGGGCGGAATGATATTATGATTTATGAATAATATATATCATATCTGTATATTCGCGGTTAACGTGATGCGAAAGACGATAAATCAGAATATACTATACAATATTTAAATGGGTTAAAGAGAAACGACTCCTATTTAGGTTACGACCTCGCGGAATCCCTATATTGGAATAGGCCACGACTCACTGGCCATTTGCCTAAACGAATTTGAAATTATTCGTCCGGCGATGCCAGAAATTAAAATTATCAAAAAAAATTATAAAAATAGAATGGGCTCCTTAATAATAATTATTATTATTGATAACGGTTATATTACACCTATGTCGGTATAAGTAGGTATAGTATAGCGGACCGACTAATGAACTGACGTATACTATCACCTACATAGTACAGGTATACAAAATCGAAAACCGTGTAAGAAAAATATTAACATGAAAAAAAATTGTCTATATCTGAATTTAAAATCAGTTTGAACGTATCGTTTTTTAATGTACAGTTAATTCAAAATCTGGTTACAGGACTTCACTACAATTGACGTCTACTGTATAATATAGATTATTACACATCAATGTAAAGGCGGTCGATGAAATAAATAATGATTTAAAAAATATATATATATATATATATATATAATTTAGATACGAGTCTCCTAGACAGTTTTAATGAGTTTTAAATGTTTAATAAATAATCACGCTAATAATAATTGCTATGCAATCAAAAACGTGGGTATGCACTGTGAAATTAATAATATATAAGTTCGCGAGTTCGAGATCAAATATAGTTATTATAAAATCGATATTTCGAATCGTTAATATCATGTATCGTAAATATGCAAGCAAAGACAAAATTCAACCGAATATAAAAAACTGCAGTTCAAGTCGATAAATTATCGGTATGTACGATTTTATTTTTGGTAGGTAAAACAAAATAACTTTGTCAGATTTAGGTTAACAAAATTTGTATATGTCTGTATGGCTTAACAAACTAACTGAATTACTGTTTTAATAATATACAGGCACGCATCTAGAAATCTGAAATGGCAAGGGGGCTAAAAATGGTTTTTAGGTACACAACAAACCAATGGCGTTGTTTCAGTTTCCTTTTCGGATATGCGAGATTTAAAGCAGGCCATTTTAAGTATTTCACTAAACCATATAAAAATATGCATACCAAATTATATTATTTTACTTTTAATTGTTTGAATAGATAATGAATCGCAATAAACATATATAATAAAAAGCGATTTAAAATCTAAAAAATAATAAATAGTTAAGGTGCATAATGTACACAAATATTTAAGATGATAAATGCAGTAAAAAGAAAAAAAAGAAAAGTACATAATATTCACATTATTATTGATTGTTATGTATAACTTTTGCACGAGCGAAACGCTTTAGAAAAAAAATATATATTTGTATAAGAGAATACAGGCGATTTTTAAGTCCAGTAGATACATTTACTGCTTTTTCTAAATCAATATTATTAACTTCTCCTATTTCAACATTCAGCACCATAAGATCATTTAACCTTTAAAATCCACCACCCATAAAAGTGCGTAAATATGATTTTACATTTTTAAGCGATGAAAAACCCTTTCATTTAATACCATTGTAAATTAGTAAAGTTTTTATTAATAAAATAATTTTCAATGTTTCTTTAAAAGCGACTGTTAGCCGTTCAATAGCGAAGTTGTTCAAATTTCGACCGTGCGGTTCTCTATCTATATCTGTATTCTGTAGGTAGCACCCTATCAGTGTGTCTGATAGATTATAAAATAGAAGATAAATTTATTGTTTACCTAATTATTTGATTATTGACAGTAAAATACCAATATTGTTAATATTATAAATATTAACTTATACGAAAATGATGAAGTATTTCAGCAGACTCATTGGGACTATTTTAAAATTAGGGGGTGCAACCGCACATCCTGCATTCTCCCAAATGACGCCCTTGCTACAAACATAGTTTAAGTTAGTGCTTTAATATTTTTGCTCAACAAATTTGCTAATTACACCACAGATTAAATTATTAAAATAATATAAAGCAAATACATACATTTTAAATTCTAAATGGAACGAAAAAGCTTATGATTTTACAAAGATGTTTGTTTTTTTTTCTATGGACAACTCTTTTATCAGAAGACTTGCTCCGATTTTTACGTGTAGCACTTTTTTGAACGGAAATCGATATAATAAGATACCTTAAAGAGGTCATTTTTTGATTTTCTCTAGAGCTTTTCAATAAATGTGAAAAACCGAAAAAAACGGAGGAAAACGGGAAAATATACGAAATAAATTTGTATAATGTTACGAAGTTTTTTTTTTTTTTGTGGACAACTTTTCTGCCAGCAATTTTGCTCCAAATTTTATTGATAGCAGTGTTTCTGAAAGGAAATTCACCAGGGAGGTATTTTAGAGAAATCGATTTCCATTTTCACCGTAGTTTTCTCAACAACTCTGAAAAACTGGGAAAACCGGGTAAATCGATGCAAAATTAAACAAATATTATTAAAGTTAAAATTTTTTTTCACAATTCCACGTTAAAAGTTTCAAAAATAATCGAATAAGTTAAATAAGTAAGTAACAATAAGTTTAATAATAATAAATTACAATTCATGTAATACGTGTTATACTTTCTTTTTTTTTACCTAGCTAATCACGGTTATATATAGTGTCAAAAATACGTATTGTCTATTTATATCTTGTATTACTTAATATCAGATTTTGAGTGTAGCGAAAAATGTATTGGTTTTACCTTTGATATTTATTTTTCTTTTTTTTTTTATACTGTGTGCAAAAATTCTACCAGAAATCCGATGTACATGATATAGACCCTTTTCTAAAATAAAATTTTCTTGGAGTGGTAGCCTAAAGAGGTCATTTTTTGATTTTCTCGGTAGTTTTCCCAGCAAATGTAAAAAATTGGAAAAAAGAACATGGGAAACCGGAAAAAACGTAGAAAAAACGGAAAAAAGGGATCAATATTAAAAAAATATTATTGTTAAGTATTACACTATCAAATAATCGGTTTTTCGTTAGCAATGATTTATCGTTGCTTACAGATATATATTAAATTCCCATCTATATCCTACCTTCCCAACTTTCCACCTACAACAGTGGCTGCACCTGTCCTCATTATCCTAGGATAGTTTTTTTTTTTATCTGTATATGTGAGTACCAACACGCTTACGGACTATACAGAAAAAAAGAATCAATCGAAAACGATCCCCCACTCACGGTGCCCGAAATATTATAGGAATACCCACCTAATAAACTTAACACGAGTTGTCATCTAAATGGACGTGAACAAATCGAATGACAGACGCGCGTGTGACCAAGAAAATTGATTTATGCAAGTAAAGAAGATTTTTTTTTTTATATATATATAAAACCAGTTGTAGACCAAACGGTTTGTTTTTTGTGCGAAACTAAATTCCGTCCGTATAATATACACCAACTAAATAATTACTGCATTCAAAACCGTTTCGTTATAATGTATAGAGAAATGCACGTCAATAAACGTTTCGACCTCGGCGGATAAATTGTTATTGCAATATAATGCGACCATCAACAGGGTTAAACGGTTTAAATAGTTTTAAATCGCGACGATAATAAATTGTTTTGCAGCGCAGTCGTACCATTTTTCGTTTCACTATTATAATATTATTATATTATACAGTCATCGGTGCGACCTTTGCGCAATACGGTCGTCAATGACGACGAATTTTTAAATGGATATTTTGGTTACATGCAACACCTATACAGTTTACAGGTGACTCCCGTGATATTTCACCGGAGGTCAATATTTATTATAGTGATATTTGACCGGGAGGGGTAGGGTATAGTTTTACTGAAGTAACTGAAACATTTGCCAAACCAATTTGTGTTTAAATAAACAAAAATAAATTGTTGAATATATATTAAGAATTTCGAAAATATTTCATAGTATAGTATAATATTCATAATATTATCGGGCGAAAAATCAACCAGTATCAAGGTATACCATAAAAAAAAAAAAATCTATTAATTTAACTAAAAATCTAAAATCTCTAATTTCTACTAGTCTAAACAGTCTTCTACGTGGAGAAAATAAAGTATAAACACTTACATTATTGTAAAACTAATAGCTTCACATTAGCTATAGGTACACTCAGAATCCAAAATCACTCAAATTTTTAAAATAAAGAGTTAAGTTTTTTTTTCTTTTAATACAGTTATCCTGTGTTTTAATAATTATTTTCAATAAAGCTTATTGAAATATTAAAAATTAATCACACGATGTCTATAATTGAAAACATAGGCTCTGGAATTTCTATTATTCTTCTCCAAGATACAGCACTTGTCAGAGTTCAATTAATGAATCCATTCGCATAATAAACAAATATCGAGTTTGGTGATTTATGAATTGTCTAGGAGTTCATGTTTAGAGTTTTTTCTTTATAACGGTGACGTGTTTATATGCATTCTTGACAAGTATTTTTTATTTTGATTTGTTGTTCTGGTTTCAGTGATGCCTAATAAGATTTGAATTGCCTTACTCACAGTCATAGGTTTTTTTATTATTATTTTAATTATACATAAAATCGTTTTTAAATTGAAGCACAGCGCTTTATTTTCCTCTTTTGTGAACAAAAATACAATGTTTTAAAAATACAAACAGCCTGTTAATTAAAAATGTAATTTATACCCCTTACATTTTGTCTGTGTAACGCAGGCAATCCGCAATGTATGTTTCGGTAATGTTAACATCTGAAACTACTATCTCATACCTCGTATTAAAGGCTAACACAATATAACCGCAAAATTATTCGTAGTCACTCCCTACCACTCATTAAATTTATCAATTGAGACAATTTGGCAGTATGATAATAATTGCATGATCAGGCGTATCTTACAAGTCCATGATCGGATTTTAATCAAACTTATACGGAACTACGGAAGTATAATATAATATTCTCCCAGAAACGAAAATAAAATATTTCCCAAACTGATAGGTACATATTTGACAGAGATATGCGTGAACACGCCAAAAAAAAAAAAACAATCCAGAGCTGATACTGACTACTACTGATGGGTGAGCCACTGTTGTAGGTGGGAAGATAAGAATATAGAAAACATAAAGTTATTTAATTTATATCTGTACGCAGCGATTAATCATTAATAACGAAATACGATTCTGGATGAAGTTCGGTTAAACATGGTTTGATAGTTTTAACATAAAATGTTTATAAAAACTACTACATTAAGTTTAACTTTTATTTATGATAAATCTCGCGTTCAATTTTCAAACATTTCTACTTGAAAAAAAAACAGTTTTATCTATATAGAACTAAATGTCAAATGTCTATAAATAACTACAAATTAATCAGAATGGTTAAAACATTATATCACGCCTATAAAAAGCTAATCTAAGGTAGGTATTCTATGAGCATTTCAGATCTCTGCGATGGTTATTTTTAACCGAATACAACAAAATAACGAAATCGAAAGTAATGAAATCGTTATTGCCGTAAATTCTCGCGTTTTTTCTACGTTTGTCCCATTTATTTTCCACGTTATTTTAACCAATCTAAAAATGACTTCCCAATGCACAAACTAAAAGGATTTTCTTTGAGAAAAGATGCTATACTTGAAAATCTTGGCAATATTTCTGGTAGAATAATTGTGTTCACAGACACAAACATTTAAAAAACACTTAACACACATCACATTATGGGCCCCCACAGGAACCTGTTCAGTGGGGCCCATTATCTTTTCAAAGAAATAAACAATAATAATAATAATAATAATATTATCCACTACTACCACTAAAATCTAAATTACACTATACGAATTGATGAGAAGTCCTTTTTTTTTTTTGAAGTCTGTTAAAGTTGGAGCACATTCCGCGTTTTCAGCAATCAAATCGTTGTTATAATATTTTACGCGAAACCGATTGCATTTGTACTAAATATATGTTACGAGTAAAATAACAATTTAGGTGTTTTTGACAATGCCAGGATTTTATTTGATACGTCTATCATTTATCGGACAGAATAATTGATGTTTTATTTAACAACAAAAATAAGTAATAACTAAGGTTGAGGGTTTTTAGTTTTGTTCATATCTGTCTAAAAAGGTTGCAAAATAATGCGACTGATGTATAATTACGTTTTATAACACGTTATATTTAAAATTTATTGTGTACATTTTGTCGTTATTGCATATAAATGCATATTTGAATACATTAGACAAATTAAGAACGTATATTATACATATTAATACACATTTCGATATTAGATATAAACGATTTAATTATAATATGTCGTGTATAGTAGTGGGCTGTATAAATATTATTTGTTTATTAAACATTTTTCAAATGTTTACCAATATACCTAAAATGTTAATGTTATCGGTTAGCTAATTCACTATCTGGTAGATAACGCTGTGACGCGTGCAGGACTTAAGTTGTCCGTAATATTTTATCGCGCACTGTTGTTTAATTTTTTTTTCGTATAAATATTATTAGGTATAATATTGAGCCATTAAAGTATCATATTTTATATGTTAGATATTTTAGAGCATATTTTAAATGCTTAAGTGCATACGTATGTTGAGGATTTTAAGTTCTCAGCCCTAGACTTGTAAAGTAATAATCCTCCATACTCAACTGATTGTCCGGATGCGGTCCGGGTCGCAAATACGATTGAACTATAATAATAATTTTCGTTTTCAGTATCGTAATGCCACGATTGATAAGATCTACATTTTACCTATAGATTTGTCCTCGTACAATTTACAATTTAGTCAAATATATTATCATTTGCATTATGCAGTTCACGTGCGTATTTATGTCTCAAGTTTATTAAATATGAAAAAATGTAATGCAAATTTAAACGTTCTGTTGAAAAAAAAATGTTCAAATACAGGTTGTTTAACGAATTTTTAATATGATAAATTAATTGCACACATAATTCATTTAAACAAAAAATAATAATAATAATAATAAAACCAATTGATCATAAACTTATGAAAAAATATGAACATAATCGAAATTGTCCAATTTGGGTGATCAGGTCTATGGCCGATGTACACGCGCACATTAATGTAAAACACGGAAGTTGCAACGCAGCGGAATGACTATATACATGCACATCAAAACGCCATAAGAGAGCAGTACGTGCGAAAATGAGCAATCATTAAAAATACAAATTATACAAATTTTGTTAGAATGAAAAAAATTATGTTTATAAAAACTAAAAATACTGTGTTATCGAAATTCTAATAAATAATAGTATCCTTTATTATACAGTGAGTATATTATGTAAATTAATATCTAAATGACTGAATAATCGAATCTAATAAATAAATAAATTACAAGTTAATATTACCTACAAAATGTGCATTTTTCAATATATGAAGGGGCGTTTTATATAAACCCCCGAGCATTGTACATTAAGATACCCGGACAATGTAGACAACGCCCAAATTGTTTACTTTGCCGAAAGCATTATAATATAATATCAGTAGCGTAGCCAGGATTTGTCAATGGGGAGAGGGGGCCAAAATCCACTGCAAAATCATATGTTTTTCTGTTAACGCGTTAATGTCCCTGATTATATATAAGGTGTTCCACGAAGATATACCCATCACAATATCTCCTGAAATAATAAAGATAATCGAATTCTGTTTTTTTTTTTTTTATATATATATATATATATTACCCACGGGGATAAGGACTATTTGAATTAAATATTTATGTTTTGGAGACTACAATGGGTATATCTTCGAGGAATACTCTGTTCTATACGTCTTACTTAATCAATCAAATATGAAAATAAACCACACATATTATATACATGCACTGTAAAGTAACATATAAACATGGGACATTTGTGACAAAAAGAATACAGTAAACGGGAAGGGCCTCCCATGGCCATGTGCCACTGATTAGGCGGTGTCAAAAAAAAAAAGTCATCAGTGTAAGTACCTGTATAATATAGGCGAATATGTTCGGTGCCGAAGAAGAGCGAGTACAATAAAACTGAAAATTTCACCTGGTGCACGATTTTTACAATGTTATTGTAGTCGTAACAAACCGTGTACATCGAAATCCTTATTAGTAGTTCGTATAATACATAGTATGGCGTACTTACATATTATTAATATTATGCAAACGATGTTTACGGACACAATGTAAGTGTGGTTTTTTTTCCCCATGATTCCCAGCGTGTGCGTGTGTGTGTTTGTGTATGTATTACGCGAGTAAAAAACTCACTCTCGTCATAATAATATTGTATAATACCCGTTTCGTTAAAAAAAAAAATAAACAAGGAATCCGTACAATCGGGCCCTGCAATAATGTAACATAATATTACATTATATTTTGTGTTACCGTGCGCAATTTACGCGTTTTTTTTCAGCATCGTTTATTATTATTTTCGTATAATATTGTATAATGAAGTTCGACGACGCGGAAAACGAAAAATGTCGTTTATTGTTGAGCCGCTCCCTCTCTGCTTCAGTACCTCATGTTATTATTGCCATTACGCACATACAATATAAAAATATTTTAATAAACGTGCAAAATTGTATGCTAATAGAGTACCTCCTACCTATCTATACATACTATTATTAAGCAGGCAATGTAAAATAATAACGACTGGGGAAAAACGAAGCGAACGATTTTTGCGGATGAAAAAAAAAAACGCGACGACCGTAATAAAATAACAATACGAATTTCCTAAAACGCCTGCCGGAAATGTCGGGCAAACTGAGTTGATGGGATTGCTTTGCTATACCCGTTCGCGTATTATTACCACCGCTGACAGAAAACAATATTGCGATTTTACTTCTGAAGAAATAAATATAATATTGTTTGCATCAAAATTAAACAGTGCTACCAACTAACGTTGTGGTATTAAAATATAATATGATAAACAAAGCCGTCAAATTTCGCACCATTAGACACTAGGCAGGTCACTGTTGTAAACGGGAAAGTTTAATAGGTATAATAGTACCTATCAGGTAGTATTATAACTCTGAAAACTATCGAAAAATCATTGTAATTAAAAAGAAAGATTGTGAACGGAGCTAGATAAAATTAAACCTCATAGAATAAACTGATGAGATTACATAGTATTGGTCGTGTATTTTTTCCCTTGTAATCAAGGTAACTCAAATGGAATAAAATCAATTTATTGTTATGAGTTGTCAGATTTTGTTTAAAAATATATATATACATATAAAGAAAACTACTGGAAACTAAAAAAATTGTTCAAATAAAGCCGGGGGGGAAATCCGCATTTTTCAAGTTACGCTGTGAACAGTTTGGAACGTTTTTACTAACTGAGAATATGTTTAGTAAAACTAATAAATCGTTCGCTATAACACTGGAAAACTAAAAGCTACACATTTAAATTTAGCTACATTATTATCCTAGATTTTCTACAAAATTATCAAAATCTAAAAAACCAAAAAAAATCCCAATACGAGGTAATAATATCGTATTTTTGTGAAACTAAAAGATTCCTCTCTTTCAAAATTTAAACAAAAATTACTTATAATAACACATAGTAATAGTTTTTAGTGGAAAAGTACTAAAAGGTACGCTTTTGATGGAAAAGGGTATCGTCCTATAATATTACATCAGACAGACAGACAGACAGTCCTTTGAAAACCTAGGACGAGAATTTTAACACCGAACGTTACACATTTTATATATATATATTTATTTTTTATTTTAAAAAATCAATAATGCAATTTAGCGTGTTGCAGTAACCATGGCAGCGGCGGCGGTGACGACGGCGACGGCGACGGCAGCAGCGGCGGCGGCGGCGACGGCGGCGGCGACGGCGTAGTTCGGAGTTTGAAAATCCGACCGTAAAATAATAATATTTATTATTGAAACTCGACGAGCGTCAAGGAGATCACGCCCTCGAAAACTCCCCCCAAAAAATAACAATATTCAAATTTCGGCCTAATAATTAGATTGAGTATTTTATTTTTTTGTTTTGTTTATATTTTTAATTGAACATCGGTGTATGCATACAATTTAACAGATATATATATTTTTTTAAAACCATCCCTCGTCCTCGGACCTATAAAATATAAAGCGGACTTGAGTAGTCGTCGCTTTGGCGCTGATAGTGTTCGCCCATGTTGCAATTGTACATCGCGTTGATTTTCCGCAAATCGTTAACCGTGGCCCCGGCCCTCTGTCCGAGTTTCATGCTGGTGTCATGCTTGAACCGAAAAAAAATATACATAAATTGCAAAATTAATTTAAGTGTTTATATTTCGAATCGCTAGAAATTTCGTCGGTATTGCTGATCAATATTATTATTGTTTAAAAAAATAATAACCGAAGGAGTATTATTTTAAAAAGGTAACTAGTTTCGACCACAGACCATCATCAGGTTACAGAAAAAAATAAATCACGAATACAGTAACAATGATTAATGGTGAAATTACATACATACCTACATAAATCTTGCCATTAATCTTTGTTACTGCAGTATTCATGATTTATTTATTATTTTTTCATAACCTGACGATGGCCTATGGCCGAAACTACTCATTATCTTTTTTAAAAAAAAAAAAAAAATAATACCATTGGCTATTTATAAGACTATATTTTTCTATTTTTGTTTATTACAATTATTGTTATTGTTTTTATCGGTCGATGATTAAAATATTCTATACATAATATTAATCGAAAAAACGAAAATATTATTCGACTACCCAAATCTAATTATTCCATCGGTTAATGTATCATAGTATCTACCGCGGATTTTCAAGGCATATTTGCTAATTTGTACTAGTTTGAAAACGAAATTTTCTATACAGTAGGTACATTTGATTTGTAGGTAAAAGAATATACATAACGTTTTATTTTGCTTCTTTGTGTAAATTTTGGATTTTACATTTTTTTGTCGTTTACAACTACTAATAGTACTAATTATTAAAAAAAAATCCTATTTGTAGTTTAAACATTATTTACTTTGTAAAACTTAACTGTCTTATTCTAAAGACTTTTTCTACAGTTAATTTATTTTTCGAAATGTATTCCCTCACTTTATCGTTAATATGGTTTTGGGCTAAACACATATTTTTTTTTGTCACGAGACCGATTTTGCAACACTACGCAACACAACGCCCCGTAAAAATACACTAGCAATAACAATAAACAAATTAATAATAATGTTTTACAAAACATAATTAAACTATATTATACTTTTAGTATTAAAATCTTAACAGCAAAAAATTCTGACCAGCTGTTCTGAATCATAATAAATTTTAACCTAGGTATCTATTAATAATTAGCGTTATCGATAGTAAGTTATAAATCGGAACATTTGCAATACCGAGAAATGATCGTAAGTGGATGGGAGGAGAAGGAGTAAGTAATAGTCTTTAAAGTGGAAGAAATGAAGAGGTATAGAATGGGAGACAAAAGAAATCGTTAATGAAATGTAGGTATATGGAAGGAAAAAATTAGGCTGGAGCGGAAAGCGAAATAAGCCGAAAACGTTGGTATGATGGTGGAAGAAAAGAGCAGTGAGAGCACGGAGAGGATATTTTGAAATTGAAGTAGGTTTAATTTAGTCATATCATCTTCTGAGCCCGAAAACATATCCACGATTAATGATTTTATGTTTTTAAAATTTCTTGGATTCTTAATCGGTATCAAAATCGCCTACTACGTTTAGTCAATCTGCCGTATTCGTCGCTTTTCTCGCGAAAAAGTCTGCTTCGAGCACTCGTCAGACGGTCCTACCCGCGACCGTTCCCAATAGAGTTTTTTCGTATATAATAATTGAAGATAAACTTTTCCATCGATTTTCGACGACGAAAATATACAACGGCTCGTTCAAGAGCGGGGTCGTTAATTGAATTTCAAAGTTTAGTTAAGGGTCGCCATTTTTCTTTTCTTCGTCACGTTATGGAAAATTCGATAAAATCGCTCGCCAACAATAATATAGTATTACGGTAAAATTATACATTATTTAAATTTATTGTAATAACTTTGCAATCGTTCAAAAAAACTATATACGTACATAAACCGAGTTATTTATACTTAACGAATCGTATATTGGTACTAATTTTAGACTAGAAAGTAATAAAAACATTTATAATGATTTCACAACTTGACCGAGTACACAAGTCAAAAATGAAAAAAATACACGGATATATAATATTACAAAACACTAAAAAGTAGTTGCCGATATAAAAATACATTATTTTTAATATTACTCGTTTAATTCTAAAATACATTTTCAATTTATCTTATATCATTTCGGAATATTCTAATAATAGTGATCTTTGTTGTGATAGTTTAAATTAAGAAAAAATAAACAAACTGACAAACTATCTTTTTTTCTCTTCTTTTTTTTATACGTATTTACGTATTCATTGGGACAGAAAAGCGGTACGTATATTTTTTTAATTTTTACACTATTCATATAAATTATTCCGTTTCGGAATGAGATTATTATTAAGTTGTTGTTTGGAGCACAAAAACCGAATTCCTAACAAAAATCGTTTCGTTAATATATCCGATATACTAATATATATATTTATATAAACGATTTATCTCCCAGCGATGAACTATGGTCGTCAAATTGCGCGTATTAAACCCTCATCCATCCCTTATGTGGATAAAAACGGTTATAACCGTCACCTTACCTTGGCCACGATAGTTTCCTTTCCGTTTTTCGAAAACGCGTACCGCGGGTAATGCATCACGCTGGTGTAGTCGTAGGGGAGCCCGAATGTGGTCGTGACGTTGTCGGGCACTTTGTTAAAGTCGGGCCAATATGCTGAAACCCGAAACACAAGAAATTCAATTAAAACAGAACGTGCCAATACTAGCCGCCAATTAAAATATCCCGAACCCGACGATTTGTCAGTGAAATGAACCGGAATCTCTGTTCGTGATTAAATGAGGTTTCCGGACGAACGGATGTAATAATATTATTGGACGGTTTACATAAATTATAATTCTGGGTGTACACACGCATTGCGAAATGACAATTGGAGTACGCTTTACAGACTGTAGAAAAAGGGTGGCGAACAAAAACGAAAGGAATACGCCGAAACCAACGGAATGTGCAATACGTATTATGAATAATATAGCTCATAACCGCACGTGGACCGTGAGGAACTGACATAATATACATTTTAGTCTTGTGTAAACTACGGTCGATTGATACATCGCACATTGCATTCAGTGTATTTGGTATAAGACATCATATCTCGCGAAAAGTATTATTTTCGTATACGGCCAAAACGTACTAGGAGAAAATGTGTAAAATTTAAATAGTATACTTATAGCGAAATCTCAGAATGTGAAACAAAATTGGATGGAGGGGGGGGGCTAAAGCTACTTATGTCAAATTATTAAGCACGAATTATCGTCCGGTAAACTGAGTGCCGAAAATGGACGTGTAGTAAGTAAACCGAGTACAATCAATTTAAACATACTACGATAAGTAAACTTAGTACAAAAAAAATTTGATCTACGTTCTTGATCAGACACTCGAAATGCGTCCTACTATCCTTTTGTATGCGACTCATCCAGTCGATACATAAAAGGAATCGATTTGAAAAAAAAGGCTATATAAAAAAATAAAAACACCCGAGAGCTGGAGTCCAATTTTCCGTCAGTTGATTTTTACAAAACGTATATATTCTTTTCAAGAAAAAAAATAACAGAATATTGTAAAAATACAATTGTTATACTATGCTGCAATTATTATAAATATACAACTTCCAAAAAAATTGTGAAATTGCATCGCACAAATGGTAGAAATTAGATTGAAAGTACAAACCCTCAAAAGGCACATTCTTGATATTAATGCCTTGCATATACAAAAATTCATCCCCTGGCCTCATCGGGAGTCTGTAGGAGTGAATAAAGCTAAAAAACAAACCTATATCCACACTAACACGGTTAAAATTCATATTGAAATTCAACCCAACTTTTATCATTTTACAGCCTTTTACAGTTAATTACCTTATTCACGAATTTGAACTCATTTGGTCTAGAAAGAGCCGCTAGAAATGTTCAAAAGTGGCGGGAATAATATATATATATATATAACAGACATAGTATTTACAATACAATGCAATAGTCACAATTCGACAATAATTAATGTATAATATTTGCAATGATGAACGGCTTCTGAATTGTATGCCGGAATGGGTAGTCGGTGTTCAAATCCGAAATGAAAACAGTCCCGAATATGAAAAAGTGAGAAAGAAAATGTTCAAATGTTCCCAAATATTTGTATTAGTTTTTTAAGCCCGGAACTTGGCTAGTTAAACCCCGTCCTAACCGACTTTTTCGAAACCGAAGCGCTCGTTTACCCCCAATAAAGTAAATAAGACCAACCCCGATAAATACAACTGCAAATAAGCTTCTGTATATATTATATTGGAAACGTTTCGCTGTAAATACATAATTTTTACATACCACGTATTATTTTTGTATTCAAATTCGGATTTTCCGCATGCGGTTATTTTTTATAATTACGATTTATGAGAAATGTGATAATTATTATTTCAATAATTCAAATCCGTTTGAAGAGCGCCTACGCGAAAAATAACGAAATTGATACCGGATTAAACACATGTATACATGATATTGTTATAACATCAGAACTGTGTGCGGAAAACACAATTTCCGTTATATTATAATTAAACCTTCTTTGGTGTACGAATCTTAAAGATTGTACGTTT
Source organism: Cinara cedri (assembly GCA_902439185.1). Taxonomy (NCBI): domain Eukaryota; kingdom Metazoa; phylum Arthropoda; class Insecta; order Hemiptera; family Aphididae; genus Cinara; species Cinara cedri. The sequence goes on from CABPRJ010001894.1 coordinate 1,829,901, forward strand.
ATTTTCGGCTCTCCGCGTATGAATAATATAAGATCAAAATTAACTGTTTTTGACACGTTCAATATATATATATATATGCACATATATTATATGCGTAGGTAGATACACAAATAGGTACTACGACGTTAATAAATATTAACAACGTTTACTCGAAAACATTTCCCCCCCGCAATATGATGTCGTTTCCAGACTACGGAAAACGAATTATTATTAAATATTATTATTATTATTATTACTACCGCTGCTACTGCTGCTATAAACACTTTACGCTGCAGCGATTTCCCGGAGGCGCGCACGGAAACGACGAGACGATCAAAGTTCTTGGGCGTATCTATAATATGCTTCCGGAAAACGGAAAAACAAAGATGAAAGGGCGAACCGGCTGCCGCGATGGAGTCTGCGGATGATAATATTATATTGCAAGTGTATAGGTATGGTATACTTTAACGTTCTGCCGGAGGTTATTTATATATACATTTTGCCGGCGTTTAAATACGAGAGAGACAGGTACCTACCACGTTCTAATAAACGCCGCGAGCATAGGGTATTTATGTAATAATAATATATTGTATAATTTACGGAGGAGATCAAAAGAAAAGACGCAGCCCACGATGGGTTAAATATTATTGACATTTTCGAGTCTGGCTCCCCTTTCTCCCACTTCCGCCGCAGCCGCATCAAAGAAAAACGAACGTTAATATTATGACAATGATACTTGCGTAGGTAGACTGATAATAATAAATAACAAGTGTAACGCGTAATAATAAGTAATAATAATTGTAATCATTTTGTATTATACGGGAAAAAAATAGGCCTAACTATATCGTAGGTAGAAAGTCTGGAAGGTATCATTTAGGTGTCGTACTAGGTATATATTTATATGTAGGACATACACAGAGTAATAATTCAGTTGATACTAATGCAATGATATATCGTTACAACGTCTAAAAACGATTCCGAGAGAGAGCCCGCGGTTAACTTTACTGGTTTCTCCAGTTTTCCTCCTGATATTAGAAAAAACGTTAACGAATTCGGAAACTTACTCAAATTATAATATGGACCCGCTGCGGGTCTTAGGTCTATAATATTAATACGACGTCGAACGAAGAGTGTCCCCCCGCGTAGCGAATGCTCGTCACAATCGTAACCGTCAAACTTTAAAATTAATTATTATCATTATTGAGTATTAAGTATTTATTAAGTTTCGATTTTACATTAATAAATTAACATTGGTTTTCGCATTAAAAACCACACATATTAGCAAAAATAATATTAAATCCTCTGCACTACAATCACGGAATCTAAAATTTGAAAAGAAAAATAAAAATACGAAAATCGTTTCGTTACTTTTGTCAATGTTTTCCCAGTAGATAATCACCGCGTTGTCACGGTCTCGCCGGGCCTGCTCGTGAAGCAATCCGAGGACGTGTAGTAGCTCGTGCTGTATAGTGCCCTGATGGGTGAGGCATGACGGAGATTCTAAGTTCATCGTGTGCGCCGAACCAAAATTCTGGTGATAACCGATCATGGCGTAACACCCCCGGGTCCGTTCCCGGACTATGTAAAGGTACTCGGCGTGTCCGACCTCCGCGACCGCGGCGCTGTTGTTCTTGTCCACGAACCGCACACAAGTCCTAGACTCGATCGCGTCCATAGCCAACCGGATTTTGGACCGTTCGTCTGATGCTGTAGACACGATATATTGTGATATAAATCCGATAAAATTACGTTTATTGTTATTATTTATTTTTCGGTGGTTAGTTAATTATATCGGTCAACGTCTTAAATATATAGGTAGATACATAAGGATATTGATGACTGTTACATAGTAGTGCCACCCGCTGTAAACAAAAACATTAGGGTTATTATATTTAAGGTGTTATAATAATTTTATCTATTTCCAATGACTCTGTGTAAAATATTTTAGGGATTAATGATTAATTAACTGGCACACTGGTGTTCGACATTTTCATGGGGAGACGGTTGGTTTCGTGAAATTTATTAATTTTGGTAAACTTGTCTGCAACTTTTCGGTGATTTAACGTTTCAAAAATAATTCAATTTCGGACTATTACCGGTACCTAACTAAAATGTCAACCGTCAACGATATATTTTAACGGCAAATCTCGTATCGTGACATGACAATCAGATGAACATATTGAAAAGGATATTCGTATCTATATACGAAAAATGTTTAAATTAGATTTCCCAACATTGCCGGGCACGTTTAGTATATTTATATAATATAAAGCTGCATACACGAAAGTCGCGATTTACGCTAAACCTTTTTAAATACTGTTAAAAAGCTTTTAACGTGAACGAAAAATAAAGAGCTGATACTGCTAATGAGTGTGTCCATATTGTAGGAGGAAAAATAAAAAGATAGGATCGGTATCTATACACAGTTATTTAATTTTTATCTGTATATTAACGAAATACCCAATCTAAGTTAAGTTTGATTAAACATGTTTTTAAATTCTATGATTTTAACGGTTTTCGTCAAAATTTAAACTTAAAACGTGTACATAAAAAAATACTATTAAATTAAGCTAACTTATGATAAACCTCTTAAAATCTTTAAACATTTTTGATCGATAAAACAATTTGATCTTCATACCACCAAATTATAACTAAAAAACTTGAAAATAACATATTATGCCTGTAAACAGCTCAAAAATCTCTAGAATTTTCGACGTCCAGGAAAGTCAAATTACAGTACTCATTGAAAATGTCAAGTCTTTACGAATATTAGGTTCCGAGTGGAGCAAGGAATGTGTTTGTTTTGCTCTGATAAAAGTGCGATTTCTTTTTTTTTTCTTTTATATTTTTGGGAAAGTGAACAACGTTTCTACCGAAAACTTTTCACCAATAAAAAAACTACAAAAGAACTTGGAGTCTAATTTCACCCTTTATATTCTTTCTGTGTACTTATCAAAAATTAATAGAATTTCATACATTTGTTCACTGAAGTGACTTTTGGTCCATTAAAATACTTGATAAGGAAATTTTTTTTTCTAAATTAGGATTTAAGAATTTTAGAAAATGAACATTCTATGATGAAACATTTAATAATCTCTTAGTAGCCACCCTCATGGTGAAAAACATTATAACTTACTGAAATTAAAATGTATTGTATACGGAACAACTGCTTTCGGCCATTTGTAATACTCTGAAATTATGGCATTTCTGGAAACAGGCAACATTATATCTCCCTGGTATAGCCGTGATTTTAATTCTGGGTACATATCTACAAAAAAAAAAAATAAATAACAAACAGAAAAAAACACCCATGAACTACAGAACTTTGTCACTAGAGCCAAATTCCTATTTTATAGTATAGTAATAAATAATACATTAAATACTTAAATTTAATCATACAAATAGGTTGAAAATTGTAACTCCCAAAAGGCAGATCATTGATACTAACGTCATGTATATACAAAATGTTATGCCCTGGCTTCTTTTAAGGTGTCTATAGGGATGTTTAAAACTAGAAAATATCCTACCCTCACAACAACATAGTGAAATTTAACCCAACTTTTATCACTTTAATCTGCCAAGCAAACAACTCTAAACCTAAGTTTGAACTTATTTGGTTAAAAGTGAACCACTTAAAATGTCTAAAAGTAGAGGAAAGAAATATGTTCAAATTATTAAATTTTTTAAGCAAAATAAACACAGTGTGACCCACCTACATGTGAAATATGTTGGTCTTTTTATAAACAATTTGAAAATAATATGTCCTTTCTGCATTAAGCTATCTATAATATAGCGTATCCAATATGGTACATGCATTAGTCTTTATTTTCTGGGAACTGTAGTCCATTAATCAAAGAACAACTGATATTCATATTATAGATTCTGAGTGGAGCAAAGAAGCTTATGGTTTTACAAATATGTTGCGTTGGGAGGTACTTTAGAAAGGTAATTTTTCAATTTTCTCAGGAATTTTCTCATCAAATATGAAAAACAGAAAAAAACAAAGAAAAATAGGAAAATTTAAGAAATGTATGAATTAGTTAAAAAATAATATTACATAGGAAAAACTCGAATAGCGGTGCAACATTAAATAAATATTATTAAAGAAACTATATAATGTTTATTTAATTATTTTACTATTATATAACAAAGCATCATTATCAATTGAGCTCCACTCAGAATCGTTTTATCGTTAGCAATGGTTTATCGTTGTTTACAGGTATACGTTAAATTACCTATAACAGTGGTTGTACCCATTTCCATTATCTTAAAAACCACCATAATGGTAACTATCCTTAAAAATCTATAATACAACTATTTGATTAACTAGATCAAATCATAATTTATGAAATGAAAATACACTGTACAAAATATTAAAATATTTTTGTAAAAAAAATTAATTAAAAGTATTTAACAAAAAAAATAATGCATACCTAGTACTTATAGAGTGATAGGTACCTAGTACCTGAAGTACTTGAAGTAGCTCACATGCCAATATAATATTGTTTTTAAAACATTATAATACCAAAAATAAATAATATTTCATATTTAAATTTTATAATTTATTTATAACATTATTCAGTCAGACTCTAACTGTATTTACTACCTGTAAAGTGTAAAGCTGTATCATAATAATTATAATAACAAATAACAATAACAATAAAAACAATTCATGATTTAAAATTATCAGCTTAACACTTACAGCCAGCAAATTACAACAGGAAAATTTCATACTTTTGGAAGAAAAAAATAAGCTTTAAGAATTTCAATATAATTAAAATTAAAAATGAACAATTAAGATATTTGTTATGTTTAAGTAAAAATTTCATCTCAAATTATTCAATACTGAGTAGATCATTAGATAAAACTCGTGAAAATAGCCCGTCCGTTCAAAAAATAGTATACTAATTATAACTATTTACTAGTATAAATTAAAATATAGTCTAATAATTATGAATTGATGATATTATATTATTAAAAAATAAATTACCAAAATCAAAAGATTTTTTTTTGACTGTTGGTTCCACGTGACAAAAAAAAAACAACTAAAACTAACTTAACTGTGCAATAATGATAATTAACTATAAAAATTTAAGCTAAATTAATAATACAAAGTTTAACTGAAAAATTTAATAAATTAAAAACAAAAACAACTAACAAGTTAAATTAAAAAGCTAAAAATTGTACTTTTCGACTTAATTTTAACTTAACTTTAACAAGCTAATGCCCGCCTTTGTCTATAATAATATCATAGACGTAACTAGGGGGTCTTGGAGGACTCAGCGCCTCTAAATATTTCCATAGCCCTCCCAGATTAAAATAATGAATCTCAGAATTTTGTGGTAAAATCTAATCATCTATACCTATATATAATCTCATTATAAAAATTAATTATTGTTATTCGGTGTAACTATAAACAGCGTATTGTAACAATGGTTTTTTTACATGGTTTTTTATTTTCGACATAGTTTTTATTATCTATGATGGTCTAAATCGTTTACATATAATATGTCTATTATATATTTATGGTTTAAATAACCCGAACGCCTCAAGCTAATGTTTATGTCCATTGCCCGTTATGATATTGTTGTTAATACGGCTTTTGAGAATACTATCTAAAACCGTGGTTGATACGAGTAATAATATAATGATAAATAATAATACTTCAATTTATTATATCTTTTAGATCACGAGATCTGTATTCATGACAAAATCTATTTTGTCCGTAATATATTGCTTTTATCAAGAAACTTTACAAGACCTGTTTACAAATTTGGCCCCCATGAATAGTATAATAACATCAACGAATGATATTAACTCGAAATGTACGTATAGGTGATTCTGAGGATCGCTCTGTACAAAACATTTAATAGAAATAATAGCACAAAGATTAAAAAATATTGTGGTCAGGTATTGTTTTTCGTTTTTGCGGGTTTTACAGCAACGACAATAATAAGGCTCTGCATTATGGTATTTATTTTTATTTCCGTTATTTACTTGTCTAATACAATTATTTGTCGTTTTAGGATTATAACTACGCCATGGTATTAAACTCTGTAACTATTGGATTATAAATAAATAACTAAACAAATAATTGAGGAATTACTGAGTACGAGGTACCGATCATATCTTAATATATCTTAATATTAATAGGACGTCGTGATACCACCCGTACATAAGAGGTTGCATAAAGGCTATTTTCACACACATTTAAAAAAAAATCGGAATTCATCAACTCAACAATTTTCACTTTCAAATAAATATACAAACAGTCCCGTGTTTAAATTTATTCGTCTAATTAAGGTATAAGCCAGAATATTTTTAGAGGGAAACCATTTCACTCTGGACAACTCAATACTTTTTTATAGTTGAATTACCGACAATTCAAAGCACTTATAGATAACAATTCTATAATATATGTCTTAGCATACCTATCTATCATTTCCTCAACATAAATACTGCAAATGTTAAAAAAGTGTTAAAATCATTTATTTGTAAACTTTCGTTTTTACTGGTTTTATTACGATGTAAGTTGATTTTTTTTTTTTTTTTTTTTGTGGGTCTGTGAACGTTTCTACCAGAAATCTTACTCATATGTATAGCACCTTTTCTGAAATTAAATTTTATCTAGTTAGTACATTAGAGAGATTTTTTTATTTACCAAGGGATTTTCAAAATAATTGCACTACGGCGTTACCGATTTCATTGTTTTTAATTTTTAATTTTAATTTTTTACTTCGACTTTTTTTGGATTATGTATACAGGATATTTTGACCATGAACTAGAGTGCACTGATTTGATGTGTGGACATATTTTTTACATACTTATTTTCCAAAATGTTGTTATGTAACTATTGAATTATCAGTTTATTAAGTATTTGCATTTAAATTTAAAAGAATAGAATACAATTGGGATGTCTAAAAAAATGATCACCTATGTTTTGTAGATATCTAAAATTTAATTAATTACATTAATAAGAAATTATTAATTTTATACAATTAGAAATAATCAGTTTTTACATTATATATCTATGTTAAAATATTATATCTATGCATATCGATTTAACTAAAATAAATATGTTTTTTGAGAATTGTTATAAGCCTGTTAAGTGTATAAAAATGAATACATTTCAAAATTAAAGTTTTTTTTAAAACTCATTGACATAAGAATAAAATTTTGTTTCAAAAAATAAATTGTTTTAACTATTTAGATTATATTATTTAGGTAAACAAATTTAATTCATACTTTAATATAATACATATTCCATTTATCTTTGATAAAAAAAAAAACATCATGTATCTACTTAAATATATTAAACGTATAAATTTGGTATTAATTGAAACAGTATTAACAGTCATAAGCATAGCATACCAAACAGGTTTTTTTATACTTAAAATCCATTACTATTTACGGTTTTATATCTTTAACTTATTTACTGGATCATTAATAACCATAAATAACCGAGATGGATTAACTATTCACTAGTGAATAAATAATTTATTATACAAGGGTTACGAGCATTAGGCATTTAAATTATTGTATAGACAGATTATTTTTTTTATGTTGGTAACATCTCTAATACAAAAATTGAGTACAGATAGTTGTCAGAAAATTGATAAGGATAGAGATACAATAATTTTTGTATTAGGGGTGTTACCAAAGTAAAAAAAAAAATGATTTGCCTATGCAATAATTTAACGCTTAATGCTCGTAAACGTTGTATAATAAATTATGTATTCACTAGTGAATAGTTAATTCGGTTATTTATGGTTATTAATGATCCAGATTCAGAATGAGTTCGAGTTAAAACTTTAGTGCAATCATCACAAATTAATTAAGTTGTTAGTTTACGAATAATGAAGTTAGCAATATGTTCAATAATATCATTAACTACTTGCTGTAAAAAAACTAATTGATTATTATTCTTAAATAATCATAAATGAATGTCTTTATAATTGCTCGGATAGATGAGAAAATTTCTAGATGATTTTGGCTTTATAAATCCTAACCTGGCAACATGTGATTGTGATTAATCAAATGATGCACTCATTAAGTATGCCTAACAACTATTACTGCTAAAAATCACTGTTAGCCATCAGTGGCATAGCCTGTGTGCAGGCCTGGTTAGTCCAAGGCTAACCAAATTTCTCCAAAATTAACACAATTTTAAAATCTAACAGTTTCGTGAGTAATCTTTCTCATCCAAATATTTACATTGTTTTATCTAGCCTACTCTAAAAAATATTTCTATTTATGCCTCTGTTAGCCATCTATTCCTCTAGCAATAACAAACAATAAATCACAAAAAAATGGAAAAATCAATAATTGTAAGAAAATGTTTACACACTCAATGAGCTAACATTTAAAATGAAGTAAAAATACAACATTTTTAATAATAAAAAAAAAAATGCACATTTATTACAGAGATCAATTTATTTATATTTTAGATTTCCTATATTATGTTCAATTTGAATACCATAATATTCAAATGGATGAATGGTAATACAAGTGCATAGCTTTAAGTATAATTATGAAGGTTAAATAAACTAGGTATAACTATATAATATCAAGAAATTTATTTTATAAGAATTAAGAAATTATAAAGTTTTCAATTTTTTTAAAAATGTTCATGAAAATGAACTAGCTGTTACACATCATCTAACTAATATGCTCCTAATAAAGCTACTTGCTTTGTTGGTATATCTATACAACATTTAGGATATGGTCTTAGAGCTAATTTTACCCTTAGAAATTTTATAAAGCATATAGGTGAGGGAATATATACATATTTTCTTATCATATTTTACCAAGAGACAAGCATAAAAAATTGTATAATTAGGTATTGAAATGAAATATCAACTTTATGATCCAACTAAACAAAATATTGAAGTTTTATGCTTATAAAAACATCTTGATGATGAGTTGTTATACTTATGAGATACTCCTAATAAGGAGGTAGAGTACATTTGATGAAAATATAGAAGTTGAATAATTACCCGAAAGAACACATGTACCAGTTAAGACTATATTAGTAAAATTAATAATTATTACTAAAAATATAATATTATAACTCTTTATTACAACTTATTTTTTGTTTAGGTAAAATTAAAACTGAGACCGTGCACGGGGGGAAAAGAAAAATATGAAGGGATTGGCCAGTTTAAAACTAGCAGAACGAATTTATAAAATAGCCGAAAAATTAGTAACACCCTGAGAAACATATGATATAAATAAAATAATATAGGTAAATTAGATTAATTATATTTTCTAAAATTAGCTTAATAATTTAAATTGTTATAGTTTTCAATTAATACTTGGTTTTTTTATAGATAAAACAATACCAGAAGAACAAAAAAAATATTCGCTAAAGTTTACTCAGATTAAAATTCCATGAAATTTACGTAATACGGAAGAAACAGAAACGAAAAACATTATTTATTAAACCCACCAAAAATTAATATAATTGAATGTATATTACATAAATTTAAATTTGTTGAATTTATTTATTTGAACTCATAAGTTTCAAAAAAATATATAAAATATTTTTTTTACATTCAAGATAGATAAATAATCTAACATAAAAACCTAAATGTCATAATTCAAGCCAGTTTGATAAACAAACTGTTTTATGTTTGTGCATTTCAAATTGGTTATTTATCATTTAAATAAAATCTATATACTTACTGGATTAAGAATAATAGAACCAATGAATAATTTGTTTAGATGTTATATTCTAGGCTCTAGCTAACCTGACAGAGAATTCTGACTTGATTTTCTTATGATTCTCAAAATACATAAAAAGTTAATATTTTAATGTTTTACTTGCTGTGATGTGTACAAATAATAGGAAAAACCTTAAGTTCACATTATTATAAAATGGACAATAATGGCATACAACTATACAAGTAACAAATTTTCATAAAATAAAATGTTTTTGTTAAATTGATTATAATGAAGAGAAAGTAATAATTGGGTTTTTTTTTTTTTTTGATCGAAAGGTATTACTTATTTAAATATATTTAGAGCATCCATACAAAAATAACATTTTTAGATGTATATTAAACATTACCAAATGTTTATTTATTTAAAAATTACATTAACTATATGATAATATACATCTCTATTTTTATGTTTGTCTAAATAAATGTGTTACATATTAGCAAAATATACAAAAGTTCAATTTTCACTTTTAATATGTATTAATATAATATTTGATGACATAGGCACTACATTTTTTTTGTAAGAATATGAACTTTTACAAAAAACTAATGTTTTAACTATGTTTTAATAAATAGAAAGGTGATTATTCATAACTAAGTATATAAAAAAAATGCACATTTTTTCTACTATTATCAATATAAATATAAATTGGATAGGGCAAAGTTAACAAAAAAAAAAGATATATATTATATATTCATATTCTTTTCTTGTAAAATTATTGTCGGTAAATACTCAAATTATAAATATGTTATAATAGAATAAAAAAGAAAAAATATTATTAAATTTCAAATTATAGTATTAAAATATTAAAAAATTCCGATATGAATATTCCTTTCAAAAATGAATGGTTTGACAAGTTCCCTGAAAAAAAATAATAATAATAATTTACATTCACAACATTTTTATTTGCATTATTAATTCAAATAGAGAACTTATATACAGAATGTTCCAAGAGGATTCGACAAATGCAATAACTTATGTTCTATTCAATATTTTTGATATACATTTTTTTTTAAAAATTATTACACCTCATTTTTTAGATTTTTAGAAAAATTTTGGTGGTTGACACTTTTGCTAAAGTATGGTCTTTTATTTTCCCAAATTTTTTTAAAATTTGAGTAATTTTTTTTTAACCATAACAATATTGTTTATTAACATAAATTACCGTTATTGTTAATTGAAACTACCTCATAACTCTAATATGACAATATTATTGCATGATATTAACTCATGGAAAAGAAAATTCTGACTAATAACTGATAACTGAATAATCACAATAAGTAATATTCACAATTGCAAAAACTTTGGAAAACCATAGAAAATTATAGTAGAGTTTTAAATCTTTTATTTAAATCCCCCTCCCCCTAAAAAAAAAATGTTTATATATAAACTGTACCGCTGAGGCATACTAATCATTTAAAATAAATGTATCTCAAAATTATTGTATAGAATAAAAGTTATGGCATTTGTCGAATCCTCGTAGGACACTCTGTATTATGTAATTACTTACATTTTAATATTCAAAATCTGATGGCAAATGGTACTTTACAGATGGTACTGCCACTTCTTTTCCATCAGAGTTGTTGCAGCATATATCAAAAACTAATGATTTGACATGAGGTTCAATCTTTTTTTGGAACATATGACATGAAATTTCAGATATTTTAGTATTGATCCGCTTTTCTTTCTTTTCTTTGGCCATTCTAGAGGAGTATAACAAACAAACTCCTTCGAAAACCATAGTAATTTCCAGTGCATATTTTTCTTTAAAGTAATTTATAAATTCCCCAAGTGTAAGTTCACCTTCTATTTCAAAACGGTCCCATAAAGTCCATTCAATACCATTACATTTAGACTTTGGTGCAGTTAATGGCTCAGAAAAACCAAAGAATGGTAGGGCTAAATTAATGAAACCATTTTTGTACTTTTTCAATTCCTTAATTCCCCAAGCCAATTTAATAAATTCTTGACAAGCCAGACCAGCAACAACTGATGACGTTGTAGCAATGGCTGGAATAATTTTACCACCAAAAAGTTTGGCTTCATCTCTTCCAGCAAGTTGAATTTCATAATTAATAGCTCTTAAATTAGATGCAGTCTTAAGAAAATCAATATGTAAATTATCATCTTCTTCAAATTTTAAAGGAACAATTTTAAAATCATTAAAAGAATCTACTGATGGTAAATCCTCTGGTTTAATATTTAGTTTATTTTTATTGAAATTTGATAACCCTTTTAATCTGCGATGTGAATTTCTTTTAGGAATCATTAAATTATTCTTTGGAACAAATTCAGGAATTTTTACTGAAGACACAACATTGGCTATATAGATACGATCTCTAATCTGGTTAATGTTATATGTTTCTGCCCTTAAATTGGCTGCTGTAAAAATATAGTCCAAATGCAATGTGTTATTTATATCAAACATGATTGGTTTAGGACAACGTTTGGGTTCCAACCAAAATGGATGCCCACTAGTTGTTGTTTTATCTGGTGGAAAATTTATTAAAAGTTGCTTGATTTGTTTATTAAATTGATCTTCAAACTGCAGTCTTGCCCATTCAATACAATCATCAAAATTTTTGGGGGATTCTGTCACTGACTTTCTAACAGTAGTTTCTGCTGATTGTAATCTGGATAAATATTTATTGCGTTGGGCAAGATTAGGGTTTTCTAAAATCCTTTTAATTTTTTTGGGAATTTCTGTAAATATTACATTAAAGAAATCTCTAGCCCATCGTAATGTATGTTCGGTAGTATACGGGAAACGTTCCAAAACACAAATTGGTATGTATTTTTCTGGAGCATCTTGGGATGAGCTATATGATTCAGTAAGCATTGGTAAAACAATTTGAGTATTGCCCTTTGTACCCAAAGTTCCAGACTCTAAAAGAGGTTTTTTATAGTAAACACAACGTCTATCCACGTATATACGAGCATTAACATTATCTAAAGCATTAGCCACGCCATCCAAATTATTGAAAAAAGTATCATTGTATGTCTGTTCTGTTTCTGGACAAACTTTATTTGTATGTGGATCCACGTTTACATTAGGATTCATTTGTTTTATAGCTTTGGCAGCTGTTTCTGATTTTGACGTTTGAACATCATGAGATCTAAACAAAAACTGTCTGTTTAAATTAGATTTTTCAATTAAATCCATGTCCGTTACAATAATTTTACCATTACCACACCCAACACCCATAATTGCAAAATTTTTTAACAATTCACAACCGATAGCTCCAGCTCCAACAACAAAATATTTCAGATTTCCTAAAATAGTTTGGAATTTTTGTCCATACACAGCTACTTGACCGTCATAACGATTACCAACAGGTTTAGCATCTTCTTCTGTGACTCTTTTAGGCAAAGTTTCTGTGGCATCAAAATAAAACCATTGAANGGCTAAATTTGCCAGAACATGATTTCATGACTTCTTGTGCTACAATACCACCAATAAAAGACGTCATAGGATTAATATTACCAGCACAAACGCTAGAAAAAGTTTTTATTAAATCGACATCAAGTTCAACAGAAGTTGTATTGACACTCTCAGTTAATTTTAAAAACGCATTAGCATCTTCTAAATTCCAGGGAGTAGGAAATCGACGGTTGACTGAAACAAACTTGTGTAAAGCTATAAATGCCAAATGCAATTGAGTTGGTCTATCACATTTACCAAAATCTGAAATTAGATATTCTGGTTCTTCTAAAGAATCTCCTAATGATTTGAAATTCAACTTTTTCGGCATTTTTACTTGTGTAGCAATACCACTTTTAATATAATCTGAATAAGACGTGGTGTCACCAATACTAAATGTATATGGTCCCAACACTGTAATTTTTTTTGGTTCGCAACCATTTATTTCAGTCATACCTTTTACGTCTTCAAAGGTTACATAATCTCCATCTTGGAAACCATGACGAGACTCTTCCAGGCACGTAACTATTCCTTGTTCATCCTTTGTAATTCCAGCCACCATTACAGAAATTGGGTTTTCACCAGTAGAGTCTATCACAACAAAATCCTCACCAAAGTCACAGAACACTTGTGAAAATACACCTCTTGTGTCAGCGATTATAAGAGCAATTCCATTTGGATGTGTAATATCTGATACGCGTAATTGTTCATCTAATGTGGCTTCTGTTAAAACTACTACTTTGAACTGCTTGATAAAAGAATCGGACAAAACTTCAGTGTATGCTTTAACTGGTACATATGAATTGAGTTCTGCCAACTTTGGGTAACTGACAACAGCCCTATTCTTTCCAATATCTTTTTCCGAAAAGTAGAACTGGGACGACAAGTCTCTGTAAGTACAAACAACGGAATCATGCAATGTGACGGATTTAACACCACCGAGTATGACATTCTTGGCAATTTCAACGCCCAATCCGCCAAGCCCACTGATTAGCACGTCGGATGAGGCCATTTTACGCATTGCATCATGACCCAAAACGTAAAGCTGACGCGAATAAAAACCCTCATCGATTTCTCCTACGCCGTTCTTAGACATTATTACCTGATTGACTGCCACAGAGTCAGAGGATACCACTGCAGACAATTCACCGAAAGCCAGTTTACGCTTCTCGGCCATCAGTTCACAGGTGGTGTCTAATACTTCAGCGCCAGACATCGAACAACAAAACCAAATCGTGGAATGCCTTTGTATCACAACGGTAACTATGATCACGGAACACGCGTAGTTTGATTTATCAGAATCCAATTACGTTTGACTATAGTGATTTGTGAATAAAAATAAAATATGATTAGTCATACTACGTACGACGCATGCATTTTTAATAACGGCGAATGAATAAAAATTATTTACTCCCAACAGCAAAGCACAAAATTATCACGTCGGAAATGACAAGTAAGAAATTGATCGTTTGTAAGTGGACCGTAACCACGAGGTTATAGATAATAAAGAAATCGATAGGCCACTCCTATAACAATTGTAAGAGGGGCGAAGTTCCCGGATGGGCGGAACGCGATAAACTGAAGCGTTTTATAAATTATAATTCAACACCATAATAGATAATAAAAAATCGATAAGCTATGTAGCTTTATCACATGTTCTCAAAAACACGGCTGGCCACCTAATATGCATTTTTTTATTCCATGAATACACTTTTACTTCCGAGTACAAAGCACGATGATAATATATTTAATTATTATATATTAAAAGTATTATTTTAAATTATAGACTATATAAAAGATACAAGGATAGAATGACAAAAATTATACTCGTTTTTTATTTATCATACGATTTAAGATACACCATATTGTGTTCCTTAATTCATTTGTGATGGCACCATGAAATATTAAAGGAACGTTATAAGTAGTGTTATCATGAAACCTAAATCTATAAATTTATAATAATAATAAAAATAAATAAATACTATAACTATTATCGGCTATCGCTATAAAAAAAATGAGATAACAAATACATTTAATCCACCACATCTCATCAAACGGGGAATGTTCCAATTATTAGAAAAAATGATAAGACGACAAGTTCACACAAGCGTCTGGAGACAGAAAATCCGAACGGCTACAAGATGGCCGATTACTACGTTATCATACAAACATTATCATTATCACATCGATGTATAAAATTATATTATTTTATAAAACGATGCATTATCATTTACAGCTTATCACCACTATTGTGCTCATCACTATATTTTTTACAATTTGATTTATATTTTTACGATTTTAAACTTATCTATGTAAGTTAATTGTTTTTCTTCTAAAATAAACTGTTGCATATGTAATTGACTATGTTCATAGTGTATGTTTAATAAAGATGTTAAGAACTATTTGGTTTTCAAACCAAAATCAGAGTGTTTTAACTGTGTTTGAGTTCGGTTTAAAAATCAAACAAAACATTATAGGTATTTAATAAAATGTATTATTGTACGAGTATTAATTTATTTATTGATTAAATAGAATATATAATGTTATTGAAGGTAAATACAAATAATATTAGATAGGTAAACTTTTTACAAAATGATATCTATATTTGTATATTTTTATTTATATCACAATTAATATGGATATCTATTATTTTTTAATTTGTTTAAAAAAAATACGTCCTAAGATAATTTAGATGGGTTCAACCACTGTTATAGATAAATAATGTATATCTGTAATAACGATAAACCATTGCTAACGAAAAAACGATTCTGAGCGCAGTTCAGTTGATAGTGATGCTTTGTCAACAATATATAATATATATTTTGGGAAAAGGCAATAACACCAACAAAATTAGATTGTCGTATTATAACTAAAATAAAAAAATATTCATAGTTCTTGGCAATCATTAGAAAAAAACGCAAAAAAAACACACTGATAAACATAAAAAAAAAAAATTAGTTTAAAGAACCAATAAATGACATTTTTGATATTGCTCATGCTGATGGTTTAGTTTGTATGACAATTCCAGAAGACAAACAATTTTCAATTGCTCAGAGAGAGAAAGGTATACGAGGTGATTGTGTGGTTTCATTTGATAAAAGATTAAGTTTAACAGAAAAACGTAGAGAAATTAGAAAAAAAAGAAGAAAACAGGAAAAAAAGAAGTCGAAAGGTTGTCTAACTCAAATTTTGTAAAAGAACCAAATTTAAGTGAAACTGAAATAAGTTCTCAATATGATGAAGAATATTTAGAAAATAAGGCAAAGAAACAAAAATTTAATAATAGACCTAATAATATTGTAACTCCTGAATTAGCTTTTGCCTTAGATAGGGCCAAATTAAGTGATAAAAATGCTACACATTATTTTCACAATTTTTTTAAATATCATTCAAGTACATGGGAAAACGATGAAGAATATAATAAACTAAGAAGAAGAATCATGGAGTTGAAAGTAGTCAATTATACCGCAGAACGTGGAATTAACCTAGTACAGAATTATAATTCTTTATTAGCTAAACATGAAGACCAGAAGTAATACATTTTGCAAATACCATGCAGGACCATCATCAAAGATTCCCTAACTCAAACAAATGAACTTTAATTCGTAATTTACTTTAATATATTTATAAATAATGATGTAAATGAAATTACTTTATGATATGTATATTATTGTATAAAGTATTTTTTTTATTTTTTTGTTTAATTTTAAAATTCATTCAGCTACCTTTAAAAATTATTTTGAATTCCTCAAATTTATACTAATAAAAAAAATATATCAATTATAAAAAAATTATGAGTTATGACTTAGATTATATTATTGTTGAATTTTTTAGTGACACCTAATATATATGTCATATTATGGTAAAATACCTAATTAAATAGGCATTATGTATTTTCTTTAATTATATTTGTTTAATATTGTACCAATTTTCCCGTTTTCTCATGTTTTTCGCGGTTATTCACATTTGCTGGGAAAACTTTTGGAAAATTGAAAAATTACCTCTTAAAGTACTCAGTTCCCCAGTCAGATTGCCTTTTAGAAAAAGTATTATTGTAAATCGGATGACAATTGTAGGTAGAAAAGTTGTTGACAGAAAAAAAATCGTAATATTTTTTTACTAATACCTACATTTCGTACATTTTCCGTTTTTCCGACATATTTTCTCGGTTTTTCCCAGATATTATGAAAACCACTTGAAAAATCAAAAAACAACTTCTCTAAATTACCACGGAGATAAAATTTTCCCGAGCCAAATCAATGTAGTTGCAACACTGAATATGGCACATATATATTGTTAACAAAGCAACACTATCAACTTCACTCCGCTCAGAATCGTATTTTCGTTAGCAATGCTTTATCGTTGCTTACAGATAATATACATTACATTTCCTCTATACTACCTTTCCCACTTTTCACCTACAACAGCGGCTTACTCACGTGCAAAGTTGCTTGCCTTTTTTTCATACTACCAAACGGTTTTCATATGTATGAGTGAATTTTTAAAGCGCACTAATACCTGATTGTTTTAAAGGAGAATTACGAAAATCTATACCGAAGAGATTGTCATTTTGCAATTTAAATACGGGATTGTAATTTGAATTAAGATCGCAGGGGCAAATTTAAAAAAAAATTCGAAAAGATTACAGAAAATAATAACACGGTTTGGTTTGATTTCAACATGGTGGTTTTTATACATTATATTTATATAGACGGAAGTATGACTGCCGTCGAGCTTATTTCTCCTCCCTCGTATATAGCCATCGGCGTTGGGTTTCTTGTTATTTTGGAGAAATGTGTACTTGTTTTTCTAGATCGTCTAATTGGAGTATGCTTTTAAAATTTTGCGAAAAAAATATCCGAGAAAACTACGCGTTTTTGTCATTAAGTAACGGCTTTTATATATTTTAAAGCCATACATGGTGTCCCATGAAGATAATACCTTTGTATTATCTCCGGAGATAATAAAGATAATTAAATTCTGTTTTTATATTACTCAAGTTCTGCGCACGTCTATTAAATACCTACGCTAAACTCTATACAACATTACTCACTATTATTAATATTACTATACTAATATTACTACTCTACTCATTATATCATATTAGACTATTCATATACTGGTACTTTTTCACAAAGCTGGGCATCAGCGAGCTAATAAGTTAAAGTTAACTTTTTAACTTAATAAATTAATTTTTTTTTAAATATTAACGTAATTGTTAACTCGAGGAATACAATATAATATAGTTATTATATATAATATAAGTTAATATAATTAACTTTTAATTAACTAAAGTTAATTTTATATTTAAACAAGTTAAGTTGATTTCAATTTTAATTTGTTTGCTCATGATATGCTATGATATATATATATCATATTATGTTAAAATAATTGCATAAATACTTGTGCATTAAATATTTTCTTTAATAATATTTGTTTAATAGTGTACCTATTTTCCCGTTTTTCCTTCGTTTTTATCATTTTTTGGGAAAATCACAAAATAACTTCCTTAAAGTACCACCCCAGTCAAATTTCCTTTCAGATAAAGCGCTTAAATTGTAAATCGGAACCAGATTTTTGGTAGAAAATATGTTCACAGTCAAAAAGTTAATAATAATAATAAACATCATTGTTAAATAAATACATTCCTCGCTCTACTCAGAATCTAAAAATTAAAATGACGCCCGTGCACATCCACATTGCACCAGGGGTGTGCTCACAGAGAGGAATAAGTGCGTCATATCCCACCCATGAATTTTTTTTTATACATTTATTTGAAGTTCAGGAATAGTTTCGGTTTCCTCGGGAAAAAAAAGTTGTGCTTGGTTTTAATTTTTTAGTCATGTTAAATATTATCATACATATAAAATATGTTTAGTAAATACTATAATAATAGTAATTATCTATAGATAATGCATGCATAAAACAAAGGTACCAATGAACTATCATAAAATTTCAGTCCATTATATTCTGATATCTATGTTATAAACGCGACCATCGGTATATTAATATAATATATTAATGATAATATTATTATCAATAGTAATTATGCAGTCTATAGCTAAACTATAATAAATTTATTTTAATGCACATGCCTAATTGCTTAAATATTTTTAATGATTTCATATTTTAGATTCTGAGTGTAGCGAAGAATAAATTGGTTTTACAAAGATGTTTATTTTTTTTTTATATACTATGTACACAAATTCTACCAGAAATCTTACTCCGGTGAATACAATGTAGACCCTTGTTTAAAAAAAAATTTTCTTGGGGTGGTACTTTAAGGAGGTCATTTTTCGATTTCCTCAGGAGTTCTCTCATCAAATGTGAAAAATCAAAAAATACGTAGGAAAAACGGAAGAAATATATTAGTAAAATATTAAGATTTTTTTTTTCAGTGAATAACTTTTCTACCAGCATTTTTGCTCCGATTTACAATGATAGCACTTTTTATAAAAGGAAATCGGACTGGGAAGGTACTATAGAGAGGTATTTCATTTTTTGATTTTCCCAAGAGTTTTCTCAGTAAATGTGAAAAACCGGAAAAAACATGGGAAAAACGTAGGAAAAACGGGAAAACCGGTACAATATTAAATTAAATATTTTACTGTAAGTTTATACTTTATTTTAGAAAAAATAAATCAGTTTTTACATAACTTTTATCTTTTACTATTTAGGTACTTGAAAAATTATACAGGCCATTGTCAACATTTATGTTTCCTTTAAACCAAAAAATGAAAAAAGAGGTTTAAAATATTATGAAAATAGGTATGTATAACATATATATATATTGTACACATTAACCTACATAACCTAAATAGGGACTATAGGAATAGACATTAACCAGTAAAAAAATTAAAAGTTAACTTATAAAGTTACATTTTTGTTAACTCTTAACTTAATAGTCAAAAGGTACTGCTTAAAAACAAAATAAAATGTTAGCAAATAACTGAGCTAAATTATTTTGTTAAAATATAAGTTAATTATAAAGAGTTACTTTCGATTTTTGTTAAAACTGTGTAGTTACCTATGGTTTTTAAATTTTTTTTTTTTGCCGGAATTTAAGTATTTTTAAATATCATCACATAATAAACCGGGTATGCGGCTCATACAAGGATATGGGCTACGAGTCTTATATAGTAAGCCAATAAAATTCTAAATATTAAAATACGGTTAAGGGTAATTTATAAAAAAAACCACTTCAACTTAACGAAGTTATCATTTAACTGAAAATGTATAATTTAACGTAGTTACTCAAATTCATTTAAATCTCAAAGTTAATTTTGACTTGGCTTAGTTATTATTTTTTTTTTCTCTAGGATAACTTGTTTGTGATTAGTTTAAAAAAACCGGTTGATTCGCCTCACTTTGCTATATTACCCACATAATAATAGTATTTCATATTATTAAATTAATATTTATTTTCGTAAATAATCGGGCGAATACCAGACTACTGTCGTTCTAATTTTGTTTTATAATCAAATTTGTCTTCGTGCACCGGTACACTTCGTCGGTCGGGCCGTCTCGCGGACGTATAAATATAGTGGCCCGCAGTTCGCCGGGAATCCCGGGCTAGTCCTCGTCCCCGTGCGTGTCTGCGGTGTGACTTACCCGGAGTGAAAGTGGTCGGCAGGTCTTCTTTGAATCTGTCGTACATGGCGCCGAAAAACGTTCCGTCCAGACCGGCCGAGCAGATCGCCAACAGGTTCGCGGCCGCGTACGCGTACAAAACGTCGCGCCCGTACATGTTATTATTATTGTTGCTGTTGTTGTTGTCGCGAGCCGCGGCAATTAAGACGACAGAGTATATGCGCGCGGTTTATACGAACGCGAAGAACGTTATTGGCAGGAGAAGAAAGGAGAGAGAGAGAGAGAGAGAGAGAGCAGAAAATGAAAAAAAAAAAAAATAGGAAAAAACCACGACCCGGCGGAATTATATCTGAGAACGCGGTCCCCGTTTCCGTTGGGCGGTTTAATCGCGACAACGAATTGCGCACCCGCCAAACGCATCATTGTTGTACAATACGTACGATACAATACGATGCACGGTATAGAATTCCGGGCGATACGCGCGCGAACGCGGCGACAAGCCGTCGACAAGACCGTAAATATAATATTATTGTTGTTATCCGCCGCCGTCGTGGACACCCCTCTCGCGTGCGCGGCGACGGCGAATATTAATCGAACCGGGACGGCCGCGGGACGTGGTGGAGCGGGTGGCGGGGTGAGGCGGTCATGGGCGGTGGAGAGGGGGGTGGGGGGGGGAAGGGGTTGGGGTCTTTCGCGATATTGCCGTCGGACGACACCCGATAACAATATAATAATACTGCGCGATGACGTATTGCCACGATTCCGCGGTGGGCTTCCGATAAAACGTCCAATTAACACTTACCGGTTCGGGCGTTTACCTGCGCGCCGCCGCGGTATCCGGTGCCCGGGCGGCGCGCGCGGGCAGCCGCCTGTACATTATGCGCTTGTGTAGACCTAACCCTCTTGCTGATATCGCGGCGGGCACACGCGCGTTGAATACCATTACGATTACCCCGCGCGCGCGCCGCTCGCGAATATTACGTTTCCCATGATAACGCGATAAAACATCGTACAGCGCGCGTACCACTCTGTGTGCAGACGGTGGCGTAGCGGCATGCGTGTTGCGTATGCTCGGGTTTCACGGTTTGCCGCGTTAAAATAATTAACGCGGCGATTCAAAAGCGTCCCCGAAACGGTATACCGGGGGAAGGGGCGGTGGGGGGGGGGGTTGGGTTGTAAAGTGTTTTACTCGCGTGGAAAGCCGTCAGTTTTATTACACGGCGCCGCCGCGTATAAATAGACTTCTCGGTTTTCATCGCCGCGCCCGTCGGCCGACCGCGCGCGATCATGTTTCTCGCGCGACGTGGCGGGGCGGGCGGGGGGAAATGTACTCTGTCCGCGTGTACGGTTTACCGGCAGGACCCGACGCTACTCGCAACATAACCCACTCGTTGGTTTCATTTAATTCGCAATATTAATTTTCGTTTATTTCGGAGTGTTTTGTCGTTTCGCGTTACGCGCGTACCGCGTACGGCGGATTCGTAGATAGGAAAAAAGTGCCGATACTGGGGACGGGTGCGGCCACTGTTGTAGGCGGGATACATAAAGTTGTTTAATTTGTATGCATGTGACCGACGATTAACCATTGCTAACGGAACACGGTCCGAAGCGAAGTTCAGTTATACCCACACGTTTTGAAAGGACGTTATACTTACGATTATCGTCAAAATTTTATTTTTAAAACGTTTAAAAAAAATACAAAACTTTCGGTTGAAGTAATATTTCTGATAGAAAACATAAGCATTACACAATGGAAACGGTAACACCGTGGCGCGCCATACATATTTGCCGTTTTATCTATAATTTTCTTACGGTTTTATCCAATTATTTGGAAAACCCCTTGGAAAATCGAAAAATGACCTCTTCAATGCACCAACGAGAGAAAATTACCTTTTAGAAATCTATACTTCGGAGCAAGTTTTCTTGTAGAAAAGTTGTTTACAGAAACAAAATAAAAAACATACATTATAGTGGAACTAATAGATTCCTCGCTACGCTCCGAGTCAAAAATCTACCGAAAACTCACTACAAGCGCCTTCTCCCCACTCACTACCCCCCGTGTGTCGAAAATATAATAAACCGCGACACCGAATTCGGGAAAATGGGGTACTCCTTTCAGATCTCCCTCCTACCCCGAAAAAAACAGCGCCATAGTATAATATTTTAATCATAGCAAAAAACGGTGATTATTTTGATAATACAATACTGTTTTGATAATATCAACTGCATAATTTTCAAAATGCTCGCTATTATCTGCGTCGCGATTCGGGTGCGACACGTTCACATACAGACACTGTTATACATTATCGTCATTATTATTATTTTAACTATTATGTTTACGACAATATCATAATATGTTACGGCTTATTCCGTGGCATTTACGCATATCCGCGGAGAGGGGGGGCAATCATTATTTTGTCGGGAAATGAAGTGAAGTGGTCGTCCAACAAGCGGACTACATATTGATCGCGAAATTGTTCTTGCGCACTCCTAAACTGAAACTACGCGTAGTCATCGACAGCATGGGGAAATTGATTTCTTTGAAATTCACTTTTAGCAGGGACATCTGTAAAAATAGAAATCATCTGACATAACGAATAGCATTATTTGTAACAACTATAAGTATTATAATCTAAGTTCTATAGAAAATACGATATTTTTATTCGAACTATGAATTTCAAGCCTCTACAGTTATTTTTAAGTGAATTGAAAAAAAAAAATTGGAAAGGTAGGTTATATTTATATAGAGTAATATTATATACATTATTTTATAGAAGTTCGGTTAAACATGTTTTGAAATTCCGGTGATTTTCATCAAATTTTTTACTGAAACGATTAAAAAAAAAAAAATACTACATTGGATTTAACTTTTTCTTTTACCAATAAATACAACTTATGATGAGCGGGAATGCGGGATGTCCACTGGGCATGAGAACATATCTTGGACGTCGCTTGGGGTAACGCTCCCGCCTCCGACATACGCTTTAACAGCCTGTCGGAAGGGTTCCCAGTGCGGCCAGTCAAAGAACGTGTGCTCTTTAAAAGAGTAATAATTTATACAATATAGGTAGGTAGGTGTCATCTTATATCATATACCTATCTAGTATCAACATTATGTTGTTTTAAATATTATGTCGTTTATACGGTGGAACATTAATATTTAATTAAGACACTCGTTTGAAATATTGAAATATTATTTTCATAAAGAACCATGTGGTTGAATCGTGATTGATTCGTGGATGATATTTGCCCATCTACAAGTGATAATGTATTCATTTTGTAACCGCAGAATTTAATCCAGAAATCAGCTGTTACGATCTACTACTAGCGGTACTTAATCCGTTCTTATGGATGAAAATTCACTGAGACTCGTCATGATGCTAATTCAATTAGAAAAAAGTTAATACAATTATGAATAGCTTTTATGACATATTAAGCTAATTTAATGATACAATTTTTATTTACAACAAATTTAAATTGATATAGTTACTGGTGATAATATGCTACAATCATTGATAACATTTGTTGATGAACTTCGAAAAGATATTGTTGCGATATAAAATGAAAAAAAAAAATGAGTTGAGTAACTTGAGTCCCTCAGTTAGTTAAGAATGATTTAATGGAGAAAAACACAAACGTAAAATTACGCAGAAATATCCAGATGGTATTACAGGTCATGACATTTTGAATTTGTGAATGTACTATGTAACTTACCTAAGAGTATATGTAACTATGTAAGAATCTTGTCGAATAGTTTTTTACGAGCAGCTTTTTGAATGATTGAATTTTATTAGTTTTGTACTCATAAAATCATAATATTCATTGATTAAATTCATAAACAAACGTACCCTGCAGTGTTTTTTTTTTACGAAAACAACACTGGAACGAAGAAAATAATATGTTTATAATATTATTATACAGCAGTTATTTCGAACTGATTGCAATCCCATCGAAATGAGAATTTTTCAAAGACACATGAGAGGTACCTTATCGCGATAATATTATACTCAGCGTTGTACAAAATATGACTGATATTACGATTTGTGAAAATAAAAGAGACGACAGACGGAAATTATGATCGCGATAAAAAAAAGTGTAGCAGCAGCAGCAGCTGTTGCCTATCAAAGAAAAAAAGCCATATGATTATTCGATTTTGTTATACGAATTTTTTCTCGAATCTCGTTGTCATTTTTTTTTTTTCAACAGATTCAGAAGAAAATAAATGGATTTTAATCGTTAAATCTACATCCAGTGATGTGTCAAGTAATTTTCAATAGGAGAAAATATATAGCAAATAATAATCATGAAAAAATCGTAGAATCTTTTTTTCTACCAAACTTGACTGAGTGTAAATTCAATACTCAACCTTACCAGACTCAAAAAAGTCAACTTTTAATCAATAAATTAAATTTTTCATTGCAACTTGGTTGAAATATACATATGTATTTCAATTACTAATTTAAAATTACTAAATAAAGACTCATATAGAGACATAGCCCCTAATTCCCCCCCTCTTGCACCCGTTATTTTCTACGTGAATCTTATATCAAAGTTTTTAATAGTAGTATTAGGGCTGTGAATTTAAGGGGCCGACCGACACGACAAATGACCGACAACGAAAATACCGATACGGACAATATTGATAGACAAAACGAATTTAGTATAATTGTTTTCGCAGCAGTCACACTCACTGTAGTCATTCATCACAATATTTTTGTTATAAATATAATTGTATCAGTATATAAACTAAATTCGAATTAAACGCTGTAATTACATACTTAATCGTAAACAGCTTGTGTAGGAGTGGATCCAGGGATATTCGAGGCGTCAGCTGGTCCACCTTTTTTTTCTCATTAGCATGTGCCGTTATTTTGACATAAATATAATTTTTTTAACAAATATGTACTTGAGTAACCCATTGTAGACAGTACCAAGTGAAAATAACTTGAGAGGGACTATATTTATTAAGAAAATCAGACGCGTTCTCGAGATGGTCAAACTTTCAGGAAACCTATCACGGATAAAAGACTTTCACAATACGTTTCTCTCGCACACACTTGTTATCAGTACATGCAAATGCTAATAAGCTATAAGGATTTAGAATTAACTGAACCACACCCCCTAAAAAAAATAATATTATCCTATACATATTCTTGCACAATAAAAATAAAATCTGATCATGTATAATAATTATTAAAGAATTTATTTTCAATAAAACTAGTTTTAGATTCTGATTGGAGCGATTAATGTATTGATTTTACAATAATATTAATTTTTTTTTTTATGTGAACACTTTTTTTACCAGAAAGTTTACTCTGATTATCAAGTATAGCACCTTTACTCTGGGTGTTACTTTAGAAAGGTTATTTTTTTTGAAATTCTCATTAATATTCGAGATAATAAGGAAAACCTGGTTCTTTAGGTTAAAAAGGTTGAAAAACTAAAAAGGACTTGTATACTTCGCACGTGGGTACAGCCACTGTTGTAGGTGGGAAGTTGGGAAGGTAGGCTACAAACGGGAATTCAATGTATAACTGTAGGCAACGATAAATCATTGTTAACGAAAAAACGATTCTGAGCCGAGTTCAGTTGATTATGTTGCTTTGTCAACAATACAATATATAGTATTATCATATTATGGTGAAATAATTAAAACAATGTGCATTTCCATGACAATAAGGATTGTTTAAAAAAGATTAAAATAATAAAAACTTAATTATAACAAAAATTAAATAAAAACGGTTGACAATGACAAACTTATTTTGAATCTTTCAATCTTTCTTAACCTAAAGACAAAGATTTTCCACATTATCTCGAATATTAATTAGAATTTCAAAAAATGAAAGTTCTCTTAAAAGTACAACCCAGAGAAAATTTCCTTTCAGAAAAGTTGCTATACTTGATAAAATGCTTTCTGGTAGAAAAAGTGTTCACATAAATAAAATTAAACATCATTGTAAAACCAATACATTTCTCATTCCACTCAGAATCTAAAATAAACAAAAACGGTTGCCAATAACAATTTTATTTTAAATTATTTCCACGTCTATAATTAGGTACTTTAACTACATTATATATGCAGATATTTGTATAATTAAACAATTAAATTAGTGTAGGTATTTGTTATTGTAATATATTAGAAAACTAATATAATCTAATTATACGTGTCTCGCAACATTCATTAGCGCGTTCATAAGCCTAAGCAGGTGATAACGATAACGTTACGTATTTATTATATAATTTAATTCTTATTTAGACTTAGGCTTTAAATTTAAAAAAAAAAATTACATGAAAATATATATATTTTTTTACATCATTTTAAGGACAATAATAATAATTAAAAAATAACATTAATTAACAGACTTAACTAACTGACCTGTGTAATTGTTTAAATAATGTGGGTTATCCGTTAATTGACTGAATGTTTTATTTAAAACGCAACGAATAAAAATTCTTAATATGACTTAACTGTTTTTATGTAAGTTTATAAAATGTATTTATGTTTTGTATGTGAATTCGTTATTTTGATATCAAAATATGAAATAAATTAAGTAAATCCCAAACAAAGAAGGCGATTTCGGACTTAATAGTTGTTTTTCTACATGTGGACTTCTCCACTCATCTATCTAGTGAGCGTCAAGCCGAAGGTCAACTTCAGCACTAAAATTCTAATTATGTAAAAGTGATGTATGTACAATTTTTAAATCGTGATATTTCACACACTTGTACATAATTAAAAAATTTAAAAACGACGACACGACACAGATAATGTTCTTACATAGGCGTGCGCACAGGGGCATTCTTTGGGGCTACTGCGGCTGGAAAATATTGAATAATGGGCCTTGGTAAAATTAAAATTGATGACCAAATGATGACCATTGTGGATAAAAATTATAAAATGTTTTTATTTTTTTTGATAAAGTATATATAGATGAATATTTTATGATTATAGAATTTACCAGTCATAAAACTAATAGACCTGTCTAATACAAAAAATAATTTTTTTCTATGTTTAAAAATGTTTGTTATAATCCCCGTCACAAGTTATGATTGTGAGAGATGTTTTTCTAAACTTATCGTTGTAAAAAGCAAACTTAGATGTATCCTGACACAGGATAGACTAAATGCATTACTGTTTTTATTTATCGAACAAGAATTAACTTCTGTAAATATTGATAGTGTAATTGATGAATTTAAAAATGTATTACCAATGGAGCGTAAATTAGTATTATAAGTCTATAATAAATGATATGAATATCATTAAGAGCTTTGATTGTTTCATTTACAACTTTAATTATGTTCCTAATTGATTTTTAAAAAAAAAAATAAAC
Organism: Cinara cedri; assembly: GCA_902439185.1. Classification (NCBI taxonomy): domain Eukaryota; kingdom Metazoa; phylum Arthropoda; class Insecta; order Hemiptera; family Aphididae; genus Cinara; species Cinara cedri. Next base: position 1,857,942 of record CABPRJ010001894.1, read on the forward strand.
ATTCAGTTAATTCTAAACCCTAATAGCTTATTAGCATTTGCATGTACAGATAACAAGTGTGTGCAAGAGAAACGTATTGTGAAAGTCTTTTATCCGTGATAGGTTTTTTGACAGTTTTGTACCTACAGATTCAAAGTATAATTATTTTTAAAATATATATTTTATATTGTTATTAATGTTTTTTTATTTTATTATATTATAAATAATACATATTTTAACCATAGGCTTGTGGAAAAGTACACCTTAGTACCTTACTGTACAACTTTTTATCCAAAAAATAAATAACCAATGGAATTTTAATTTTGATACCCACTAGTAAAAAAAGTAAAACTATGGGCCGGTTTTAATGGTGAATTTGGAGAATGGGCCGAATTAATTTCTCGTTGCCCCTGAAACCGCAGTTTGCGCACGCCTATGTGTTCTTATCTTTATGTTTAATAATAGGTAAATTCACTCTAATATTGAAACTAACAGTACACAGTTCTCCCTTCTGAACGAAAATATGCTATCAAGCGGATTTATAACGGAGACAAGCACATGCGGGTATAGCATCCACATAACAACCCTAATTTTAATAGATATGTAATATCTTTCTATACTAACTCTTAAAATTCAAAATTCATTTTTGCTTTTTCCTTTGCTTGTAGTTATACCTATAGGTTTCCCTGGGGGCAAACGAAAATAATTTTTAAAAAAGAGCTGATACTAGGGATGGTTGTGCCACTATTGTAGCCTGTAGGTGGGAAGTTTGGAAGGTAGGATACACAAAAATACTTCTGTCAGCAACGATAAACCTTTCGCTAGATTCGCTAGATAGCGAAAAATGATTCGGAGCGAACTTCGATTATATATGTTTTGAAAGGCCGTAATATTTACGGTTTTCGTGAAAATTCAATATTAAAACTGATAAAAAAATATTACATTTCACTCACTTTTTTTTTTTTTTTATTACTAAGTACGATACTTATAAATTTATAATGAACCTCCTATTAAATTTCCAAACATTTCTGTTTAGTCTATTGATTTTATTCACAGAATACCTACCAAATAAAAATTATGTAAAAACTCTCAAAATAAAAATGTCTATAAATACCTCAATATAATGATTCAAGTTTTCAAAATTTTACCATTTCAAAGAAAAAATATATAAATTTTCTGTCAAAATTTCAAATTTCTACAAATATTTTTAACTGCATTACTATATATAAAAAAAAAAAAAATGAAAATAATAAAAGCGTTATTTTCGTAAATTGTACCTACCGTTCTTTCTACGTTTTTTTCGGTTTTGCTCAATTATTAAAACAAACTACAGGGAAAAACCGAAAACTACTCTATTACTCACTAACTAGATTAAAAATTCAACAAAAAAGGTCTGTTGTTGTTTTTCTATTGGGGCAACATTTCCGGTAGAAAACATAAAGCGTAAAAATGTTTGTCAGTTTTTTCATTTCATGTTTTTTTTTTTCCGGTTTTTAGCAATTGTTAAAAACACTACAAAGAAAATCAAAAAACAACCGCTCTAATGTACCAACTAGAAACAATTTCCTTTCATAAAAAATGCTACACTTTGAACATGGGAGCAAGTTTTCTTTTCAAAAAGTTATTTACAGACAAAAAAAAAAATTTAAAAACCACACATCACAGTAAAACCAATAGATCCTTCGCTTTGCTTCGAATATAAAATGTAAATGAAAATTAAAAACAGACATAAACGAACGTTGTTCGCAAAATCAATAATATTAAACGTCATATTATTTTACAGAATCTCTATTCATACACAAATTATTAATTATACCTGTGCACGCTTATCCTGTGTATGAGTGTAAATATCCGGCTACTATATCTATTTTTGGTTGACATTCCGTATTATACTACGTGGGCAGTGGCGTCGTCATACTGCGAGAAGCAATAATACCTACCTACTCGTGTAGAAATGTTGTTTGAAGTCTGCGCTTTTATAATCGTTCAAGCATAACAGAAACATATTTCTCTCTCTCTTTTATAAAAATATAAAAATATTCTTTCTGTTGGTGATTCGGAAACTTTTGTCCCGGTCTAACAATAATCAAAATACTGAATTGACGCAGTCGCGTCGACCATCGAATTATTTGAAATGTACATCTGTATAAGTATTGCCGTCAAATATGAAATATTCAACGGCAAACGACAGTAGGTGAGCATATAACTACTGATTCCAATTATAGAAATTAATTAAAAACAAGCCAAAGGGAAAACAAGTGTGGACTGTCGGCCGCAGACCCGCGGGTCGGTCTCATTAATGTAAATTGGAGAAGGGTCTCCGTGAAATTGACTTTACTGACAGCGCATGAAAGAACGTTTTTACGGCGAGACCTGCTAAAGAAACGAGCAAATACAAGTAATATTATATTAATACTATATTCCTTATTAAAAAAAAAAAAAATACCCACAGAGAAATCAGAAATTACCAGTAGTTAGATGCATGCTGTTTTTTAAACTTGCAGTATCAATACAGATTTCAAGAAGACTCCAATTGAAGTCTTAAACATAATAATTGTAGTGATTACCATGCAAAGGAGATAAAATTACTATCTACGCACTACGCATGCCCAATGATGACTGGAAAGAGACCATAATGGCTCCAAAAAATAATCTACCGAGTGACTCCCAAGATATTTCCAATAAACGCTCACTGCCGGATTGCAGTCAGAATTCAGACTTCTAGAGAATTTCTATTTACTACCGTCTATAAACGGTATACCGGTCATCCAAATGAGAGCAGGTGAAAATCCACATATGATGGACATTTGGTTTCAAAAATAAGCAGAACAATTTTAAAAAAATTAATAAAAATTGATCAGCTTCAATAGATACCTTATATTATATGAGCGATGGTATTCGATCTGTCTACTAGCGAATTGTACATCCTAATTAGTAATTATTAGATATTACAATAGGAGCCCAGAGGTTTAATCGATAGGTTTTTTTACATGCAACCCCATTACCCTACACATTTGTTTTCTTGACAAAAATTAAAAAACAATTTTTTTTTAAAATAACTTTCTATCGATACTTACATTAGTATCTAACACTATTTTATTTTTAAACATGAATTATCGTGTATCTATTTCAAATACTGATTTATTTATTGCATTATTAGTGTAGAGTTTATATACATTATTTATAAGTATTTATGTAGATAAATATTTCGAATTTAAATAAAATCACACCTCCCAACAATCAGAATATTTTAATAAGAGTTAGCACTGAGGAATTACAATATATTCAGAGTTTTATTTACCGTTTAAATTACTATTATTAATAAATAAATAATAATAATTTTAAGTTATATTATGTTTTATACAACCAACTAATATTGTCCGATAAAAATAATTTGTTAGTAATACAACCTTCCTCTAAAGCATACCACAGATAATATATTATATTAGATCACACAATGTCCATTATCATCAATTTAAAGTAATTATTTATTAATATTTACAATTGTTGGTTAATGATAATAATTGACTGTCGATTAAAAACGATAAAGTTCCTTAATTAGACAAACAATATATTTTTTATTAACCAAATTACTATATATAATTAAATAATAAATCACATTTATTAATAGCGATAATTGTATAAATCGACGAATAATAAAATGTCGTTGACCTAAATCAGTTATTTACTTGTATAAAAATATATTGTTAATAGTTGGGAGGTGCGATTTTATGATGAAATATTCACCAACAAAATTTAAATTAACTTACAAATAGTGTAATAAAATATAGGATACATATAGATTTATATAGTTTATATTATAGTACGTAACGATAAATCATAACTAATGCAATACAATCGTGAATGAAGTTTTTAAAGGTCTTAATTTTTACAACTTTCGTCAAAATTTGAAATTAAAATGCTTTAAAAAAAAAAATGATTGTATTGGAGGTATCACTTTTTTTACTATCTAAGTCAACATGATGAAAAAATGTACACAATTTTGGTTTGGCCAAAAAATCATATTCTCATAACGCAGAAAATTATTTTTATGATTTTGTAAAATTTTTAAATTAAAACAAGTATAAAAAAAAATTTGAATCTATAATTTAATTTATAACTGTACACAATAATAAACCATTGCTAACAAAAAACGATTTAGAGCGAAGTTTATTTCATATATGAATATATATTTTCCTATTTTTCAAATATTTTCTCTTGGTTTTTCCCGATTATTATGAAAACCGTTTAGAAAATCAAAAAAATGACATCCCTAAAAGAACCACCCAGATAAATTTTCCTTTCAGATAAGATACTACACTTGATACATCAAAGCAAAACCTATGGTAGAAAAGATTTTACAAATAACAGAATAAAAATAAACATCATTGCAAAACCAATACATTCTTCTCGTTGCTCAATATCTAAATTAAAAATAAACATTATTCAATTTTTATTTCATGTTTTAAGATATAAAAAATCAAAATGTATGGACATATTATTTAATCATTATTGAGATCCCTAATCATTATCAATAGAATTCAAATTAAATTATATATATTTCCTTTAATTTTTAATCTTTTTTCCTTCCGAAATTATAATTGTGTTGAGAACACAGTCAACACCTTTTTACAACACAATGTTGTAATAAAACACAAACATGATTTTCTCTTATTACCTACTAATTACATTTAAATGTTGATTAAATTTCCAATCATTCAATGACATCAATTAAATAGTACTAATTATTACTTTGAAGATGTGAATTTGCCATTTTTAACTTTCTAGATTTTTCACTGGTTGACATGATATCATCATTACCATTACCATTATTTTTTATATTTTTTCATTTAAGACTTTACAAACTTCAATATTGGTATTTATTTTGAATGTATGTGATCTGTTGAAAATTTCTAAATATCTTGTTCTCTTTTTGTCTTTTTGTTTTCTTTTCGTGTTGATTATTCGATTTTAACTTAATTGTTGTTATTTCTTCTTCATTAGGAATTAATAACTCAAAATAATTTATATAACTTCTAGAACTTTTAACTTTTTTGCATGAATTAAATTCTTGAGAATTATATATAGTCTTACTCCTAAGTCTCTTAAATCTCTTAAAATTACTTCCACTGACATTAACTCGCTTCTAGATTCCCCAGACATAGTTTAGCTTGACATAGATCGAATTTTGGGGCTCTTAGATTTATTTTTTTTTCAAATTTAGTTTTACTTTTAAATCCAGTAGATTTATACTTATGTTTTTTAAATTTTGTCTTAGACCCGGACCTAAAACTAGACTTTATGCTAGAACTAGAACCAGAATTAGAATTAGACATAGAACAAGTCCTAGACTTTTACCACTTTTATATTTTCAATTCATTACTAAATGACATTCTCATGGATACAATTGACTTATATAAGTATACTTATATAAACCTATCATTTTTCATTTCATAACAGTTAATTTAGTTAGATTCTTCTGATTCATTTACAACCAAACGAGTTTATAGAATACTACCATAATTTTGAATAGGTACCTTCACACTTGTAAACAAACACAATTATTTAGTATAGTTTCAGTAATGCTACTTGATGTTTCAACACATATAGATGCATCTTGTTGATGATACTAACTGTTTGTTAATCCTTCCACAGATTCTTATGATACCTAAATAAGCCAAATAATTATTTTAAATATTAATATTTTGTGTGTACAAAACCTACTTCAATGTATGATTTTCTGTTTATATACACTATTTTCTACGAAAAGCGGTTCTTCTACATTTTAGATCTTTTTGGTCTTGTAACTCCAGCTCTGTTTTGGTTTTTTTTTTTTGCTTTTCTCAAAGACATCCAAACCACAAATAAAAATATATAAAACAAATAATAAATATATGCAATTGTTACCCTATGTTTCTTATAACGTCCTAATTGGACACTTTGGTATTTTTCACGGTATCGTACAACAATTTCCTCTCATCAGAAGTAAAATCACAAACATACATTGTATACTTTGAGGACCATTACTAGCCTTGTGTTTAATATATAAAATTAATAAGTTATAGTTTATAAACACTAATAAAAATAAATTATATACAAAATTATTTATAGAGGATACAGAAAAGGACCAATGTTTGAAAGAAAAATATTTTGAAAAGTAACAAACTAGCTAAAACAATGAATCATTAAAATTGATATTAAAATATTATATAAATAAAATAATTAAAAAGACTACTTTTTTTTTTTCTAATATATAATGAATATATTAAAAAATATCTTGTACCAAATATTCATTAAACACATCTGAAAGAAATCATTAGCTATGGTAAAAATTATATTACTTTTAGTATTCAATAAGTAAAAGTTGATTGATCGTGGTCAAAATAAAGAATGGTGGAAAGATTAAAAAGTCCGCTCAATAACAATTATTTTAAATAAAATAGTATGTATTTTTCAAAACAATGTCTGTTAATCATTTTTAAAGCATTAGAAAATTATATTTAATAAGTTAGATTCATTAGTGAGCAAACTTTTAAACTCTGCAATCATTTTGGCTTTTTAAATGTTTTATTCACGACTTTTTTTATTTTTATTTTTTTAAGCACTTTTGGTGGATTTTTAATGTGATAAGTCTTAAACCCTATTTATGAGTAAGAACTCTGAAAAACACTATTAAAACGTCACTATTGTAGGATAATGCATTACATATGTCTATCTATGTAAATACGTACAGTTAAAAAGTAATGGAATTGAAAAAAAAGTAGATAAATGATAAAAAAATAATTGTCCTTAATAAGCCCATAGTATGATAGTAGGTATGTATTTTACAAAAATTAATAAATAATGAAAATATTTATTTTAGTTTTTTTTATTAAAGGTACTAAATACTCCCTATATTCAGGAATAGCATTATTTAAAACATCTAAAACTTAATTTTGTTTAGAAATGCCTATTATTTATTATTGTTGTCTGATATGTAGAAACAATAAAACCACTCTATATGTATAAAGAGTAGTTTTATTATTATTATTATTATTATTATGTGTTTTTGCTTTATAAACTAAAATCATTTTTCAACTAGAAGACAAAATAACTAAAAAATGTCACTCAACTTAAGTATTTGATGTATACCTATTTAAATTTGATTAATATTTAATTGCTTTAAAATGTACAGAATACAGATGAGAAATTAATAGTATGAGTCATTATGAACCTAACCAAGCCCTTTTGTAAGTAGATAATTTAATTTTTGGCCGTCTGATGGGCTACAACACGATTGCGCAAATTTTGCTTAATCGATATTTCGATCATAATATAATATCGATCAATTGATAATTGAAATTTTGAAGTCCAGAGGCAATTCTGTAACTCTTATAGTCATTAGTCACTTCTACAGTTTTCTATTGGACTATAGCACAGGTACATATATAGTCATTCATAACGATGTACTTTCCTCCACAAAAAATGTCTTAATATTACATAAATATTGACAATTGACGATTGCTACACAAATTCTTTTCAATTTTGTTTAAATAAACTATAGGTAATATATATATATATATATACCATATAAATGAATAAATATTAGCTTTCTTATTAAAATCGTAATTCCAATTAAATTCGTTATCAAAATGCGGTAGTCGTGATAACAGAATTGTGCACATAAGGTAGTCGAGATAAAAAAATAGTACCCCATTATTTTTCTGTTTCAATTACGATTTAAGATATCTTAAACCGTGGTTCTAATTCAAACGATTTTCGAAGACTATCGCAATTTGGATGGTAATATTCTATGTGTGCACTATTCACATAGATTTCTTTTATAATATCTATGACTAATGACTATTCACTGGACACTTTATCAACACGTCCTAAACAGTAGACACAAAGTGTAGTAAAAACTAAATATATCTCACGTACAATTATACTACAGGTTATATGAAACATACATGAAATATTATAAATCTGCGATTATATACTCTATATAGATAACCGTGAATTTGGCTAACAAATATCATTAGACTAAAATACATAATGGAATGGTTTCATCCATATTCCATCTTATTGTTTCAGTAAAATTCATTAGAGTATTTGTTGCAAATCGATTAAAAATTGGACAAACTATGTCAACAATTTAACATACAAATTACGAATAATAATATACATTTCAATTTAGGATTACCTAATATCACAATGAAAAAACTGAAATCACTATTCATATCAAGATAAAAAAATAACCTAAAATTGATAAAATAAACAAAATATGATATTATATTGTTATCTGTTTACCGCTCTTTTAAGTTTGTTAAAGATCGTGAACCTTAATTTTGACAACAATCCCAAATATTCTTATCGTTAATTCATTATTCGTCAACTCGCGTCCCGGAAGTTTATTTTGAATGGAAGGCGTGGAACTGATGTGATTTTTTTTTTCAAATTTAATGTAATTTGTTATCGAGTAACCTAACGTTTCCAAAATTTATTCAGTACCAAACTATAAACCTCAAAATGGATATCATGGAAGTAGATCTCCCTAAACCAAGTACTTCCACTTCGGCGTCAGTTGTAACCGACCCGATGGAAGGATCCTCAGGTACAAATAACAGGTTTCCCCCTGTAACATCTCAATCTCAAACAATAACCATTAAAAACGATTTAAATATGCCATGGTTTGTATTATTATCAATACATAAATAATATATTTTTGTTTGTGCTTATGCTCTACTATAATACCTAATACTTCCACTGTACAAATTTAGGATTGAAAAATACCGTCCCAAAACTTTCTCAGACATAGTTGGAAATGAAGAGACTGTCATGCGGCTTGAGAAGTTTTCTTCTTGTGGAAACGTGCCCAATATTATTATTGCAGTGAGTTGCAAAAATCAAATCTTCTACTAAACTACTACTTAAGTGTTGAATTAATCAATTTTATTATTTAGGGTCCTCCTGGTGTAGGTAAAACCACAACAATATTAGCTCTGGCTAGAATACTTTTGGGCAGTTCATTCAAAGAAGCTGTATTGGAATTAAATGCATCCAATGATCGAGGTATAGACACAGTACGAAACAAAATCAAAATGTTTGCCCAGCAAAAAGTCACGTTACCTCCTGGAAGGCATAAAATCATTATTTTGGATGAAGCTGATAGGTGACTATTTGATAAAATTATTTAAAATTATTTAAATAAAAATATTATTTATTTTTTAGTATGACTGATGGAGCACAACAAGCACTTAGACGTACAATGGAATTGTGGAGTAATACAACAAGATTTGCCCTTGCTTGTAACAACAGTGATAAAATCATTGAAGCAATTCAGTCCCGTTGTGCCATGCTAAGATATGGAAAACTTTCTGATGAAGAAATTATGACACAGCTACTTAGAGTTTGTAAAGCCGAAAAGGTATATTTTTCTTGGCTTATGTTAGGTTATTATGAAAAGTACATACATTGCTATACATTAATTAATAGATATCATACGTTCCTGATGGTTTGGAAGCTGTAGTTTTCACTGCTCAGGGAGACATGCGACAAGCATTGAACAATTTGCAATCTACATGGAATGGTTTTAGACATGTTGACAGTACGAATGTGTTTAAAGTTTGTGATGAACCACATCCTCTACTTGTTAAAGAAATGTTATTAGAATGTGTTGACCAAAATATCTGCAAAGCATACAAAGTAAAAATAGCAATATTAAAACATTGTTGAAAGATTCTAAAAATAATATTTTTTTCTATGTAAAGATAATGGCCCATCTTTGGAAACTTGGTTACGCCCCTGAAGATATCATAACAAATATATTTAGAGTTTCCAAACATTTAGAAATCAAGGAATCTCTGAAATTAAAATTTGTACAGGTATTTGTATAGGTCTATTTACTAATGTAAAATCAAATAACATAATACAATTTTAAAAACGTGTTTATATCAAATTAATAGATATATCTGCACAATGTTTAAAATAAATAATTAATAAAATTTGTATGATGTGTTAAGCTGATATGGTCACCTAATTTTCATAGAAACTGCTTAAATAATTTTAAGATTTAGCCAAAAGGAATATTAGATCACTAATATTTGACTTAATTACTGAATGGAAATTTATTATGTTATTACAAATTATATGTGTATTTATATTTTCAGGAAATTGGTATGGTTCATATAAGAATTGTGGAAGGAATGAATTCACTGCTTCAATTATCTGGATTATTGGCCAAATTATGTACAGTTGCTGCAATGACTGAAAAATAAATTAGTTTAGTAAACATTTTCTTAAATTCATTTTTACTATAAATTAATTTTAAAACTGATATATTTGTAAATTTCATAATAATGTAATACTCATTGAAATATATTTTATAACGTGTCAGTTTAATTTATTTTCTACAGAAATTTAAACAATAACTAGTTTGTAATAATTATATATCAATGTGTAAATTTACAGTTATTTTTAGTTATATTTAAATGTAATTTTTGATTATAATGAATATATTATTAAAATAACTTTACTCATAATATTATATTGTTTATAAATGGTTGTTTAACCTTGTCATTAGACAATATTATTAAAAAAATTTATCTCAATTGCTACCCGAAATAATCTGAATTAAATGATATGTTACTTATTGTATATTCAGTACATCTATTGAACTGACAGGTGAACATTTGTTAAATTTGTATTGAAAAATTGAAATAATTGTTCTGTAACAATATACAACTAATAACCATAGTAACCATGGTATTGACATGAAACCTTCGCTCAACCTTATTTAAAGTTAAATGTTAAATGCAATCATTTTTGATATTAAAAATTGTTTTATGTATATTAAATGGGTTTCAACCTTTGAGCGGAATACAATCATACGCATAATTTCTGCTTAACTTAATAGTGAAATTTTTTAGCTTTAGTATATATATACACACACACGAGTATAGATACAAAAAAAACAGTCTAATAAAAATTAAGTATTAAATTAACAATAAATAACATAAGTAGCTAAGATATTTTAATAATTCAAAAAGCAATAAACAAGTAAATTTAAGGCAATAAAAACATTCTGTCTGAAAATATTACGTGACATAGAAAAAAATTAACAGTCCGTTATAGTGTGCCAGAGACAGAGCTCTGGAGAAAAATAAGATAGAAGTATAATTGTTTCTATAAAGAGGAACATGAAATAAGTGGAAATTTCTTAATCGGTGAGTTTTTATATTGAAACCAATCAAAGACGATAATTCCAGTACAAAAATAAGACCATTTAATAGGTGATATATAAACAATATCTGCAACATTCCTCCTCAAATAATAAGACACAATCACTAATTAAGTAATCTGCATATTATATGGATCTCTTGAAGTAGGTATATTTAATTTAAAGCATAATAGTTTTATAAATGTATATTGAACATTTTCAATTCTCACTTGTTTGAGACAAATAGTGAGGGGACCAAACAATTGACCAAAACTCAAGATTGGGCCTAACCAGGGAAAAGTATGTTTTCAACGCATTGGTATTTTTAAAATCAATTGTAGTTCTATTAATAAATCCTAGCATCCTAAAAGCTTTTTTAATGAGTATTAATACGGATGGAAAAATCCATATTAAAATTAAAGAAAATTCCTAAGTCTCTGAAGTAATTATTTGCTGTGCTCTAATACTCAAGGGATTAGATGAATACATACTTAAATTGTGTAATTTGTACAATTGTTGATAACTCTGTAAAAAACAAAATGGCAATTCAATTTATACAGGTTAACAATTAATGCTATAACAGTTACAAACATACAAATTATACAAGATAATTTGCTACCGGTTAAAATATTGTTATTTTTTTATTACCCAAAATAAATTATCTACCTGTAAATACCAATAACTTATCACACATAATATTAATTAGTCATTTTTTAGTGACAAACAAACCGGACAATTCTATATTCGTATTAGTTATGTTTTTCAAATAATTAAAATGTTAATAATAACTGTTGTTAAAAAAATTCTTACTGTGACTTCATCATGGATTTCATCATTAATTTTTTTCCAAATTATTTATTTCTATTAATTTCTGTAATTGATTGTACAAATTGTTAAATCTATTTGTATGATAACAAAACTACTTTTAATTTCATATTCTGTATTGAGTATATTTTAATTTTAGTTTTTTAATATTTTACAATCAATAATGCTAAATACATTTAAGAAAATTTAAATTATGTTGTTATTATGCATGGAAATAAATTATATTTCCATGCATAATAGAAATTAATTAATATGCATTATGATTAATAACAATCAAAATAAATATGAAATTGATTACAAATATATTGAACTTTAATATATTTTCCAGTCTTATTATCATAATTCATTGTGCTTTAAAAAATGTCTTGATAAATGGAAAAACATTAAACTATAACAAATTAAGTTTAATTTTTTTGACAAATTTGAATGAATTTAAAAATATTTGGATTGTACAGAAATTAAAAAAACAAATTATTTTTTAAATTCAAATAAATTATTTTTTCTTATGCTTAGTGTAATTTGACATTTTCTTAAAATTATAATAATTGTGTTAGCAATTTTTAAATTAATTATTATAAAAAATTATATCTGAGATAAAAATGATTTATAATGCAGATATAAATTTATCATCATGTAAATCACATTTGTTTTTTGTACAATATAAAATGTATAGTTATTTTAACAAAAGAATATTTCAAGACTTATGATTTTCAGATTTTAGATAATTAAAAAACGTAAAATATTTTAAATTTGTTGTATTTTGAATATGATTCATATCAGTATCACTAGTGGTAGTAGTTTGATGTAGTAATTGACGATTCTCAGACACACAGATATTCATCAGTAACAAATGATCGAGTAATTGTACTAATTTAGAGTTATATGAATGCCATGTTTTAGAATCATCTGTAGCATGTTCTGGATGTACTGTCTCATTATTATGTGTGAAGGAAATTATTGGATAATTTGGATTAGACTCAATTTCATCATATAATTCTGGTATCAAATTTTGATTTTCATTGTTAATTTTAAGTCGCATAGACGTAGCAGTTACTACAGTAATAACAGTAGACATGGCAATCATTTGTTTAATTTTCTGACGAACAATTTTCCTTCTGTACAACTAAATAATAATATCATTAAATAATTAAATTTGAATAATAAATAAATTTGAATAATAAATAAATTTAATAAAATAATAACTAACCTTTCTAATTGTCTGTACAACTGATGATATCAATAGGAACATTTTCAAAAGAACAGAATTTGATTTCTTCAAATCACCATATAGTTGATCAACTATTTGTTTGTGTTTGGTAGTAAATTCTTCATCACTTATAAAAAATTCCCAGTTCTATAAATACATTCCAATAAACAAATGACAATCAATAACTGTGAATTTTAAACTCGGTGAAATAAATTATAAAAAACAAATTTGATTTGATTAATTTTTTTTTTTCGTGTATCTCATCATTATGCGAGTCTTATTCATACACAATCCATTTCCCAATGTAAATACTGTTGTTATGGTAGGTTAGACTTAATTCATTATATTTAGAAAATTCCAATTATTTTAAAATTTTTAAGTTATCCATTACTCATTTTAGAAAATCAATGCTACTAATGGATTGTATTTATGTTTATGAAACTTACCAAAAATTAATATTTTGTTTTCTATTATAATATACTATACATTTTTACATTTTCCTTTTATATATTTTTTTTGGGGGAGAGATTTTATTATATTTCTTATCAGTTTTTAATTTTAATTATTATAATTTATTTTAAAGTTATTAAATAGACTCAAGTGTATTAGTAATAAATATTTACAATAAATTAATTATTACAAAGGTAAACATTTATGGTATGTAAACAGAACATATTAATACATAATATCATAATACAGAAAATCAAAAATTTGAAGAGTAATGCTTAAAATTTGATAGACTAGTTAGAAAAATTATTTTCAACATAATGCCAATTCAGTGGACTATATTGATCATAATTTGAGAGGAGTACAAAGTAGAAATAGGTATACAAATATTTGGAATTACTTTGGAACTACTTGGAAGTACATGAAAGTATACAAAGTTGAAAGTCTGGTGTACAAAAAATTGGCTAGTGATTTACCCCCCTATAATTTGTACAGTAGATTACCACATAAAAAGGAATTTGGTCAAGCAATGGTAGTCACAATATAATTCTGTTTAATAGTTGATAAAGGAAAGACATACCAGTCATTTTGCAAAGAGTAGAAAGGAAATCTAGTTTTTGATAAAGCTGGATATTGTTAAAAAGGAGGTCATCTATCTTGGGTATTAGTTATTCTCCTTTTATAGTCAATAAAATGAATGAATCTTCTTTGCACTATTTCTAGTATCTCTGAATTGCTAAGGGAATTTGGATTCCATATAATGGAACAATATTGAAAAATGGAATGGACCAAGGAACAATAGAGAACTGTAAGACACTGTTCATTAAGAAAAGATTTGGTTGATCTAATTAAAAAGCTCAAAATTGTAACTGTTTTTAGGCACACTTTCTCTATATAAGTAGAAAAAAGTAGATTTGACTGGAATGTTACACCAAGGTCATGTATAATGACCAAATCAGGAAACTTAGATTTCCTAATTAAGTATACAAATAACATATTATTTTTATTACAGTAAAAAAATAAATTAAAACATTTAAACTAAAATTATTTAATGTACACCATTCTACAAATCTATTAAGATCATCTGTATCATTTGTAAATGGAACAGCCATTTATATAAGAGACTGTATGGTAAATTTTAAGATTACTGTCAAAAAGTTTAAATTAGGGACTGTAACCGAACCTAAAATAACCGGTTTTAAAACCGGAAACTTTAAAATATTAAAAACTAGAACCGGAACCAAAACCTTTATAGGTTCAAAAATAAAATAATTTGATTTACATAATTTATTAGTATTTATTAGTATAAGCTATAAACTATAAATAGTACAAATAATTTGTTATGAATGATCATCTGAATTTTCTAATATTTCTCATACTATTAACTATAAATATATAAAAACCCGAATTCTAGATAGGTATTTAAATTTTAAATTTATTATTTTTTTACGATTTGATTACATGCCAGACATTCATTGAAATAATATTAATTGGAAATGTCTTTCCTAGTAAGCACCATAATTCACACATATTGTAGCCAGTATACAAAAGCTGTAGATCAATATTACTTTTTCCATATTTTTGTAAGAAAATTACAGACAAATAAAAGTAAAAATAATAATAATATTTATATTAGGTGCCTACTAAAAATTAACCGGACCCAAGCCAAAACAGTTATTTTATTTTTGGAGAACCGTATAGGAACCAATACTGATAAATTCAAAAAGTTCCAGTCTCTGGTTTAAACTTAAAATATTTTAATAGAGCTTAGGTTTATTATTCAAAAATTTGAGTAGAGCATGGAAACTATTAGATTAAAAATAATTGAATGTATATAAGATCTTATATTTAAAGAACATTACCATGGCAGATAAATAATCTTTTTCCATTTGATTAATAGTTTTAAGACTGATACCATAAGCTGCAGCCCATTCACTATTGATCGCCGAATCAAGTTCACCATCATCATGAAGATATTTACTAGCAACTAACTATACAAATTAAAAATACATTTATGTGAAGAGCATTATTAAATTGAGTAGGTTCTAGAAACTTATTAAATTTACCAAAGACATAAGAAACAATTCTGATGAGTTAATACATTTTAAATAATTAGGATTGGATGCTTTAAGTCGTTCAAAATACATTATAGCCAATACAAACGAACAAGTATAAACATATGGTGATTCATCTTCTCCATCAGAATAACAATCAAAATCTTCAAATTTTGATATTAATTTCCCTGTTTTAAGTTCTTGAGCCAATTCTGTAATAAAATGAGCAAAAATCTTAGTATACATTTAATTTTATATGATTTTTATAATATAATATAAATGTAAATAATAATTAAATAAAATTACCTACTTTATTCCTTTATAGAAAAATACAATAAAACCCATCACTAATTCATGGATATAGTTTATACCTTTCATTTATACACCTGAATTTAAGGGTAATATTGATATAAATATGTATATAATATCTCAACGGTTTTTTTTACAATGTTATGGCTTGTACCTATAACAATATTAACTAATTTGGATGCTGAACCAAGATGTTAAACACCCAGGTATAGGTTCCTAAATTCCGTTATAATACAATTTATTGTGTTATCCCTTGTGATAACTTGTATATTAGTTTGTATTGTGAATTACAAATAAGTATACCGGTTGAAGGAATCACGCTAATATACAGTTGTTGGTAATAGAACATATCTAATTTTCCAGATTATTCACCAATATAGAAATATTGATAGCCAATCAGAATACAGACAATTTATCAATATGTATTACAATTTTATCACAAGTTCACGATCGAGTATCAACAACAATAAATAATTTATTGTAATATATTTTTCTATTAGGAAAACAATAGATATTTCTACCAGAATAATTGCATTTCCTATTTTATTATATTATTGATAATTATAAATTATTGTAATATTTAATACATTATTGTTATTAATTTTATTTTAATAACAATACACCTTATATTGGTGTGAACTGTGATAAGTTCATAGTAAAAATAGCTTATAATTGATCTAATATTTTGAAAATTAAATTGCCTAATAAATAATAACATACTTCATGGCAAAATTTGTATATCAAAATTCAAATATTTTTTCAATTACCCAGGATACAACCAAATAACTAAAATAATTATTTTTCCAATTTGTAATGTCCAAATTTCCACTTCAAATATCTATAGAAAAAAATTTGCACATGAATTTTTGATATTTTTTAATGACGGTAAAATTTGTTATTAGTCACCAGAAACCACACTTAAATTGTTATCCTACTATAGAAAACAGGCACTTTAAATAAGAAATGCACATCATTATGAGACTAATACATTTATCACTTCACTCAGAATTTAAAATGTAATACTATAGGATGTATTGTATCAATTACAATATGGATTTAACCTGTCAGCAATCATATATGAGCCTGATGTTCACTCAATTACTAATTTAGCTACCACTGGCTTTTATTTAACAACTTAGGTGCTAATGTATACTTTATCTACTTATTTCTAAGAATATTTCTATAAATAACATTACCAAATTCATAATTGTATGTTAAAAATATGACTAGTCATAACTTGATAATTTTGATAAAAAGAACGTAAAATATAATAATAAACTTTTATAAATAATTATATTTATAAAAATTTATCATGTTTAAGTTTGCTGTAAGCTATGTAACAAGCATACCTATTTGAAAAGAACATACAAGTAATATTTGTAAATCTTGTCGAACAGCACAGTCAGATTTAAAATAAAATGTATTATAATAAAAATTGTAAATTTTTATTTTTATTTCTGATATATTTGCAAGTTTTGACTAAATAATTTAATGTGTTACTTATTAGTAATAAATAGTCTTAATGATTTAATAGTTTTTCATAATAAAATTCTGATTTATAAATTGATTTATCACTTTTAAAACAAAAATTTTAAAAACTCATACATGATACGACATGTTACGCTCATGTTACCACAAGGGTCGAAACTACTGATAGATTGAATGCATACAATAATTAATTTTGTAACATACTTATAATTTTTATCTTTGCTGTTGCTAGGTACTTTCTAGTATATTTTATACATTATGGTGTGAATAGAATTTAGTAAAGGTACTACAGTATACTAGGTTACACACAATATATATAACTAGGTAGTATGCTAGATATAGTACTATAATTAACACCATGTGAAAAGACATATGGCAGCAGTAGGTATAATATTGTGAAAACAGATTGTCCAACTGCTATCGGTGAATCATGAAAAACGTATCTAAATCTTATTTTAAATAAATTGTAGTTGTATATAACTTACTACCTATTTGGTAATAACATAGATTATACATATTATAGTATTTATAATCACTAGTAATAATAATGCATACCTTATAATTAATAAATAAAGCAAATATTTTATACCAGATAATGGCAAACGCCCGAGACTGGAATTGAGAGGAAGTCTATTAAAATTCTCACAACACAAAGCCGAAGTCAACTTGGACAAAAACTCATCGTGGTCCTGTTCCGTTTCTAAATTCTGAAATTAAAACAATTTTAAAAAAATGACAAAACCATCTACGTCAACAAGTGTATTTGAAAATGTCGTTAGTGGTGACAATAATTTTATTAGTATAATAATTACAAATACAAGCGTTTCTCACCTTTGCATTGGGCAGTTTTATTCTATTTCGAGTTCTCACACAATACTTGGAGGACGTCATGATTCTGTTTTGTAATTGGTGAACGTCTCTAAACTAGTTATAAAAAATGTATCTATATTCTATGCTCTATAGACTACAGTTGAGCAACTTCAGACATGAGGAGGTTGATCGCGGCAAAAAAGAAAAGCGACGACCCAAATAACTTCAAAATAAAAAACAGTAGAATAATTGAAAAAAAATGCGTATGTGTATTGTGTTCGCGTGCCGAATATCTTTTATCTATTCTGTGATTGTACCACGGTCGTTGTTTTATCTATAACCACGGTGTATCACATAGATCCATAAGGTCACCTTATCTACAACCCTACACGGTCTATAAAAATAGATATTATAATATCCCAATACCGTGGTCTAATTCATGAACATTAAATCTGTCTAATCTGTTTTATAGATAATCAATTTTTTGTCGTTACGTGTCTTGTGAGCTTGTGGCATAGATACAATGGAATAAATATGGCCTGTGTCTATTCATTATAAGTTCAACTATCTACCGCAAATCCGCTACTCGATGTTACCCATATTACCTATTTGAATTTTCGAAATATTATTATTGCATTTCACTTATTACTAAAGTGTGATGGCCGATAGGTATATCATTTTCCCGTCACAAACTAAGGGGAATTACTTTTTATTATATTTATATACCTATTGTTCTAATTTTTTAATTTCCAAAGTTACCTACACCATTATTCAAAAATATACTAGCTGGCCTGGCAATGCTTAACTAGTGCTAGATAAAAGTGTAAATAATAGTACCTAATAATATTTGGTATTTATGAACAAAATATGTATACCTATAGGAAATATAAAGAATACCCGAAATATATTATATTTTTTCATTTTTATTTTGGTCTTAAAAATGTGTTGCCCCATCAAACACCATAAAATTTGCCAACCGAGGGGTAAATTACCCTCCTCCCCTTACCCTCCGTTAAACATGGCTCTGGGTTTGTGTCAGTTTTAAACACTACAACTATATTTCTACTTACATTAAACTTATACATAGCAGATTGCAGATATATTAGTATGAGCATGACGAATTAGTTCGTCATCAGTATATAAATACCCACTACCTAACTTTTTTTATTACAAAATTGTTATCCAAATAAAACCATAACAAAAACTTGAAAATTTCAAATAGTTATCACAATAACTCAAAAAACGTCAGAATATTTTGAAAAAATCGTGCCCCGTTTAGAAAGTACTAGTAGGTGGCACCTATATTATATTAATTGAAAGTTTTAGGTCTACGATTATTTTTAATTAAATTACACAAGAAATCTGATATGTTAATAGGTGTGCTACTGTTTTAGATGGAAAGTTGGAAATATGAAAAAGATATTTGTACTTATATTTTCTACGAGCCAACACATCGATGAACCATTGCCATACACAATGATAAACGATTCTGAGTAAAGTTCATGTAATTAAACACGTTTTGAAATTCCTTGGGTTTTACAATTTCCATACAAATTTGAACTTTAAATGCTTATAAGGACGTCATCATACCCACATGTACTGTTAAAACTACTCGACATAGCAAATTTTCGTTCAGAAAGGTCAACGATCGACTTTATAATTTTAAAACCTATTTGAATTGACCCATTAAAGATGAGAACATTATCTGTGTCGTGCCGTCGTTTTTTTTCGTTATTTTAACACATTTATACAGCTAAGGATACGCTAACGAATTAAAATTACGAAAAAAAAGCATATTATAGCATATGACGTCATATTAATGTATAAATTGTTCAATCATATTTGCGAGGTCAACAGTTTTTATTCAAATAAATCAAGAAATAGTAGGTATATGACGTGTTAAAATTTTCATTTTTTTCCCAAATTTTGAACTTTAAATATTCATAAGAAAATCATATATTCGGATTTTCGATGTATTAATTACCAATTAATAGTGCCATAAAAACTTCATATGATGATAGTTTGATACCTTGTATCGAATTTTCAAGCATTTGTAAAAAGCCACAAGTTTTATCTACATAATAAAAACTGATAAAACACGAATTAATTCAATTATGATGTAGCTGTAAAATAAACTTAAAAATCACCAGATTGTTAAGGAAACTGAATCATATTATAGAAAATATTAGTATTAACATTTTTATAATATTACAATTAATATTCGGTGGAAATTGTAGGTTTTTACGGTTATTCCATCAAAATTAAAAATCGAAAAGCTATTCGAGATATTTTTCGAAAAATTTTAGAAAATATTTGTTCTACTGATTATAAGTTTTTTCATCTAATAGTTCAATAGGAAGTAAATATTTTGATCATGTCCATCATTATACAGGTATTACAATATAAGTATACTATCCTTAGGTATAAGTATACTTATCTGATACTTTTCCGCTGTAGTCGGCAGATACCCACCATTCTGGCCTATAATTTTTGGCTAGATAAAGAACCCAATTACAAAATAATAATATTATTTTGATTATTGTGATTTTTAAATTTGTATGGCTTTTACTTGACGATTTATTATTATATCAACAGTCAAAACGAATTTTGATTTATAACGAAACGTTCTGTTTTATATCATGATATATTGTGTAACGTGTTCATGTACTATTGATCAAAAACAAATCGAAAGTCATGGAAAATATTATTTTGGGCGACTAACATACCTTATGCACCGGCGTGACGACGTAAAGAGAGTTTGAGTGTGTATTAGTATCATTACCCTCATAAAATTATCGTAACGATTGGAGATCATTGAACTCTACCACTCGGCCTTGATAAGAATTTCACATTGGTAATCGCGGCTTATCACAATATAGATTAGCAGTGCGACCAACGAAAACGATGGTTAAATGTGTTAACAGCACGAACTAAGATCTTAGTTTGTGGTTAACAGCCAAGTAGCTGATCTATAGATAAGTAGAAAACTGGCCGATCCGATGCTCATCTGCTCATTACCGAGTGTATATTTTCGCTTAGGTATCAAAGTTCTTTTGAATTTTGATCTTCAATTTTTCGCCGTTCGAGCCGTCATGTCTTGTGTAAACATATTTGAAAATTAGTTCGTTGGCAAAAATGATTTTTCGACAAAAAACACGTCAGCGAAAGGTCGAATGACGGTATTATACAGAAGAACGACCAGAGACTGACTGGGTCAGTCGGTACGTACAAAACCGGTACTATGATCGTTGCATTCTTTTGACGATTGGGCCGATACACCTTGACAGTCTGAATGCTAGTAGCCAACAAGATGTGGGCTTTCCTAATCTTGTTGTTGTGCATGAACACGTCCCTTTGCCGGTGCCTCGACAAAGAGGATGTGATATTCGCAGTAAACGCTGGTGGCGACGCGCACGTAGATAGTTACGGTATACTGTACCAAAGAGATTTCAATAAAGTAGGTACAGAATCGGATTATGGCAAGAAATTGTCCATTCAGCGCGTAAAGCCTCATGATCAGATACTTTACCAAACGGAAAGGTATTCTCAAACTACTTTTGGGTATGACATACCAATCATGCAAGACGGTGATTATGTGATGGTATTAAAGTTCAGCGAAGTATACTTTACAAATAGTGGTTTAAAGGTATCGTTTGTCATAATGAGTCGTTATTTCTAAGTGTTGTATTGATTAAGTACCATTTTTATTTTAGGTTTTTGATGTTCTGCTGAATGGTCAACACATAGTAGTACCACTGTTAGATATCTATGATAAAGTTGGATTTGGTTCTGCTCATGATGAGTATATTGAATTTACAGTAGATGGCACAACACTATATTGGAGAGGAGAAATATCTGAAATTAAAGGAAATCTTGTCAGAGTGGATTTTATTAAAGTATGCTTGTTTAAATATAATAATATGTTAGTTATACAAAAACTGTTTTTAATTTAATTTTACTTATTCTTTTTTAAGTATTTTCATTGAAAATATTAATTCAATTTCATAATTTCACTTATTAGGTTAGGTACCTAATTACCTAAAAGCTAATTAATAATTAATTATTAAAATACATTTTTTTAAATTCTTACCTATTTTTAATATTTGACGACTATGCGACTACATGATAAATGATTTTGTAATTATTTAAATAATACTATAAGTATGTTTACTTATCAAAATAACAAATTGTATTTTTTTTTTTTGTATAAACGAGCTTTTTAAGGCTCATAATAAAATAAATTAATATAATGTTATGTCCTTACTAAACATACAGCTGCCAACATAGAAATACATATACAATTTTAATATATTTATAATTTTGTTTGATTATGAAAATATAAAAAAAACCGTCTTTGATATTTTTATTTTACTTAACTAATATCTATTATTTTTGCATTTATTAATAGGGTGAACGAGATAATCCTAAAGTTAATGCAGTACTAGTAGCCAGAGGCAGAATTTCTGGTAATTTGGGACCAAGTTTAGATATTATGATAACTAATTGAATATTAATATTATAACTATTAGGTGTAATTTTGTTTATTTTAAATTTTATTGTTTTTTAGATATACCAAGATTACCAGATTTGTATTCGGAAATTGAACCACAACCACCAGATGAAATTGAAGTAGAAGAAGACCAACCAGTTAATGAAGCAGGCAAAGAACCTGTTAAAATAGTACAGCATAGTAGAAATCCAAGTGGACCTAAAGCGCCAGATCCACAAGATGTAAATTCTATGAAATTAATGCCAATATTTGGAGCTCTAATTGCATTTCTTGGAGCACTTCTTTTACTGTGTAGACTCTAAAGAATCTTATATAAATATTTTCTTTCTTTCTTTCTTTCTTTTTTTTACATTACAAGACTTTTATTATTCAGTATTTTATTTTTATTTTAATACTGAAGAAAGACAAACATAAATTCCACACAACAAAATTGTTACAGATACATAAATGTTGTTACCTAATTTGTATATAAAAACCATTTTCATAGTTTCGCTTATTAGAAATATATAATATATATTTTGTTTTGTAAAAGACATATTAATTTGTATTTCAAACGACTGAGCAATTGAATCTGTTAATTATACTTTATTTGAATTATAAAACTGGGAAGTTTATTGTAGAATTCCAAGACTGTTTTTATTGTATATACATTATAAATCAATAACAATAAAATCAATTCGGTATTTAAATATACATGAAAGATTGAATTGTACAACTGTTTAAAATGTAATTTTTTAAACAGTAATCTTGTAATAAAGCAATAGTTATGCGGTTGTTATTAATATGCGTGTTTGTTATTGCACACACTTATTTTTAAGTACAAACAGACATTAAATCTATCATAAATCCAATAAATATATTGTATTAAAAATTAGTAATAGAATATTTACTTGCTATTGGTATTTTGCATTATACCGAGGAATCTTAAATGCGGATATTTTGAAAATTATTGAAACAATATCATTTTTAACATACACATTTATATATATGTATAAACACACACATACACATACATATAAAAAAAAAAATTATATAATTAATAACATTGAACAACATAATATTAATAACATGAAAAACATTGTATTATTCCCGTCAAAAATAAATTATCACAAAAGTTTTATTTTATAATAGAGAAGTAAAATAATGACTTAGATTTTTGACTAGATTTTGTTGGTTTAAGTCTTATTTATTAGATTATTCTACTTGGAATGTTAGTATTAGAATAACTCTCATTTTTGCTAGGAATGTTGATTAATGATTATATAACAATAGAATCTTATTAGTCCATACTCCAATGTTTGATTAGAAAGTTAAATAACAAAATTGTTAAGAGTTGGCCTAATGGTTATTGCACTATAACAAATCGCGTTAGTGTATGTAATATTAGTTCCGAGTTAGTGGCTCTCAGCATACGGCGAATCGTGCACGCTGATGACACTATCCGTATCGGAATTGGTGGAAAACGGCGTTAGTCTTGTGTATGGGATAGGTCTTTTTCTCGCACTACAAAATAATTTTCAACCGTTATTGGACATCTTATTGCAGAATTCAAAGTATGAGGTGAAAATGAAGTTCAATATTTACCAGCTTGTAAATTTAAAAAAAAAACTGCCAAAAAATCAAAACATATCAAATCTAAATAAAACAAAATGAAAATAAAAACACACACAAATTATAACGTAGCCATGATGCATATCATCTGAAAGCAAAAAAAAATGTATAATGTCTTGAAATTAAAAATCAAAGTGCATATATGCCGTTTTAAAATATTATATTTTTTTTTTTTTTTTACATGTCATACAAAAGCAATAATTCAAATGGGTGTATGTGGTCTACTACATGGTCCTTATAATACGTGAAGATATATAATAAAAAATAATACATTTAATAACAAAAAATAAAAATAAAAACGTACACTATATAAATATAGTTTGTATTGTACGATTTTGCATTCAAAAATTCATTTCATTTTAATCCGTTTAAGAATTAACAATAAAGAAATAAAAACACAGTAAAAATTGTTTGAGAAATTCAAATCGTACAGGTATTTTTATTGTTAAGATAATAGTAATTCATATCTACATGGTCATGCATAATCATAATCTACTAAGAAAAAAAACAAATTATAATAACTGAAAGAAACAATTTAAGCACATGAGGGTGGCAAAATAATAAATAGTTAAAATAATTTTTAGTTTTGCTAATATAATATATTGAATTAGCAAAAATAACTTGGACCTTTTCATAAATTAATGGCGTATCATTTATAGGATTAAATATAATATTATAATCAAATACATGAACAATAAATAAATAAAAACTCGTAGATAAATAAGACCCATTGTTATAAAATGTAATATTTAAATTTGCCATAAATTTACAAAAAGGTATTTTACACACACTGGACAATATTTATACAAAATACATAAACTGATTATCCTGATACCTGTGTTCCAGTCTCATCATCCAAATCGTGATTCGAGCATAATTTAAAATGAGATAGGAACATAATTTTACTATTTTGTTTGAGAATTTGAGTAATTAAAAATGTAACATATTATCTTTTATAAAGTTTAAAACATTTTATGGAATCTTTTAACTCAAATATATTTATTTAAAAATGAAATTGGAGGTATAAAACACACACTAACATTAAAATTTACCTTGTAATTCGTCTTCGATCCAAAAAGCTAGGCGACCCCCGTCGCCTAGGTATGGATGCAGATCGAGACTTTGAACTACGGCTAGACACAGAACTGCTAGAGTCATGGCTAGAACTAGAACTGCGAGAGTAATGACTGCTTGATGAACTACTAGTAGAACGCGAACGACTTGAACTATAACGTCTTCTCTTTTTGTAAGACGATGATGATCTACTGCTGCAGCTGCTACTATCACTGCTTCTTTGTCTTCGAGACGAACGTTTGCGTTTGGAGGATTTATGCTTACGCCTGGGACTGGATTCCTCACTTGATGAAATCCGATTCTTACGTAAGCGATCAATTGAGCTAATGGAAACTGATCGAGATGTACTTCCTTTAGTACGACGGCGTGTTAATGGTGACTTTTTCTTTGAATATTTGTCAGATGAGCGACGTTTTGATGATTTATGACGGTCAATGCTAGTGTCGCTTGCACTGCTGCTACTGCTACTAGAACGTACGCGTTTGGATTTTTTTCTCATATCACTGTAAACAAATAAAGTAACTGAAAATAGTTATTTAATAATAACGAAACAGTTTAATTAAAAATTATTTAATCAAAAATTAACAAACCTGACACTAGATGAGGAATCTCTAATACGTCTTCGTTTGACACTTTTTTTTTTTACAGGTTCCTCAGAACTTTCACTTGAACTGGAAGAAGTTCTTACTTTACGTTTTTTCTCCATTAGTTTTTTTTTCAGATGAAGCAATGCTTGCTCCTGTTTTTCGTGCAATTCAAATACTTTTTTAATTTTTTCTGTAGTAATTTCTTTAATTATATTTAAATCAATATCACCATCTAATTCACCAGCTTCACTTGAGCTTGAATTTAAAAATATTTTATCTACTCGTTCGTTTGTCTTCTGAGAATCCAATTTTTTCAGTTGAGTTTCGTTATTTTGTGATGAAATTTTTATGTTATTTGGACGTCCATTAGCTTTAGTCACAACTAAACGATCCTCACTTTGCTCACGCAATGAAAATGTATATTTAGTACCCTTAACATTTTTTTCTTCATTAATTTTCGGTTGGCCTAATTTTATATATGTAGCATTCATATCCTTAGGAGGTGGTGTATAACATGATTTTTCACTATCACTACCAGAAGTTATACAAGTTAATTTTTCAGGTTGAATAATTGGTTTTCTAAATTCTCTTACAGGACTTTCATTCCTTTTCTTTGAATTGTATTTTGAGTCTGCTCTATCAGATTTCTTATATTTTCCTTTACTAGATTTACTATCGTCACAACTTTTTTGATGTCTATATGAATATTTATTGGAATCTCTTGCTCTATCCCTATCGCGTCCTTTAACTGGTGACTTAGTATGTCTTGGTGAATTTTCTTGTTTTTTAGATTCATGAACAATATCTTTATTTTTTGAATTTTTGTAATTGTCGGTTTTTGAATCTTTCCTACGGTAATCCCCTCGATCACTCTTATATTTACTTTCTAGTTCTCTCTTATCATTCTTATATGTTTTATCATCATCTCTCGAGTGTTTTTTATGATTATTTTCAGATTCATATTTTTTTTTACTATTTTCTATAATTACTTTATTAGATTTATCAAAATCACACTTTGATTTTATCTGTAAAGGACTCTTATTAATTTTTGCTTCAACATCTCTGAAATAAAAATATGAAATTATTTACTATCTATCAATTCACCTAATTAAATATATAAAAAAAACTTTTTGTTTTGTTCGCATCTCAAATTATTTTAATTTTTTTTATAATGAATTTGAATTACATACCTTGGACTATCTTCAGATGAAGAAACGTGTTTCTTTTTGTGTTTTTTTGATTTTTTTTTATCACTTCCCTTTTCTCTGCAAACACAATACATTTATTAATTACCTTAATACTTAAACTAAATCCAATATGTAAAAAAATATATTTATTTAATTAATTAATTAATTATGAAAAGGAAAAATTATCCTGCCATCTTCTTCTACAAGGTATGGGTTTAAATTATAATTGAAATATTAATTGTTTGTTTATTTTAATTAAAAAACTAATCTGATTTTCGCCAATAGTAAGAAAAACCAATAATTTTATTTGAATTGGTATTATCGATTATTATAACTCTTAAAAAAAAAAGATTTAATTAGTTTCAAATAAATATATTTTCTATCACAATAGACACGTAATATAATTTTGAATAACTTTCAAAACAAAATTTGAGACAAAAATTATGATAAATTATTAATGAGAATTTTTAAAAACAATTAGGAGTTTACCTATTTAAAACGTTATTTTGATTAAAAAGGATAGTAAAATAATTCATAACGGCGAAACAACAATAATCTGAAATTGTATTTATATAAATTCATAATGTAAATTTAAAAACAAAATAAATAATAATAATAATAATAAATAATAATTATAACAAGATAAAAATAACAGAAAAATACTTAAGTTAAAATAATTGTTGAATACTATTTGATAATGAGATAATTATTTGGCCTCAATAAAAATATACTTGTATTTGAACAGTTTAAAGTATTTATTTTTGAAAAATGTTTTTAATAATTAGCGAAATAATTAATTAAATTGTGATCAAATTATTTATTTTAGTATTTCATTTTATTAAAAATGAGTATAGCAGAATACGATACTGTTTGGAAAATCACACCAAAACAAAAATTATTGTATGGAAAACATAGTAACTTACCACTATTTAGTTTAATATCCTTTAATCAGTTTAACTAAACAGTAATCAACAAATCGCCTAATTAAACAAGTAGTTTTCACTGGGTATCTAAGTGTATCACAAAAATTCATAAAGCTACTTTCTATAATATGATGATCAAAGTTTTACTTATACAATTGTAGTTCTTCAAAACTAAAATGAAATAAATAAACTATTACACAAAAAGATCAATTAATCTTTGATCATCAACTTAGAGTGTGTTTAGTAAACATTTATACTTGTCCATAAATCCAATAAAATGTAGATTATTTACTAAAAAAAAATTAGTCTTATACATACTTTTCTGTTTTATGAGATTTTGATTTCTTCTTCTTTCGTTTCTTATGTTTAGTAGGACTTTTAGACCTTAATATTAAAATTAATAAAATGTTAAGTACTTATGATACAAATGTTTTAAAATGTATGAAATATATTAAATAAGAAAATTACAACTTACTGTAGTTCATTTGTTATACTGCTGTCTTTGTTTGTTGAGGTGTCATCATTCATTTGTGTTTGCGCAACTGCCTGATCCACCTGCAACGCCTTTAACTGGGCCAGTGCTGCTTCTTTTGTTTTTCTTTCTGGATCTAAGCTAGAGCCTTCAATGAAAAATTCTGATATACCAAAAGCATCTCTAAGTCTCGCATTTTTTTTCAATTGTTCGTCAGCATATTGATGAGTATCCTTAACGCTGAAAATTAATAAGCTGTTATAATCTAGAAGTGAAATATCTAACATATATTAATATATTAGACTATACAAATATGTTTATAACATATTTACATCACATAGAATACAGATATAGTATTAGGTAAATTATGTGATGTAATATATGCATATATATTAAAATAGATAAAGTACTAAAGATATAATATAGCTGATGTATTTCTATAGAGCTGCAATCAGTTAGGTATTTAAATTCTAAATTAATTTCTAGTTCTAAATAAATACATATATATAAATACTAATGTAAATTTCTCTAATACAATTAATTTAATTTGGTTGATTAAAATACCTTAAAAATGATTTTAAGCTATTAATATTAGCAAACTGCATTCCATTAAGGCAAATAGTATTCAGACAACCCCAGGGCATATGATGAAGAAATAATGTGCCTTGTTCATTTAAAGTTGATGGTGATTTAGTCATATTATTTGATTTATCTGTACAATAATCACAAGTTTTCTGTTTATTTTTTTTTTTCCGACGGCGTCTAGGCCTCTTTTTCTTTAAATTAACATTGACTTGTTGAACAGATTTTGTTTCTGCCATTATCATGGCATTTGTTGGATTTTTAAACACAGATTTTATGGTTTTTCTCCATATCCGCTTAAAAGATTGTTGCTCGACATTATTTGGGTTGTTCATGTTATTAATATAATATAGATAAATATAAAATTAATCTATTTATAAGTAATTATTAAGTTTTATTCAGTAAATTTTATCACAATTTAAAATATTTGGAAGACTTGTTTTAATATTAAATGTAAATAATTTAATGGAAGACTCGTTTAAATATTAATATATATATATATGTATAATTAAATGGAAGACTAGATTTATATTAATTAAATTATCAATATCACATGTCAGACTTGGAAGACATGGTTAACATTTAATAATTGAATTATAATTTAAATTTGATAAATCACGGTGGTTTATATTGTAATTTCTCCATGATTTACATAACTACACTCTACATGGATTATTATTTTATACTAGTTTCACTCATGATAAACAATAACTAAAATAAATGAGCACAACTTATGTATATAAATATAAAAACAAATTTATAAATATATATATTTTAATACAGTGACTCATACATCACCACCAGAGTAAACTGTGTATACAATACACTAGTGGGTGGTGCCAATAAACTTAAGGCAAGGAGGGGTAGGTTCTAGTATTGATCCAAACAGGGATGTAATGTTAGTGGCACAACATCACATTGTTTACAGTGTTTACAGATTAGTGCTACCATTTCAGAATACATTTACATTTTTTTAAATTTAGACAATTTTAATAAATATAAATCAAAAAAGAAAAATTTGAAAATGTTTTAATACATTTTATTATGAATGCCTACATGAATTTTACTAAATTGTGCTATTTTATTTATTATTGTACTTAGTACCTACATATAAAAATCTAACTTAAATGTTGAATGTATTTGTTTACTCTCAAAAGTCAACAGTTAACTGATAATCTATAAATTACAAAATAAAAAAAAAATATAAAAATATGCATTATAACATAATCAACCTACCTATATTAATTTAAATAGAACTGTGAAAATATTTTAACTTTAAGGTAGTATTTATTTAAACATGTTTATACATATTTACTAGGTATACCTAATCTACCTATAGTGATATGAAATTAATTTTTAAAATTTTCAAGTAAATTTTAAATAATTTTTATACTTGTTAATCAAAGTTTACATAAATGTATACACAAATAAACATTTATATATTAAACTACCTTGTGTAAAGTGTACTTACATTGGTCTACCAAATTCATCATACTCAGTTCCAGACTTGTGTTTACCCAATAACGTAGTTCTAAATGAATTAATTTTGTCAATGATTTCGTCTTGAGAATAACTAGAAAAGGAATAAATTAAAAGAAGAATCAATAAAATATATAGGTATTACAAACAAACGAAAAAAAGGTTCTGCATAGGCAATACCTACCCTTGGTCTTCCAGAGACTGTTCAAGTTCAATGCATTTCAATTCGACTTTTCTTTTACGATCGTGATCTAACAACTCTTGGTTTGGCTGTCGATTAGAGGCAGAATCTATCTTGGCTAATTCTTCTTCGGTCTTGAACGAAGTTTGATCCTTGACTTTTTTTACAGCCGCCCAGTTGCGTATTACATATCCGTTGGTTCCTGATCCGCGGGCCGTTGCCAACCCGATTCCATTGTACATGATGTTGCACGCCTAAGGGGACACAAAATCAAAATCAAAACGAGAAATAGAAAACGAAACTATATTGAATGGAACGATTTAACTTGCCGATACACTAGTCGCGGATTATACACAATAAATTCGGCTTGCTATGAGCACTAATCCGTCGTTATCACATCGTCACCGCACGTGACGGACCGATTACAAC
Source organism: Cinara cedri (assembly GCA_902439185.1). Classification (NCBI taxonomy): domain Eukaryota; kingdom Metazoa; phylum Arthropoda; class Insecta; order Hemiptera; family Aphididae; genus Cinara; species Cinara cedri. Next base: position 1,889,293 of record CABPRJ010001894.1, read on the forward strand.
ATGAAGTAATAATATTTACAATAATAATTATTGTGGACAATGTCCGAAAACGAACACTGTCAATCAGATTGGTGGTCCGGCGGAACGAGACAACACGACTAGGAGTTTGCGAGTTTGCAACCACAAAGCTCGCAAATAATAATAAAGCAGTTCAGCGTACGCACGCGGGGTGCGCGATACAAACACGCCACTAGCGCTAATCGTCTCTCAAAGTGCTAAGACTCAAGGTATGTTTAATATCATACGCTCCGAGATTATCGTTCATACTCGTAACTTATTCAGATCACAATTTTATTTTTATGAACCGTTTAATATTAATATTATTATTTTTGTTTTTTCATAGATTTTTTTATTATTAAACTAGTACATTATAAAATACAATTACAAAGTATTAAAGAAACAATTAAAATTACCTACACCTTTAAGCAAAGTTCAAAACTTATAAAAACTATATCTTATTATATAACAATATCTTTTTTAAGAACCTCTAGAATTCCAACCATAGTTATAAACTAAATTTATAGATCTATGCTTCTGACCACGAATACCTATCTTATATATCTTAATTCGTGTCTCCGACGATATATTTTAGTTTTTCATTCAGTGGCGTCATTATTTGGACCACGTATGGAATACATTGGCGTATTTAAAATTTAATATTAACGTAATTTAGCCCTGTTATAAATTGTTTGGCCTAAATAATGGATAGTGATTTACGTATTTCTGGTTTACATATTTTATTTTTAAATTAAAATTGTATTTTTTATTTTGAATTAAAATCAAAAACATGATTAAGATATTTTACGTTCATATTGTTAATGATTATCTAGTTCTTTATAACCATGATGATTCGTGAGTGAAACTTTATTAGTTATTACTTTATGTTTAATTAATGTGTTGGAAAATATGTGGATTACATTATTTTTGTTGTGTTGAAAATATTCTAGACAAGATTTCAATCACATGCACATAAAAAAAATTGAATGACGTCACTGTTTTCACCTAAGTTTTTTTTATACTTAATGTTTGTATTCTATACGCTTACCTATAGCTACAGTACTATCGCTGATGTTCTTTTTGGGACATTTTGAGGTTACATCTTATCATTGAATTGTTATCCGATAAAACGTTTTCCGACCCTAAAATATTTAATTGTACATTTTTAAAGTATTATAATATATGTTTTAAAATGTATTTTGTATTGACAAGTAAAAATTGAAATTAATGAACTGTAGACAAAGCTTATTTAAAAAAAAAGATAAGTATGTTGCTAAGAAATTTGAAACTTTACAAAGTTAAAAGTGGACTTGCACCAGGTAACAGTCATATTTTGTAGATTTTATTTTAAGGATTTGAAGTATACAAAATCATTTTTTTTCTAGTCGTTCAGATATGCAGATTGTCTAGCAGTATTCCACTGGAGGATTTCCCAGTTGGTACAGTATCTGAGAAACAAGTAAAACCTGAAAGAAAGTCAATTGTTCCATCTAACTGTAGATATGTATATCCTGAATTTCTCCCAGATCCAAAAATGCAATGGCGAAATCCGTTACGAGAAAAACTAGAACGTATGGACATGATTCAAAGAAGGAAGCATATAGATATTCCAGAGTTTTATGTTGGTAGGTAACAATAATACAATTATAGTTTGTAAAACGTTTTTAACATTATTGTTTTAATTTTATTGAATGGTCAATTTTTATCTTGATATTTATAGCAAATCTAATATTTTTACTGAGATATTTATTAATTTGCCATTACCAAATATTGTACATTATTTAGCTACAGTTATTTAATCATAAGTGTGTACATTTCCTTTTGTTAGGGAAAGCAGCAATCTTTGATATCAATTCATATACATACTCATGGTTAGTGGTGTATTGATAAATAAATTTATGGGTATTCACACCTATAATAGATTAAATAAACCATCCAAATCTTGTTACACTCAAAATGACATTCAATTTACTATGGATCAAACTACCTAATTACCTTTCTAACCAACACATTGCCTAGATATATATTTGACATCCTAAATAACTTTTTATTGGCATATTTCTGAAATTTTACATTGATAATTTATTTTTGTAATAGTTTTAAAATTAATTTACTTAGTTACTAACAAATGTTTGTGCAATTATGAATTTGTTTTAAAATTTACATTTACAACATAAATTTAGTTTAAAAGTGAATTGTAAACTGATAGTATTTGGTTTAGCAGGATTTTCTCTATGAAGATCTATATTTTAAACTTGACTACCAGTCTCTTCTCTTTTAAGACAGACTACAGGTATATAATAAAATAATAATTGTTTAAAAACAATATGTGAAAACAATTACACAATTTTTTACTTTTATGATGCAAACTAATTCATATCTCTAGAAATGTATAATGCTTCTAAAATTATCTACATTAGATTAAAGTTCCATTACATTATGTTAAAAAACAAATAATTTCTGACATACTGAAAATAATCATAAAAAATATACTTGGATGGTAAATCTTACAGAGAAGACAGCTGTTTACCTATGTGCACTCCTATAAATGTAAAGAAATACAAGTAAAGAATTACCGTCATATATATTTTTACCACAATACAATTTTCTCTGTCTATCACACTCCGTTAAGTTTAAGGCTAAGGGATATTATAAAGGATAGTATTTATCATGCCTTGGCCTAATGATTATTTTAACATATTAATTTATTAATAAGTTTATTTATGGTTAAAATTAACTTGTATTAAAATACTCTTTAGTTTCACAATAAAAATAATACTAGGAAAATCATTGAACCAAGACGTAGTATATAATATTTTTTAAAAAATGTATAATAGGCCTTAACCAGAGTGTTGGCATCATTGAACTGCGGAATGTATTTGTTGCTATATACATATTATAGCAACAAATCTATTTCGTACATAGCGAGATTGACAGAGAAAATAAGGTATGTGTAAAGGACCCTTACATTTTATTTGAGAACAACTTGAACTAGATTTAACCGTTTTTCCAATTTTTGGTAATAAAAATTAAATTTGATGTCTCAATGAACAGACAACATAGCAATAGCACAACTATATATATAAGTGTAAATATATTAACTGAAGCTGATTAGGCTGTTAATATTATTTCATACAACAACAAATGGCAATACAATTGTGTCAAAATCATTTCTATTTCTAATTTTGAAAAATACATTCATAACTTAATTCATTATATAAAAATATCAAATAAGAATTATCATTTATATCATATTATAACTTATTTATTTATTTTTATTCGTATTTTAAAATATATTGGTTTTAGTAAGGATTTACTTTGACTTATTTTGAATGGAGATTTTATATGTATTTATAGGTTTTAATTGTGAAATATTTTGAATAAGTGATATTTAGAGGGTGTATTAATGTAGTGTACTGTTTTTGTATGCATACTTATTTTTCTTTTTTAAATTCTTTGCTATAAGAATACAATTTTGTTTTAAAAACTAAATTGTTTCAACTGCTTCAATTATATTTAAACAACAAAAAAAAAAATTAAATTTTTTAATCAAATTCATACATTAATATAATACACAATCCGGAATAATTTTATCTTGGGTTAAAAAAAAACCATGTTCTTAAATATATTATATGTATAATTAGGATATTAACTGAAACATTTATATTATGTAAGCATAACATACCAAACAATTTTTTATTCTTGAAATTCATTAGTATTTTTAATTTTATATAATTAACTAATTATAGTTTAGATAAACTATATAAACAGTTGTTTTAGAAAATTTTTCTTAATTTAATATATTTTTTAGTTTTGAATTTATGAATGTATAATATATTTAATTAACTATAAGTCAATATTTATACTTTGGTTATTATTCAATTACTATATATTTTTTTTCATATTCTCAGGTACCATCATGGCTGTTACATCATCTAATCAACATGCTCCTAATAAAGCTACTCGCTTTGTTGGTATATGCATACAGCGTTTAGGATGTGGCCTTAGAGCTAATTTCACTCTTAGAAATGTTATAAAGCATATAGGTGAATACATATACATATTTTCTTAACATATTCTACCTGGGAAAATATAAATTATTTTATAATTAGGTACTGAAATGAAATATCAACTTTATGATCCAACAATACAAAAGATTGAAGTTTTACGTTTAGAAAAACGTCTTGATGATGAGTTGTTATACTTAAGAGATGCTCCTAATGAGTATAGTACATTTGATGAAAATATGGAAGCTGAATATTTACCTGAAGGATCACCTATACCAGTTAACACTACAATGGTAAAATTAATAATAATAATTATTATTAAAAATATGATATTATAACTCAAAATATAACTAATTTTTTTGTTTAGGTAAAATTAAAACCAAGACCTTGGCGTGCACGGTGGGAAAGAAAAAATATGAAGGGATTGGCTGATTTAGAACTACCAGAGCGATTTTATAAAAGAGCTGAAGAATTAGCCACACCCTGGGAGAAATATGATTTAATGAAACAATATAGGTAAATTACATTTCCTCAAATTGTCTTATCAATTTAAATTATTATAATTTTCAATTAATATTTGGTTTTATAGGAGAACAATACCAGAAGAAGAACAAAAAGAAATATTTGCGGAAGTTTACTCAGAATTACATGAAGTTAATGTTATGCGGAAGAAACAGAAGCGAAAAAAAGTTTTTATTAAACCCTTTAAAAATTAATTTAATTATCTGCACAATACCTAATATAGATTTGTTTAATGTATTTTTTTGAGTTCATTCAGTTTAAAAAAAAATATATATTTATATATTATAATAAAATTGATATTGAAATTATAATAAAATGTACAACCACTAAAAAAACAAAATCCAAAATTCAAAAACCAATAGATCAATTCAGTATTATAAGAACTATAAAAATATGCAATGAAATACATACAATTTTTAAATCCTAACTTTTCAACACACTTCTTTTAAGTAAATACAAAATATACAGGAACAAACAATACAACATTATCCAAATAGAAAACAAAATTACTATAATCAAAAAATAAACAAACTTTCTAACAATCCAAAAAAAGTAAGTCTACAATATTAAAGAAGCCACCACTAATATTAAAAAAAAACGCACACAAATTCAATATATCAATAAATAACAACATATATAACTCAGATTTGTACTCCGAAAAAATATTAAACGCATTTAACTACTATGTTACATCTATGGGCAATAATAAAAACACAAATAATAAAACTTACACTAGTCATTCCTATCCAAACAATAATTATTGTCATTTGTTTTACATTAGCAAAATCGCAAATGAAGAAATAATAAATATAGTTAATTGCATGAAAGATGACTCGGCTCCGAGTAAATATGGTATTAGCGTAAAAAGTATAAAGATAATTATTAACTACAGTTTATCTTAGTTTATATATTTAATCTTATCAGAAATATTTAAAATTGCAATTGTAACATTAATACACTAAGAGGATTCCATTAAAGACATCTTTATGTATAGACCAATAAGTCAGCTTAGTGCTTTCCCTAAAATCTTCAAAAGAACAATGAAAAATAGGCTACTGGTGTATCTAGAGGAAATGATATCCTTCCAAAATCATAATTTGGTTTCAGTAAAAACATTTGTATGGAAGACGCACTTATATACTTAACAAAAGAACTATATTCAGGGGCATATATAACAAAAATAAAATTATAATAGTATTTATAGACCTTAGTAAGGCCTTTGATAGAATTTCATGTAACATGCTACTAAGTATCATATCTTCCGTAGGTATAGCTAATAAATCTTTCCCATTATTTAAATCATACCTTCACGAATGCAAATAGCAGGTTAAATAATAACAATAATCACTATTCATCAATCAGGTTAATAATCATTTTAGTGAAGAAAAAATAATTACTAACAGCGTCCCACAAAGAACAGTTTTATTTCCTATATTTTACATAATTTATGTCTCAGCACTAGGTAAATTAAAATTGAATGGTCAAATAATATATGCTGATAGTCTTGGAAAAAAAGTGGATTACAATTAATAACTAGTTTCTAAAATAACTTAAAATTAAACCTCAACAACTAAAAATCCACAACAATTACTACATTAAAAAAAACTGCTCTTGTACTGCTATCTATCACAAACTATCTGGGTATTGTAATTGACTAGCCACTTAATATGGAAAATCCACACCAATAATGTAATCTGTTAACTAAGCAAATTAACACACCTAGTCATGACTCATGATGTCTAGGGAACTAATCAATTTGTATTTCCTCTGAATACTTTCATTCACCATGATATATTCCGTCATACAATATGGCATGAAGTCAAATCTTAATTAATAAAATTCTAGGGGCTCAAAGTTTATTTTGAAAATAATACTAAATAAGCCCAAAATGTTTCCATCAAATGCTTTATTCAAACATTTCAATCAATAAGCTATGTTTTTAGAGAAGATAACTTAATTAAATCAAAATCATATACAATATCAGAAATAAAAATATTATAATACCCGATATAAAACATTGAAATGAATGTAATAACTACTTCATTCAAGTAACCCAGAGGCTTATAAAAAATATGCCCAACGCATTATAGAATTGCTCATCATATGAAATCTTTAAAAAGTGTTTTAGATTATGATTATTACAAACAGAAAAGTACTGAAAACTCACTAGCTATAAACCAACTATGTACTCATAAGCATCTCTTATTCTCAATGTACTTATGTTCTCTAATTAATCTATTCAATAAAATAATAAAGAAAACACAAAATTATTAAAATGGTTAATACTTGTAAATAAATAAAGAAATAATAAATTAATTAATGAATGCATCTTCTGGAGTATTATAAGATAATATTAAACTCGTGTTGATAATTATGAACATTATTTTAATGTAATAATCAAAATCAAACAAGATATAACTTCATAAACAGCACCAATAGAAATATGAAAATAAGTCTGATAAAATATTTTAAAAAAATAGTAAAGTTAATTAAACGAGCTCAATATTGTCTATAATATAGTAATATTTTTGTTTTTTTATATTCAGTCACATTTTACATTTTGACTGCGATATACCAGATGATGAATTTTTAATTTGAAACCGGTTGTATAATACACTTATCATAATACTCCAGGTGACGCCATTCATTCATTTATTTATTTTTTATTTCTATATTTATTTACTATAAGTTATATAAGGTTATATTTTCCTATTAAACATCAATAATAACATAATTTCACTCTTGATATATTCAATTTGTTATTTTTTGTTCAATCTTAAAATTAAATACTTTTCAAAATTTCATATTAGACACTGTATTTTTATTAAGTTACTCATTGTTCTACAATACGAGGGTAAACCGCAGTGTAGACCAATTTTTAATGTTATTTCTCTTTAATTGTCTATAATGTTTATATTTCTTAACACTAGAATAAATTATTATTATTATATATATTTTTTTTTATATTTAGGGTTGCTAAACATTCAAACATAAAGACCTAAGTCATAATTCCCAACCTGTTTAATAACCAAATTGTGTTGTTTTTGTATTTTAAATTAGTTATGTATCATTTAAATATAACCTATATACTTACAGGATTAAAAATAATAAAAAAAAAAACCAATCAATAATTTGTTTGAATTTTAAATTCAAGATGACTTGAAAGAGAATTCTAACTAGGTTTTCTAATATAATTATCAAGATACATAAAAAGTTACTATTTTAATGTTTGACTTGCTGATGTGTACAAATAAAAGAAAAATTTCAAATTTCACATTAGTATACAATGAGTAAAAATGTTTTTGAAGTAACAAGTTTTCACAAAAGAAAATTTATTTGTTCAATTGATTAAATAAATTCTATTGTTCACATTTGAACAAATAAGAAATTTCTCGATTTCATTACAAACATAGAATGTTCTATGTAAACAATTCGAGCAGTGAATATGCACAACATAAAATAATAATTCTTAATATTGCTGAAAATTATTACAACTTAAAGTGTTATATTTGTTTACATTTACTTTTAAAACTGACAGGTTTCCCTTTAAGCTTAAAATCTGAACTAAATAAGTAGTAGCTATCAAAATTAAATTAACCATATTGTATATTATTTTAAATGTTCTTGTCTTATTGTAAAAAGCTAACAATAAGTAATTTACCTTTGAAGCATTTTGAAAATTTGATAGAATGATTGAAACTTATTACATTTTGATGCAATTATTTGTAGTATTAATTATTTTGTAATTTTTATTGAAAGGTATAAGTTATTTACACAACATATATTTAAAATGTCTATAAGAAGATAACATTGTTAGATGCATATTAAATATTACTAAATGTTTATTTATTTGAAAATTACAAAAATCATACAATATAAAGATTTCTGTGTACGCAAATACAAACGTATTACATATTATCAAAATATACAGAAATTCAATTTTCGCATTATTTTAATATTTACATAATAATCAATGATATACTAAATTGTATTTGTAAGAATATGAACCTTTATAAAGAATTAATGTTTTATTAACTAAAAGTTTTGATAAATAAAAAAGGTGATTAATAATAAGTATATAAAAAAAATTCACATTTTTACTACTTTTATTAATATAAATATTTTATCTCTATAAGTTAGATTGGGCACCCAAGTTAACAAGAAAAGTAGGCATACATATTTATATTCTATTTTTGTGAAATTATTGTAGGTAAACACACAAACTATAAATATTTTATAATAGAATAAAAAAGAAAAAAATACACTCAATTTTAAAATATAAAAACTATTAGAGAAATTAGGTAATAATAAATAATTTTCTCAAATCTTTTATGAATATTCCTTTCAAAAATTAATAGTTTGACACGTAACCTGAAAAAAAGAAGTATATATAATTACAATTGTAAAATTTTGTATTGTCATTAAACATACAGTTGGATAACTTATATATTGTGTACAACTTACATTTTAATATTTAAAATCTGATGGCAAGTTGTACTTTACATATGGTACTTCCACATCATCGCCATCAGTGTTGTTACAGCATATTTCAAAAACTAATGATTTGACATGAGGTTCAATTTTTTTTTTCGATATGTTACGTACAATATCAGACATTTTAGTATTGATACGCTCTTCTCTCTTTGCTTTGGGCATAAAAAATGAGTATAACATACAAACTCCTTGGGAGAGCATAGTGATTTCCAGTGCATGTTTTTCTTTAAAGTAGTTTATAAATTCATTAAGTGTAAGTTCACCTTCCACTTCAAAACGGTCCCATAAAGTCCATTCAACATCATAATATTTAGACGTTGGTGCAGTTAAAGGCTCAGAAAAACCAAAAAATGGTAGAGCTAAATTAACGAAACCATTTTTGTACTTTTCCAATTCCTTAATTCCCCAAGCCAATTTAAGGAATTCTTGGCAAACCAGACCAGCAACAACAGAAGTTGTTGTAGCAATGGCTGGAATTATTTTACCAGCAATAAGTTTGCTCTGATGTCTGTCAGCAGGTAGAATATCATAATTCGACGCTCTTAAATTAGATGCGGCCACAATATAATCAATATGTAAGTTATTGTCATCATCTTTTTCAAATTCTAAAGGAACGATTTTAAAATCTTTTAAAGAGGCTGCTGGTGGCAAATCTTTTGGTGTTTTATTTAGTTTATTTTGATCATAATTTGATGACCCATTTGTGATCTGTGAATCATTTTCAGCAATCCTTACACCAGACCTTGGAACAAATTCAGGAACTTTGACCGAAGATACAACATTGGCTATATAGATACGATCTCTAATCTGGTTAATGTTATATGTCTCTGCTCTTAAATTGGCCGCTGCAAAAATATAGTCCAAATGCAACATGTTATTAATATCAAATGCAATTGGTTTTGGACAACGTTTGGGTCCAGACCAAAACGGCTGACCACTAGATGTTGTTTGATCTGGTGGAAAATTGAATAAAAGTTGCTTGATTTGATTATTAAATTGATCTTCAAACTGCAGTCTTGCCCATTCAATACAATCATCAAAATTTTTGGGGGCTTCTGTCACTGACTTTCTAACACCATCTATAATTTCTGCTGGTTGTAATCCGGGTAAATGATTTGTGCGTTCGATAAAATTAGGATCTTCTAAAAATTGTTTGACATTTGTTGGAACTTGTGTAAAAAGTCCTTCAAATAAATCTCTTGCCCATTGTAATGTGTGTTCAATAGCATTTGGGAAATTTTTCAAAGTACATATCGGTATGCTTTTTTCTGGAGGATCTTGGGATGAGCTATATGATTCAGTAAGCATTGGTAAAACAATTTGAGTATTGCCCTTTGTACCCAAAGTTCCAGACTCTAAAAGAGGTTTTTTATAGTAAACACAACGTCTATCCACGTATATACGAGCATCAACATTATCTAAAGCATTAGCCACGCCATCCAAATTATTGAAAAAAGTATCATTGTATGTCTGTTCTGTTTCTGGACAAACTTTATTTGTATGTGGATCCACGTTTACATTAGGATTCATTTGTTTTATAGCTTTGGCAGCTGTTTCTGATTTTGACGTTTGAACATCATGAGATCTAAACAAAAACTGTCTGTTTAAATTAGATTTTTCAATTAAATCCATGTCCGTTACAATAATTTTACCATTACCACACCCAACACCCATAATTGCAAAATTTTTTAACAATTCACAACCGATAGCTCCAGCTCCAACAACAAAATACTTCAGATTTCCTAAAATAGTTTGAAATTTTTGTCCATACACAGCTACTTGACCGTCATAACGATTACCAACAGGTTTAGCATCTTCTTCTGTGACTCTTTTAGGCAAAGTTTCTGTGGCATCAAAATAAAACCATTGAAATATTGGGCTAAATTTGCCAGAACATGATTTCATGACTTCTTGTGCTACAATACCACCAATAAAAGACGTCATAGGATTAATATTACCAGCACAAACGCTAGAAAAAGTTTTTATTAAATCGACATCAAGTTCAACAGAAGTTGTATTGACACTCTCAGTTAATTTTAAAAACGCATTAGCATCTTCTAAATTCCAGGGAGTAGGAAATCGACGGTTGACTGAAACAAACTTGTGTAAAGCTATAAATGCCAAATGCAATTGAGTTGGTCTATCAAATTTACCAAAATCAGAAATTANTTTCGGCATTTTTACTTGTGTAGCAATACCACCTTTAATATAATCTGAATATGACGTGGTGTCACCAATACTAAATGTATATGGTCCCAACACTGTAATTTTTTTTGGTTCGCAACCATTTATTTCAGTCATACCTTTTACTTCTTTAAAGGTTACATAATCTCCATCTTGGAAACCATGACGAGACTCTTCCAGGCACGTAACTATTCCTTGTTCATCCTTTGTAATTCCAGCCACCATTACAGAAATTAGGTTTTCACCAGTAGAGTCTGTTACAACAAAATCCTCACCAAAGTCACAGAACACTTGTGAAAATACACCTCTTGTGTCAGCGATTATAAGAGCAATTCCATTTGGATGTGTAATATCTGATACGCGTAATTGTTCATCTAATGTGGCTTCTGTTAAAACTACTACTTTGAACTGCTTGATAAAAGAATCGGACAAAACTCCAGTGTATGCTTTAACTGGTACATAGGAATTGAGTTCTGCCAACTTTGGATAACTGACTACAGCTCTATTCTTTCCAATATCTTTTTCCGACAAGTAGAACTGGGACGACAAGTCTCTGTAAGTACAAACAACGGAATCATGCAATGTGACGGATTTAACACCACCGAGTATGACATTCTTGGCAATTTCAACGCCCAATCCGCCAAGCCCACTGATTAGCACGTCGGATGAGGCCATTTTACGCATTGCATCATGACCCAAAACGTAAAGCTGACGCGAATAGAGACCTTCATCGATTTCTCCTACGCCGTTCTTAGACATTATTACCTGATTGACTGCCACAGAGTCAGAGGATACCACTGCAGACGATTCACCGGAAGCCAGTTTACGCTTCTTGGCCGGCAATTCACAGGTGGTGTCTAGTACTTCAGCACCAGACATCGGACAACAAAAAACCAAATCGTGGAGTGCACGGCCTTAGTATCACGACGGTAACTATGATCACGGTACACGCGCAGTCTACAACTTTATCGGTATACAATTACGTTAGACTTAATTGTGAAACGGTATACTGGCTGTTTACCAGAAAGAGTACCAAAACTGTACAACTGTGCGAAACGTTCGGTCCAATGGCGTCGCTCCAATCAGTTAGAGGACGACCGGCATTTACTTTACCTTAGTAGTTCGTACAAAGGAAATTCGAGTCGATTTCGTTTGTCTCCGTTCGCCGTCGCACGTATTTTCCGAAGCCCAAACTGTCCAATCGTGACGCCGCACCAAATTATCCATTTATCAATGTTCTTTGTATCTCGTAATCAGCTGACTACGTCATGGTTCGTGTTTCCTTGGTCACACTGCAATTGCAGTAACTTGATTAACCATTGATCTTCGGGCAGCGCGCTTTTCCAATTTTCGAAAATTGAGTACATTATGCAAAAAAATATCAGTCATTCGGATTTTGGAAGCCAATCTAGAAACTAAAATACCTATAAGTTATCGTATTAATCACAGATAATGTTAAATTCACTATATGAGATATACTAATAATGTAGTTATCAGTAATTTCAGTTTGCTGCTACGATTATCAACACAACCATCAATTATATTAATTGAATAATAAATATTAATGATAACAGATTATAAACTAAATAAATTACGATCAAGGCTTTGTTCGTTTTAACAAACAATGTACATTTTTTTACATAGAATTTACACTATTGTAGATTCGTCATCTACATATTAATTGATGGTGTGACTGTGTAAGTAATGTATTCCTTATTAAAAAAAAATAGTAAAAAGTGTACACTTTGTTAAAACTATTGACTTTATACTATTATAAAGTGAATAGTTAAAACAAACATAGCATAACATATGCAGTCATGTCAATAAGATAACACTGCACAAAAACATGATCGCCACTAGTGTACATCTACGATTTAAGATATCATAGAGTAATTTCACAATTTAAAATAATCTTTAATAGTGGTATTTACTCTATGGATCATATATTCATATGGTTGCCCATCAAGCAGTGATAATGTGACCTAAGGATTTATTATTATTCAGGTGAACATGATATTGATACCATAGACTAACACTTACTCTATGATTGATATCAAGATAATCGATATTGTCTTGTTTTGGTGACAACATTAAAAACTAAAAAGCTATAATCGAAACAGCTAATTTTTGGATTAAATTCTGTGGTCACGAAATTAATGTATAGATAGATCAGATGTATATATGAGTATATACTCATGGATCATGTATGAGCAACCATATTATCTTATATCGTGGATATATCATAGAATAAATGATATTATTGTTGACACGATGAAGAACTTCCCTTCTTGCCGATTTATTCATGGTTATCGTACAATCTTAAAGTAATGATAATCACGGTTTAATCATATATATATATATATAGTAATATTACTTTATGGATTAAATGTAATACATTATCTATGAGGTATTCATATCAAGTTAAAAAAAATAACCTAAAATTGATAAAATAAACAAAGTATGATAATAGCGTTATTCTGTTATCTGTTTACCGCTCTTTCCAATTTATTAAAAATCTCGGATCATGAACTATGGATAGAGCTACGGCATGATAAACGCGCACTACGAGTTGAAGACATCATTATTATCGAGTGCTAAGGAAACTGATGTCTATTACACATACGTATCAATGCTTGTCGCATATATTTCATAATGTATCATATAATTATTATAATACCACCAGACAGTCGTGATGATAGGTACATTATACGTGATTACGAGAATTCAACCAATTGCGCGTAATATAAATTTTGTGCATTCGCATTTCTTATAACTCTCCTTAGTTGTGTTTGCTTTAAATATGTGGTCAATAGCTCTATCCATAGTATATGATCCAAATTAAAGGTCTTGAACCTTAATTTTGACAAAAATTAGTAATCACTTAATTGAACTATCATTGAACACTATAGGATAGCATATATTATATAGAGTAATTCAATGCAAGGTGTACAATACACCTTGGTTCAATGCTCAATATATTTTAATCGTGATAATAATACGATCTCACGTCTTAATAGCTGCCAAATTGATATCAGATGTAATATGTCCGACACATAGATATTAAAGAATAAATAGGCCGTGGCTATACCAACAAATTTAATCTATTCTGTGGCTATACCGACAAAATTAAAGAAAATGTACCAGAATGGAGAAGAGAGAGATTATTTTTATCCACAGATATCTATACTAATAGACACGAAAAGATTACACACCACGCGTGGAAAGATATAGGGTGCTCTTCGTTGACTGAGTGATTGTAAATTATTGTGCGTATCATAAGGCACAATACAAATAAACCTTTAGCTAGATTTTGAATATTGAAGTACCAAATATACCCGACGTCCCAATATAATATTACGAATACCTAAGACTCACTTATTAGCACAAAATATAAATTACGAATTCCCTGCAATTCACTGTAAAATCATTGACATGTGTACAGTAAGCGTACGATAATTTGTATTTAGAGTATTATTGTAAAATTAGTACATCTAGTGTCAAGGCGGGTTACATTACTATGATATATTTCCACGTAGCTCGTAATGTAGTCATACGAGTTCGTATCTATTAGTCTTAGATTATAAAGTATAGTATAGTATATACACCTAAACTTTTATAATATTATAAGTTCTATGTATAATAGATATGTGTTTTTATCAATAGTCTCTTTCTGGCGGAGGAATTATCACAAGATATACACTGTGATTATTATCATTGCAAGATATAGATATTGGAGATTATAAATCATAATAATGAACAATTATTATAAATATAAATTATTAAATTATATTGTACGTCCTATTATATTGTTATTATTAATTTCATTATTTGACTAATTTACTCCTAATTGAATTCTTTAATATCTATGATTTTGACAAATAAATTATCATCTCCTAATACTGTTATCTATTTGTATTAAGACCTCTATAATTTTTATTTTCATGTCCGTTCCCGTACATAGACATAATAAATCTATAATATAAATCTATTTTGTCTATGTTCCCGTATGATAAGTATTGATGGCCTATCCCAAGGTTTGTAGATAATATATTATCTATAAACCTTGGGCCTATTCATTATTTTATGTCTGTGGGCCGACACCGACGTAAAATGCGCAGTGATAGTGTAATTTGGTTATCTTGCTGACAAGCCTATATATTTAGTAATATCTTACACCATGCGCAGAACCAAGTTATTGATATATGATTAGTATACTTATCTATGTACGATGTTTTAACGTCATGTTTGTGGTTTTTTGGCGGTTTTCTTATAAACCATTGTTTTTGTCCAACATATTAGGTTTTAAGTGTTTTAATTATAAGTATTTATTAAATAATAAAAACATGACTCAAAGAACATTAATGTAAGTGCTTTTTATTTTATTCATATCGTATTCATTATTTAATGTATTTTTTTTTTTTGTATTTATAGGTCTTATTTTAACAAAAAGGAAAAGAGTCCACTAGTCTCATCAGTTAGTATCAGTATGACATCTCCAGAGTAAGTTAACAATTTACATTATTCATATAATATCATGCTGCAGTAAATAACCTAAATCAGTTTGGACAAGAATTGACTAGTAAAAAATATTTAAACCTAAGATGGTTCAGATAAACTCTTTTTCAAAAGTCATAGTTTTTCTTGCATGCTATTGCTATAGTCTAGAAATTGTTGAACCCACTACGTTAAGGCCTATACTCTATTAATTTTAATTTTTTATAATTTATGGTTATATTAGATATATTACAAGTTATCAAAGTAAAGAGAGGACAGTTTGTATGAGATTAATTTTTTTTTATTGAAACTTTGTTACAAAATGAGTTACAACAATTAATATTTAAACAGTGAATCAAAACTTATAATTTGGTAAAACAATAAAATACAATTTACTAAATCAAAAAACCAGTCTGATTGAAAAAGGAATTGGTTGATAGTATTATAGGAGTTATTTGTGAAAATATGATTGATTGAGCATTAAAAGAGATTGTAAGAATTTATTAGAACAGAGAGAGAAATATGTTAAGGGATAAGAAGAAGGCAATAAAAAAGAATTTGGGATATATTGAAAATAGATTTAGTGATATAGTGAGTTCCAATTGCAAGAAAAATGGCTCATGAATGCCTGAATAACTGGGAACTCAATATAATTGTTCATAAACTATTTTTATTCTATATATTTATTAAATGTATGTTTCAATTTCAATTTCAATTTTAGAGATCTAGTAGTTGCGTGTACTAGTCCATTAAAGACTTACGGTAAAAGGAAAAAACATGCTATGGTATTCAGTGATAGCAGTGATGAAGAAAATACTGACATGTAAATTATTTTATTCATAAAGTTTAACATTACATATTTTTTGATGTTCATACTTTCTACTAAATTTAGTAAAAAAAAGTGTGAAGAAGGTTCTCCGCTAACCACTCAAATAAAGCCTACAGATGTTATCAATAGTAATTCTGATATTGAAAATAATAGTACTAATAAACCAAACGAAGATCTTGAAATTAAAAAAAAATTGCCAACAAAGCTTGAACAATTAAATGAAAGAGTGTCTCCTGAAAAAATAATAGAATCTACTGAGATACAAGTGCTTAAAAATAATACAGACAAATCTCCAAAGCTCCATAATAAAATATCTAAAACTGAATATGATCCAACAAAAACAAATTATGATCCTATAAAAGATGCCATTTGGGATCTTGGCCAACCGTAAGTATAAAATGAGTATTAATAACTTGATTTAAAATTAAAACATTTTGTTTATAGTTATTAATTAATGGTAATTATGCTATTTCTGTAAAATTTGATACTTAATTCATTATTTATTTTATAATTTTTTTATAAATAGTATTCTTTATACCAATTTCAAAATGATTACACAATACTTAATCTTAAAATTGCATACAATTTTCTATATTAATTACTACAATTTAGTAACTTATAAAATATAATACTACCACCTACCAATTATCATAGGAAAATGTTATTAGTTATGTTTCCCATCTTATGTTTGTATTTATTACAATTTATTTTCCTCTCATGTATTCAAATAATATTAATACTATGATAATATAAATTGATCCTAAGAAAATATGTATGCACTTAAAAATGCTGTACATATTAACTATTTTATGAATAAATTGTTACCTATTGTTTAACACAACTTTTTAGTAAAATTAAAATTATATGTATATTAAAAATAATTAATTTTAATAGGACTCCATACATTGCACTTACAAAAACTTTTTCATGCATAGAAGAAATTAGTGGCAGACTAAGAATTATTGAAATACTTTCAAATTATTTTCGCTCAGTAATTGTTCTTAGTCCAAATGATTTATTACCTAGTGTATATTTATGTTTAAATAAAGTTGCTCCTGATTATATTGGTTTGGAATTAGGTATTGCCGAGACTACACTTTTAAAGGTACCTATTATAGTATTTTTACATCATTTGAAAAAAATAAAACAATTTATATACTTATGTTTTTATATTTCATTTAATTTATTTTAGGCTATTGTTCAAACAACTGGGAGAAGTATGGCACAGGTAAAAGCTGAGGTTAAAAAAATCGGTGATTTAGGCATTGTTGCAGAAAAAAGTAAAAGTAATCAAAAAACAATGTTTAAACCTGCCAGATTAACTGTTAAAGCTGTATTTGATAAATTGAAGGATATTTCAGAAATGACTGGAAATGCGGTAATTTATTATATATTATTATTATACTAATACAGTTTTTTAAAAAAGTTCATAAGTAAATGTTATTTATTATTTAATGTAGATCATGTCTAAAAAACTTGATAAAATCCAATCAATGTTTATTGCATGCCAAGAATCAGAAGCAAGGTTTTTAATGAGGTCATTAGCTGGGAAATTAAGAATAGGACTTGCTGAGCAATCAATACTACAAGTAAATCTAAATATTAATAATATTAATATTACTTGTATCACCATACAAGTGTACAGGTGTATTTTATATAAAACTATTAACATTTTAATTGAAGAGTTCAATGTTGGGTAATATAAAAAAATAATTGAACTAGGTATGCAAATAGTTTTCTATTTTTTTTTTAAATTTTATAATTCTATATACATAAAAAATTTTTTTTTTAAATTTTTTTATGTATATAGAATTATAATATGGCGTTCAGTATATAATGTTTGTGTGGTCTTATTTGATACAGATGAAGGAAAAATAATTAAATCATTTTCATTGAGTCAATGAATCTTTTCGATAAAACCCATTTTATACACATTTGTTACCATGTTATCTATTGCACCTAAATACGTTATAACTATCCATCCCTAATTCATTATTAAAAATTGTATTATTTAACCAGGTCTCAATTAATGAAATAAAAATATAATCAAATATAGCAACATTATAATATAGTAACAATTTAATTCTGAGACCTCTATAGTTTTAGTTAAAGCCAAAAGAATTTAAATGCTAAAAATATTACATGGTATCACATCGGAAAAACAGATTAAATTACAATTAAATACATTAACAAGATTCGCTAATAGACATATTTATAACTAGTTTTTTTATGGAGAGGAACTTGACACTACGTTATCTGGAAGAAGGCAGCCCCAAAATCTTTCACCTAAATCCCTTCCGGCTAAAAAGTGGACTTCAGAATTTCAGTCATTTTGTTCATAGGTATTTACATAGAAAATGATACATAGAATGGATGTTAAGTTATCATCTGAGCTATTGCAACATCTTTAATTTTAGAAAATAATTTATTCTTAATTTGCTCAGAAGTGACATTAGGATGAAATCTTGAGGCAAAAACATTCCCAAATTTTTCCTGACACTGAAGACAACGTGTTGCTATTTGCAATTTCAAATTTAACTATGAAGTTACCACCCCAAGATATCTATAGAAGGCTTAGCTGCATGTAAATATGATTCATGAGAAAGCATTTTATTACCACTTGAAGCTAAATAAATATTAATGTTTTCTCTTTTTTTAAATTTTTATCTTTATATAATTGTTATAATTTTTTTTTGGCTATATTTTTTTTGGTTTGGTTTATTATTTTATTTATTTAAATTGAACTCAACTCAACCACCTTCAAAGCTTTACTAATAGGATGCGCTTGCAATTTGTACTTATTAACATTTTATGTAGCATGTATACATTTTTGTTTTGTTACAATAAATACATTATTATTATTATTATTATTATTATTATTATTATTATTATTACTAAAATAAAATGAAATATAATTAGAAATTAATTTTTTTAGGCTCTTGGATTAGCTTGTACCATGACACCACCAGGTGATACAGTCTCAGCTAAATTGCCTTCCAAAATGAAAGAAGAAGAATTTAAAAAACATTATGATGAAACTACATTAATCATTAAGACAACTTATTGGTAATTAAATGGTTTTATGCATTTTTATTTTTAAATCTATATCTTATTTATGATTTGTAGTGAGAATCCTAATTTAGAAGTTATAATACCAATTATCTTAGAAAAAGGTGTTAAAGCATTGCCAGATAATTGTAAATTAACTCCTGGAATTCCTTTAAAACCAATGTTAGCACATCCTACTAAAGGTGTACATGAAGTATTAAGTAGATTTGATGGATTAGAATTTACATGTGAATGGAAGTATGATGGAGAACGAGCTCAAGTATTTTTTTGGTGTTTGTTTTTGTTTGACTATGTAATTTTAATTATTTTTATCTATAATAGATTCATTGTACAGAAGATGGAAATATTTTTATTTATAGCCGTAATCAAGAAAACAATACTAGTAAATATCCAGACGTGATTAGCCGTATAGATTCCATTAAATCCCCTGATGTTAAGTCTTTTGTGATGGATTCTGAAGTTGTTGCATGGGATAGAGAAAAGAAAAAGATTTTGCCCTTTCAAATATTAAGTACTCGTAAACGAAAGGTTAGTTATCTGAACAATATATATGATATTAATAAAAAAGAAATTAATGTAATTTTTTTAGAATGCTAATGAAGCTGATATTAAGGTACAAGTTTGTGTATACATGTTTGATTTATTGTATTTAAATGGAGAATCATTGGTTAAACGACCTTTCTGTGATCGTCGAAAATTACTAAAGGAAAACTTTATTGTTCAACAAGATCTTTTTATGCTAGCTACATCTTTGGACACTACTGTAATTGAGGAGGTTCAAGAATTTCTAGAAGAATCTATAAAAGGTAAATATATGTGAAATGAGTCGTAAATCATGCGTAGTATGTCTGTCTTTTCCAATATTATGTCTAAAATTCCATATATCAATATACACAAATAAAGTTCTATAGTCTTTAGAAAGAAATCAATAAAAATAATAACTAAGCATTTGTTTTATTATAAAAACAACTTGATTTTGAAAGAAACTAAAATTGGTACCAAATAGATAAAAAAAAAAAAGTTGTAGATTTGAGTACAAATCACTATAAAAATACTACTTTTTTTTATTATTTTTTGGATGAGTGCAGAAACCTATCACAAAAAGGCGGACATACTTTACACAAAGGGTAGCCCACTGCTATAGGTGATTAATTGGAAAGTAGCATATAGAGAGGAATTTAATGTATAACAATATGTGTACCCGACAATTAACCATTGCTAACCAAAAACAATTCTGAGCAGATATCTTTATATGTTTTAAAAAGATTTATGATTTTTGTAAAAATTTAATATTAAATTTTTATAAAAAAAATACTACATTAAACTTAACATTTAGATTCTGAGCGAAGCGGGGAATATATTGGTTTTATAGAGATGTTTAAATTTTTTTTTTGCCGACAACTTTTCTACCAACAATTATGCTCCAATTTACAATGGTTATACTTTTTTCGATTGGAAATTTGACTGGGTGTACTTTAGGAAATCATTTTTTGATTTGCCCAATAAATGGGATATCGCAGTGATTTTCAATCTTTTTCGATACACATTTCTATTGGTTTCGAAAACCAAATTAGCGGCTCTTTTACAAATAATAATATAATAATACGAAAAAATAAACAAATTTACTGTATTATATTTACTACAGATACGGTTCCCGTAATAACAAACCACAAGCCCCTGGGAACCGCTACTTACAGGTTGAAATCCACTTTGATATTGATTAAAAAAAAAACAGATAACTGATTTTCTGATATTCAATATTGATTTATTCTGATGCTCACCCCTAAATATAATATATATATTATTGACAAAGCAACACTATTAACCGAATTTCCCTCAAAACCGTTTTTCGTTATCAGTAGTTAATCATTGCGTACAGATACAATTTTAATTTTCCCTTTACCTACCCAACTGCTCACCTATTTAATTTATTTATTCAGTAAAAGGCATTTTCGGCTATTTTCTGGTTAATTACCGAGTAAAAATTATGTTTATAAATAGCTCAAATATTTTGTTAAATTTTATCACGTTTAGAAAAGGCAAATATAAGTTTTCTGTCCAAATTCCAAGTCTACATATATTTTTAACAGAATTAAAGAAAAAAAACAAAATTGAAAATAATAAAAGTATTATTTTCGTAAATATTTGTTTACCTAACCTAACCTTGGAAAATCAAAAAATGACCTCCATGAAGTACCAATTAGAAAAAAATATGAATACCGGTAAAACCTATGATACACAAAATAGTTTGGACAAACTTCAAATGATTTTTGTTGTTCGAACTTTTACATATGAGATTTAGTAAATCTTAGGATAAATAACCAGCGTTGGTAAAAGTCCGAAATTGTTTACTAATTATGTGATATTGTTTTCCCTTGCTTTATATTCATATTTTACTCTTGTATTATTATTATTTAAATACTTAAAGTTAATAAGTATACATATTAATGTTATTATAAATTATTATATATTGACAACAAATTTATATTATTATTATATATTATTTATTTGTGCAGGATTGTAGCATCTCAAGTTGCACAATACATTTTTATCTTACATCGAATAATAATAATATACGAGTAAAATATGAATATACAAAAATCATTCGGGGTTTGACTAAACTATTTTGAGTATCATAGGTTTTACCAAAATTAGTCGGTACAATCTAAGATTTACCGGTATTTGTACTTTTATCGTTATATATATATATATAAACATTTGTAAAACCAATAAATTCCTCGCTTCGCTCAGAATTTAAAAACACAAACTTTTGTATTTTTCAAGCTACACAGTAGAGTTTTGCATGGTACTGTCAGGAATATGGTCCAGTTATTTCAATCTTAATTATTTTGGAATTGTGTTGTTTAGTTTGAGTCTTCAAATTAACAGTATTTTTATTGAATAGTTTATTTCTTAAAAGTTCAGTCAGTACATTTATAAATTTAGGTCCTGTTCTATCTAACTCTAATAATACAATTTTAATTATACGTTGAAAATTAAACTATTAAACCAAAACGATTTAAAATACGCACAATAAAAATGGATAACACAAACAAATATTCATGTAAATTGCAAAGCTATACAATATAATTCAAATACTATTCACTATTTATACAAAGTAGGTACAGAGAATTCATAGAAAGTCTTAAAAACATAAAAATGTATAAATAATAAGTCATTATTTGATCTAATACAATCTAGTCTTTTATATATTTAAAAAAATTATTTATTCATTTGTACCCACGTAATTACCATGTATGTTAATTATGGTGTAAACTTGTTCACCCAGGCTTGTTTATTTTGGTTGTCACAATGTGAATTTCACTGTCTTCAGTACATAGCAATCAATATGTGTAATTAAATTAGTTTTATAAATATTTGCATATTTTTAGGTAACTGTGAAGGATTAATGGTCAAAACATTGAAAGTTGATGCTACATATGAAATAGCAAAACGTTCACGTAATTGGTTAAAATTAAAAAAAGATTATCTAGATGGTGTTGGAGATACGATTGATGTTGTAGTTTTGGGAGGTTATCTTGGTCGTGGTAAACGTACTGGTACTTATGGAGGTTTTCTATTAGCTTGTTACGATCCTGAAAGTGAAGAATATCAAAGCATATGCAAAGTAATTGTATATTATACTATAATAAGAGAGCCTTTTTATTTTGTATAAACTAAATTTGATCTATCTTAGATCGGAACAGGGTTTAGTGATGATGATTTACAGAAACATACTGATTTTTTCAAAGAACATGTTATTGAACAACCTAGGAGCTATTATCGTTTTGATCAAAGCCATGAGCCAGATCATTGGTTTGATACAGTCCAAGTATGGGAAATAAAATGTGCAGATTTATCATTGTCTCCAGTACACAAAGCTGCAATAGGACTTGTTGATCCCGAAAAAGGGATTTCATTAAGATTCCCAAGATTTATTCGTATACGAGATGACAAATCAATTGAACAATCTACTTCAGCTCAACAGGTACCTACATTTTATACATAATATGTATTGAATATCTATGAATAAACTAATTATACAGGGCCATTCAAATTGTGTATACAAAAATAGTAAGGATTATATTATATACAGTTTTATAAAATACAATTGAATTAACAAATTACACAGTAACTATATTATTATATTAATTACAGTAGGTATCTGATGTTTTTTGTTTTATTAACTAATCCAGAATATGCCTATATAATATAAATTGGCATTGTACATTTTATTAAACTCTCTCATAAATTATTATAAAAAAGTGGTATTTTTAAAGATAAAACGTATTACATAGATTTATAACCTATTTATACAAATTGTATAATATATTATAACATTTTACATTGTTCAATTTATTGTGAGAACTTTACTAATGCTGTTCTTAATATTACTGCATACACAATTATTTTCAGATAACTGAATTATATTATAATCAAGTGCAAATTATGAATCAAGGAAATTCAAGAACAAACACTGAGGATTTTTATTAGTTTTGTTTTTCAAGCTCATAAAATTACATTATAATGTTTAATATAACTTATAAGTGAATATTTATTAAGTGTGTACATAAAATTATTGTAAGTATATAAAAAATCTGAATATAATAAAATCAATCTATAAATAGTTCAATTTTTGCACTTTTGGTTTTATTAATTACATTGTGTTATGGTCCTTAAATAATTTTAAAAATTTAAACTAAGGTTTTAATACCTATTTAAATATGTACCTATTGTTGACCTAGTAACCTGTAACGTGAGAAAACCAGATATACTTTTATTTACTCAATTGTACAGTAAATTGTATTTTTAATATATTATTAATTTTATGTATAACCTAGTTACCTAAATATTACAGTTTACTTACAATAATTATTTAGATTATCTCTCGAAGATATTTTTGGTAAAAACTTTTTTCTCCCTTCATAATTTATCAATGTTGATAAATAACGTATTATGATAAAGATTAAGTTTGCCGCTTTTATTGAATTATTAATTTACAATTACATGCTTTATTTGCACAATTTTTGGACTGTTGTTGTAAAAAGGCAAGATAGAAAATAGCCAGGAAAATGTAACCCTGTTAATTTCTTTATGTGAATTATTTAGTGTGTTTTAAAAATGCAAAGTATTTGTATGGGTCCACTAGTGTGATATAATAAGGGCTGTCATTTATTTTTGATAGTTGTAACTTTTTTTTGTGTACAGTATCTATGAGAGTCCAGGGTCTGATTAACTAATGGGCTGAAAAGGCTGCAGCAACTGATTTTACTAACTCCTATCTCCTAGTTTTACCTATTTTGGTGGGTACGGAAGAAGTTATGGAGAGAAAAAAGGTCATCGCCAAATCAATTTCAACCTACTGGTGGAAAATTCAGGCCCTGTAAAACTTCCCCTTATTTATTCATTAAAGTTTTTAAATATTTAAAAGACTTTAGTTAGAATAATTAAATTACCTATTATTATCATTATTATTATTATTATTGTTATATGATTATAATTCATAGGTATGAAATTAAAAAACAGAAATATAATGTAAACTTAAATAATCTATAAACATTTTTTTGAAAACAAACACAATTAGTTTGATACAAAAAATTATATATTAATTATTTATTGATGATTAAATTATCTTTAGAAAAGTTTATAATTAATATAATAAAACATAAATATTTGAAATAAATTTGATTAGCTTCTGTAAAACTAATAATGTTTTAAAACATGGTATTTACTTTATAAAATCATTTATTACATATATTCATAAATCTGGTGATAGAAGTAATATACGTAATAACCTATTATATTCATATAATCAAAATTGTCAAGTTAATACAATATAATATAAAAACTTTCAAAAAGTCTTTGATAAGATTAACCATGGTATTTTACTACAGAAGTCATAGACTTTTGGTTTTAATGTTTCATTTTTAACATGAGTCGTTTCCTACCTAATAACCGTTCTCAAGCAGTTAAACTTGCATTCCATGTTTCTTATGATTTTCATGTGTTCCTCAAGTTTTACATTAAGATCCTTTGTTTTTTTTTATTTTTTATTAATGATTTGCCCCAGGTATTTAATAATTCTGTAAAATGATTAATTTTTGCAGATGATGTTAAGTTATTGTGTTCAATTCAATCATTATCAGACAGTAATATTAC